>VXAA01004103.1:554454-579043 GCA_013399115.1 Anseranas semipalmata | reverse complement strand
AAAAAAAAGTGCAAATAGATCTCGTGACAAAGTCTCTCGTGCCAGCTCACCAGCTTGTAGGACAGAGGGAAAGGAAAAGGAAGGGAAAGGAAGGGAAAGGAAGGGAAAGGAAGAAAAAGAGGAGCCATTAAAATAAGTGCATTTAGTGCAGGGGAGCGGGAAGTGAGATTCTGGCTGAAAAGTCCCTATGCCAAGAGCTGGTATACCAGTCCTATACCTGGATACACATGAGAAGGAGAGCTGTGTCCAGTAACGATGGGTCGCTGGGTCTCAGAGGTAAAGCCTGCCGGCTAGGGCTGCGGATACAGCTTTGCTTTTGCCTGCTGTCTGCTGGAAGGCTGTCTCTGACAGCTTGATCCTGGTTAGAGCTGGTTCTGAAAGCCACCAGATGAAGGCAGCAGCAATAGTGTCTTTCTGCTGTTTCTTTACGCTGTGTGGGTACAGCAGTAATCCTATATCATGAATTGTCTACATTGTCACAGCAAAGGTATTTTAAATGGTCCCTGTTCCCTGCTGCCAAGATACTTCTGCCTCACTTAAGCCTATCCAGCTGTTCTTTGTGTCATACTGTAAACCAAATCAACAAAAAGATACATTTTCCTAAACAAAAATAGTTTAATTTGATTATTCACTGTCTCCCCAAATCAAAGGGTTGAGAAGCCTCAGACAAGAAGGCAGTATCCTACATGGGGAGGGAGTAAGTGGTACAAGAGGAGTGAAAGATCTCTTTACTACCAGAGGAAGTACAGCCTGGGTCCAGAATTAAGACTCCACAGCCTGGAGTTACTTGCAGAGGTTTGTATGTGTCTCAGTGTCTGCAGCTGAGCAGACGTTGAATGCATTCTGGAAAAGGAAAAAAAAAAAAAAAAAAAAAAAAAAGGTCTGATTTTTGGGGTGGTCCTATGGGGACCCAGGAGTTGGACTTGATGACTCTAGGGGGTCCCTTCCAACTTGGCTATTCTATGATTCTATGAAACTCAGAGAAAGTGGCTGAGCTGAGGCATGTTGAGCAATTAGAGAGGAATTAGAATGAAAAAAAAAATCTGTTAAGTGATTGTTTTCCACTGGAAAGGGCCTCATTCAGTTTTTACTTGTCCACCTTTTAGGCAAACTCTTATACAAGTTGTGTATAAACATTAATAACTTTCCACCTGGCATCCCAGCTAGTAGAGGTAAGTTAAATACCAGTCTTTGCTTCTGCAAATGAACTAAAACCTAACAAGTACCTGCCACTTGAAGCTACCCCAGACCAGGGAAAGCAGGGGATAGGTCTGTCACAGATGGGAGAGAGGCAAGGAGCTAATAAAGTCAAGAGCTGTAGTATCTTTCTCCTTCAGTTTCTGAAGGTTAATAGGTGGAAAAGTTCAGCGCTTTGCCTTATGCCCTTTCGTTGTCCCCTCTTAACTTGTTCAGGTTTCTTCCCTTTTATTTAAGACTGGTCTCCAAATAATCTAGCAGAAAGAAAGGGGTGTTTCTGCTCTCATAATCATCAATTCCTTTTCTGTAATAGAAAAGTGTTAATACACAAAAGATCAATTCCATTACAGAAACTGGGGAGACGCAGTTTACTCCCCATACTTTTCCAATCAAATAAATGTGAGTGCATCAACTTATCTAGTCAGCCAAACACTGAAAGTTTCCACAACCTATATAACTGTTAGTAATGACAAAAAGGTTTCACATTATCTACCTCATCCACATTTCCTCAGAGATCAATATAGCTGAGCACGTCTTCTGCATTCTTCCATAAGGAGACAAATAATAAAACTTAGTTGCATCAAATGTACATAGAAACCAGTTCTAAATGGAAGAGAAGGGGGAAAAAATCTAAAAGAACATCAATACAATGTTAGAATTACATTATTTGAAACAAGGATGAATGGGATAGCACAAAGTCAAAAGGATTTACTCAGCAACTTTCCAGAGGTGATAAATGATCTTTGTTAAAACATGGTCGGCACAATGCATTTTACTAACATGTAAAGTATTTCAGTTTGGTAATTTGAAAATGTCACAATGTTGAAATTCCTCAAGCAGCTTTGTGGTGAGGGGAGGGAATGTTAACACCTCATGCAGGATTTAGTTTGCTAACTTTAGGCAAGTTCTAGCCTCTTGAAGAGCCTTAGTTACTTAGCAGATTTGGGTTTTTAGTGGTTCGCAGTAAGCACAGTAGAATTTCTGCCAATATCCTGCAAGGTGGTTTGGTGGAGTTTTAGAGCTGGAACTTCTGCAACCTCTGCTTAAAAACCCTGTTTGAACCTGCACTAAATACTTTGCGAGGGAGGAACAGACCTCAAAAATACAAATAGATTTGGAGTCCTCAGGTGCCATTCACCTCCATGGAAATGTATCCCTTGTTCCCTGGGTCTCAGCTCTCCCCTCTGCAAGCAAGGATACTAGCCCATCTCTACCATGCAAAGGTATGTGAGCTCATTAGTACTTGTGATTTATTATGGTAACACTGCAGATGCTGCTTTTAGTTTCTGTGTAGTCATTCAATTTTATACCTATCAAATGGTGTTAGTTTCTCTCTTTTCCTGCCCTATGTGAAATATACTTCTTGGGCCTATGTTCACTGACTGATTCTAAGGCCAATAATGCAAACCTTAATTTGTATTATTAAGCATTTTCAGAGTCTTGCAGTGTTCAGTCCCTAATGGAGAGTTTAAAAGTTGTGCTACACAGGAAATATCTCCAGATAATCTCTGTCTTTAAAAGCTATGTTCATCTACTACATCCTCTGTAACACACAGTTCAAATCTGTTTTCACTAAGTGAGGAGTGTGGTATATCATAAAGTATGTAGGGTAGCAAGAAAGCCTGGGTCACAGAAACGCACCAAAATTATGCCATGATGTGTTTTGGCTTTCTCATGAGTAAGCATGTCACAGAATCACAGAATCATTTAGGTTGGAAAAGACCTCCAAGATCTCCTACTCCAACCTATGACCTAACACTAACAAGCCCTCCACTAAACCATATCACTAAGCTCTACATCTAAACGTGATGGTGACTCAACCACTTCCCTGGGCAGCCTATTACAATGCCTCACAACCCTTTCAGTAAAGAAGTTTTTCCTAATATCCAACCTAAACCTCCCCTGGCACAACTTTAGCCCATTCCCCCTCGTCCTATCACCTGGCACGTGGGAGAAGAGACCAATCCCCACCTCGCTACAGCCTCCTTTAAGGTACCTGTAGAGAGCGATCAGGTCGCCCCTGAGCCTCCTCTTCTCCAGACTAAACAACCCCAGCTCCCTCAGCCACTCCTCAGAAGACTTGTTCTCCAGACACCTCACCAGCTTCATTGCCCTTCTTTGGACCTGCTCCAGCACTTTGATGTCCTTCCTGTAGTGAGGGGCCCAAAACTGAACACAGTACTCGAGGTGCGGCCTCACCAGAGCCAAGTACAGGGGGACAATCACTTCCCTAGTCCTGCTGGCCACACTGTTCCTGATACAAGCCAGAATGCTGTTGGCCTTCTTGGCCACCTGAGCACACTGCTGGCTCATATTCAGCTGGCTATCCACCAATACTCCCAGGTTCTTCTCTGCCGGGCAGCTTTCCAGCCACTCATCTCCCAGCCTGTAGTGCTGCTTTGGGTTGTTGTGCATATGAAGTTGATCCATTGAAAAAAACATTGATCGTTCATCACAGATTACCGAAATACTGTGAAAGTTACAAAGAATCTACATAATTCTATGCAAAGAAAGCAGCTAGCCCCCACCACCATCACTTTTCTCTGAAAGTCCTAACCAGCTTACATTTAAGGGAGGTGATTCTGATATTAGTGCCCAGGTTGGCATCATCTTGATCCTAGGACCTATGTGACCAAACAACTTTCAAGTCCTGGGCAGCACCCAAGTTGGAGTGCAGGATCCAACCTCTGTACTCCACAGGCTACTGGCAAGCCACCATATTTGTTTTACATGCCAATGCTAGTTTTGTTTGCAGACGCAGGTAAGCTCTTGTGATTCAGGTTTTGAAGTTGCATTGTGTTGAAAGATGTCTAAATGTACCCTATGACTGGATTAGAATAACACTTTTTAACCTAAAATTATGTTTTGAAACCATTACTCATACTGACTTCTGTGGACTTACTTGTGGTATAAGAGAGCATATCAGAACCTGGGCCAGAGTTACTACAGTCATGAGTTCACCTTGTCTATTCATGCTGTTGCACATCCATTCCTCCAAGTATTCAAGACACAAGTATCTGTGCATGTATAGAGGAGCAGTGAGAACCTTACCTGTCCATTTTCTCAAGTGGGAGAAGTAGGCCACCTGCAACATGTTTTTCTTCTGCCAGACTACAGATGAGAACAATGGGGTTGTAAGCTTAAATGGAAGATACCAAACAATTGGGTGCCAACACTCTGATCACACCCACTACAACAGATCTGTGCACTGTGGTGAGAACCACTGCACTCCAGTCTCCCTATACCTGTCTTTGCCATCCACTCTGGTGATGCTGGCAGCATCCAATAGCTGCAAAAGGAGAACATTTAGAGCAGATGTTGCTTCAGGCTCCTCCTCTGGTGGGTAATATTCTTCTCTCCCAAAAACAAGGCAGAGCTGTTGTACATGTGGACTGAGTGAGTGTCTCCGGGTCTTGGGAAAAGAGTGGATGAAAGAAAGCATTATGGTGAGACAGAAAGAGTCAGTAACTCAGTGAGTGGAGGAGAAGGAAACCCAGTGCCCCAAGAACTGTCTTGAGCTGCAAGCTCTACCACTAGAAGAATTGGTCCATGCTCAGATCCCTGAGAAAGAACAGATCAACTGGAAAAGAGACATTAATAAAGGAAATTATTTGTAAGACATAGTCCCCTGAAATTCACCTTAAGCTATTGTCCTGCAATGCTCCGTGCTATTGTGATATTGTTCTGCTACCAATCTTGTAAGACACTCAAGTTGAATCACATATTACTAAAAGTCTTTCTGAGACATAGTAACTCCTCTCTTCAGACCCTCCCAAAGTAGTTACAAGCCCAAGCTGTGCTCTAAAGAGAGAAACCTTTCAGGGATTAAATATCACTCTAAGTAAGAAACAAGATCAGAAGCCATCCCTTGAAGAGATGCCATTTTCTAACCAGTGGGTATGGCAGGTGTTGGAGATTGTTATTCTGTTTTTACTCTCTTTGTAGCCAGTAAATTGTAAATATTGACATTTCTACATAGCACAAAAAAGCCACAATGAATCAAATTAGTAAAACAATTTAAGCCTCCAGATCTTAAATCTCTACAGCCTCAAATCATCCTCATCTCCCTGCTGAACAAGGATCCACGTGGATACCTTTTCAATAGAGCACCAAAGTAAGAATGAACAGCACCGAAACCATGCAGCAGCAGGCTTTCAAAAAATGTTTCATTAAAACTTCATTTATATAACAAATTCACATTAGGGCACAAGAAGACTTGGAAGTTCTCCAGGGTGTTTGAGGGAAAGTTCATGAGTTCATATAGTCCATTCCACACATACCAACTCTCGCCAGGTGTCCCATAAAAAGTCCTGATTTTTCTGTATGTAATACATAAATGTAAAGGAAATCATACTAAGTTTGTTTCATGTCTTGAACTTGCAACTACCAGTAGCAGATATAAAATGAAAGTAGGAGTGCTTTATAGCCTCTGAAATAAATAACTTACTTGACATAACAGGTGCAGGAATGTGGATATTTCAGAAGTCTATGCATCATTCTCTAATCTGCAAAACGTGTGGCCTCTTCATATTTATGGATGCCCTACAGTTTATGATAATGGAGTGATGAGTTAGAAGAGTGAAAGATTGTCCATTAAAAGAAGAAAGTCGTTTTTTAGCAATACTGTCTTTGTTTTCATGTCACAGCATAAAAATAACCAACAATATGATTTGTATTTATCAAACTAAATACTTGGGCTTTTATATATACACCAGAAATTTAAAAAGAAGGAAGGAAGGAAGGAAGGAAGGAAGGAAGGAAGGAAGGAAGGAAGGAAGGAAGGAAGGATTTATTTCCTATATCTTAGGAAGTGAGCTTCAATAAAGCTAAAATGAGGTGTTGGTTCTGCCCCTATCTGTGTTTTATTTTGATTTTTACAGGTTAAATATTTCTTACTCCAGAGATAATCCCATTCTAGACTGCAAACAATGGAGCAGAAACTGACTCCTTATCTTATTTGTACAACATCCAGCACTGCTGTAATAAAAATATTTAGTAACGGCACCATGCATTCTCAGGAATACTCGTGCAGTACAGAACTTTTCAAGAAAAAGCAAAATATTAGCTGTGGAACTTTTTGATCAACTTTGACTTGTCAAAGCAAAAAATCTTTAGGAAAAGTGTATATTGATTAAATTCTCATTCACAGAAAATGTTTGAAACATTTTATAACTGACAAATACCATGTTTTTGGAATGGCTTTTCATTTCACAGTGTGTGAATTCATAGTTAAAAAGAACTGAAAATGAAAAAGTTATATATATATATATATATATTTATTTATTTATTTATTTATCTAGATGAAACTGTGTCGGCTGGCCAGTACTTTTTTGGAGGGAGGGAGGGAGGGATGTTCAAGAAACCATTCTCAATTTTTTAAGTTTTCCCTCACAGGTCTGGGGGAGGATAGTGTTAAAAAAATCATAATGAAGAGGAAAAGTATTTCTTGCTAAGCTATATGTGTGCACCATGAAGAACTGTAGCAAAATGAAGTCTCAGTTGAAGTGAGCATACCGTATATTGATTTTCACAAAGAAATCTTTTGATTCTTTTCTTGCTTTTAGGGAAATGCACTATTAAGCTTAGTTAAAAGAGGGAGAGGCAAACGAAGTCCTGGGATGTCTTTCATGCAGCTTTCTGAAGATGGCTTTAGAAAGCCAGAAAGCAGAAAGCTGTTTTAAAGTGATTTGCAAGAAGGGTATATACCTCTACAGAGAAACCTTCGTTTGGGTCATTTGGATTTCTCTCTTTTCCCTGGAAGCAGCTAGTCACAACTGTCTGTATGCAACAGAAAGATAAAAATTTCAATTAGGTTGAGTGCTGTCATAAGCAGACTACATGAGAAGGCTTGAGATAATATGCATTACATATTGATGTCTATCAGCCCTGAGAACATAGCCATGTTTTATTCCATGCCCCTTTTGTAGGTTTGGCAGCAGTGGCACCCAATAAAGGCCTAATCATATTAATTTATGCCCCTATCAATTATGCATTCAGATTCTCCCGATGGCTTGTCAGTTTTTATTCACTATTTTCTGAAAAATACGCCTATTACAGTTACTGAGCAAATAGGAGGACTGTCAGAAACTGAGATTTAAAGAATATTACTTAAAAGGGGTGGGTTTCTTTAATTTATAAATCTTGTATTATATGTCATGCATTTGTTAGTTTTAAAAGAGGTGACAGTGCAGGGACAGATGTCACATTAAGGACTTTCTGAAGAGAAGGGGAGAAGAAGTCTCCTTAAGAAAGCTCTGTGATTTATTCAATTTTTCTTGAAAGCAAAGTGTTCTGTGGTCTGCAGATGTAGTAAAAATGTATCAGCTTTGTTAGTTTAACATGAATTTGATTTTGTGTCTCTCAAATGATATCTATTAGTGAAGTACTTAACAAAAATATTTTCAGTTTGTAAACTGATCTCTCTTCTGGTAAGGGAAACTGTTCTATATCCAGGAATACATTAGTGTCTCGAACTGCATTGTAGAGTCAGTGCCTATCTTTAGGGTCATCCTAAGTGGTAAATATGACAGATAAATAAATGCAGTGTGTGAAGTCCTGGAACTGCCCCATTCAGTAACATCTACCAAGGAGTAGTCTGTAGTAGCAACTTAAAAATTACCTTGATTTTGATGCGTGATGTGAGGCAACTCCAGCCTGCCTCATTTGTACATATTGCACTATTTGAATGGGTCTACGAGAGTGCTTTATCTAGGACTAAAAGTGCTCTTTTGAGGCAAATCTCCCAGATCTCTCCACTGACAGAACTTTGGTTCACATTGCTGAGCAGTCTCAGAGATCGCAGTCAGGGCTTCTTCTTGTGAAACTAAACTGAGCTGGTCTGGAGACCGGGCAGATTCCTAGTCCTTTCCTGCCAAACCAGTAAAAAGGACCAAAGTTTATCTCCAGCAGCTGGAGGTCCTGTCCAGATCAGGACACTCAAAGTCAGGCCACTCAACTTGTTTTCTCAGGTTTACTGAAATACCAAAAGAATAACATCTAATGAAAAATTAGATCTTGGCACTGACTGTCCCAAATCTCACTTCTTGATACTTCAAACTTTACTGCTGTTGTTTTACCCATTCCCTGACGCTGACCACTGTTGGAAAGAAGTCTTTCTTCTTCCATCCTTCCTCACTCCAACAACATCCACTTCAGCTTCTTCTCTTCTTCCTCACTCAGCTCAAGCTTCTCCCTCCTACTTTTATAGCAGTTAACCTGATTTCACACCCTTTTATACCACTGCCTATGTTTCTTTTTTTTCTTTCTATGTTCTTTTTTTATACCACTTTCTATGTTCCCCTCACCGTTCTTTTAAGAGTACGGTTTTTCACTAAGGTCCTAAGTGCGGAAAAACAGCTTAGAGAAGACAAAAAAAGGAAGAAAACCTCAGAAGTGCTAGTGATGTTGTATTATCCTATCTGATATGCTGTGGGCTGGAGTTGCCTCTCTCTGGATTAGCCCAGAAATGCATTCCTTCTGCTATTTTTTTAAGGACACTGGTGACAGGCCCACACTCCCTAGGAAGGGGTCTGGTGCACCTCACTTCTGTCTGCGCTGCGAGCCTTGCTCCTGCTTCCTGATAGCATCAGTTCAATGCAGTTGATGCACTATGGGATCTCTATCCAGGGACTTTGCTGGGACCCTTCTCTTTTCATGGGGTTTCCAACCCATCTGCCACTGAGCTTGGAATTCTCCCCTGCTGGTAAGTTCAGCAGGATAAAAGCCATCCTTTTTGCATGATGAAGTCCTGGTGAGCCCCACAGAGCACCTTCTGCTGTTTCAGAGAACGTATCTCCCCTTCCTAACAGGAGAGGAAGATTCAAATGAAGGGAATCGCTTTTGATATCTATACAGTTTTTTCACTCTGTATAGGCAACAGAAACAAACTGTCAGGTCTCACTCTGGCAAAATCCTCTCTAGCTTCAATACACATGGATAACTGAGCCCTATGGTTTTTGTTTTCTTCACCCACTCCTGATCATGTGTTGCTTTTCTGCCCAAGCACTTAAATCATTAATGAAGACCAAACTTTTGCCTATTAAACAAACTTGTTTTTCCTTCCCTATAAATTCATCCACCCTTGTAACGTACTTCAGCTTTACAGTGGGCTGTACCTTCCCTTACCTCTGGCTCTTTGAAGATTTTTATCTTTGTTCAGTGAAGTTCTCAGTTCCAGGAACATGTACCACATTACCTAAATCATCCTGGTGTTTATTTTAGCCTGACGTTCTTAATGAGGCATAGCTATGTTATAGCATTCAAAATCTTTGTAGTATCTTAAACATATTGTATCTTAAAATATCCCCTTCAGGTATATAGGTATTATCCAAATCACATAAATGGAGAAGTAAAAACAAATGTTTCAGGATTTGCCTAAGGCCACACAATAAGTCAGTGTCAGAGCCAAGAGTCAAACTCACCTATTTGTGGTGAGTCATCCCATGCTGGCATGATTTTGTGTATTACTACTATGGAAAACAGCCTATTCATTGAGTGCAGTACTCATTTCAGTCATTTCATAGACTGGCTCTAGCAGTTGCCTTCCCTTTAATAATAACTTTCATGGAAATGTTTTTGCTAACTTAACTCCATATAATTCCTACTTATCTACACAGACAGTAAGGAGTAGCATACAGAACCTACAACTTTCATTGTTGTGGGTTTTTTTTCTTTGTCNGGGTGTTGTTTTTCCCCAGAAAGGCCAGAAATTAAGCAGAAATAGAGGGGACTGAGTTCCCGTGCTGGGAGGATTTCCTTTGCCTGCCCTTGAAACTAAAAAGTATCTGGACAGCCATTTACCTTATGGGATTGAATAGTTGTTCAAGCTCCATTATTTTCCTTTCTTTATTTTTCAAGGATTCAATAAGGCTCTTATGGAGAGAGGTGTGTATGTGTACGTGCATGTGAAGGGGAGACAAACATACAGGCATTAAATATGTTTGAGAGCATTTATGCTGAGAGTAGGTAATCCAAAAAGTGATGAAATAGTAAAATGACAAGACCTGGCCTGAACATCTAGAACTTTGATGGGGTTTGGCAGGGAAAATTAGACCAATTAAAGGGTGCCTCTGGGAAGCTTTACCTTACATGACCAGAACTTCTACACAGCATCTTGGTGCACTTGGCACTTTTTCAGGGATAATACTCATGTGAATATGAATGGTTTTGCCAGTATGTTAGTCATCTGCAGGATTTAAGCCTGCACTCCGTGTAGATGCATTTCTGTGTCGCTTTTTGTTCTACACTAGCAACTTTCTCTTCATCATTACACTAGCCATTTTCACCTTAGTGTATATGGATCTCAAGTGCTTCCCTTCACCAGCAGCCTGAGGATTATAGAGTAGCACTTGCAAAAGAAAACAAAAGTGGTACATCTTTTAAACTCCAGAGTCAAAGGCACAGAAGAGCACTATTGGATTAGACTGAGATATTTTTTCCCTCTTCCTAGAAAAACAATATGAATCCAGACAGTATCATAAAAGGACCTAGAAAGAGCAGAAATATTGTCAGATAGTACATAAATGAATCTGTCTAGAAAACGAAGCTGATAATGCTGTACTTAGGAGACAAAGACAAAACCCAATTCTTGGATGGGAAAAAGAGATGTACAGAGCTGTTCAGATAGCCTTTCATTACTGTGAGCAGTAATCTGTAGAGGGGAATGGAGTTCATTTTTGAGGCACCTGAAGAACTGCACATTGAGGAAGTAAAGCAGTACTGCTCTTTGTATGGTTTTAGAGAGAGTGGAGACAATTTATTTTCTTTCACGTCTCATCACCTAAACAGTTCATATACAAAACACTGGAAAAATCAGAGATACAGATATATGATACTGCAGTGAGTAATCATTCTGACCTATTTTAAGCTCACTCCTTAAGGAGAAGAGCTTTGGGATGGGTTTAGAGACTATGAGCTTCAGGCTGGAAACACACTTCATCTTTGTGTCTGGCTGATGTGCACTTCTATGCATGCTGCAGTCAGCTGTTTTTCCAAATGACTCTTGTTTTTAGGATATCATGTGAGCATCTGACAGACAGAATCATCAAAATATTTTCAGTTGAATACTTTCCTATTGCAAAACAGTATTTTGTACAAATGGAGATGCTGATGAGATCTATTTCAACTACAGTTTCCATCCTTTTGAATTTTAAGAAAGGAAATGTGAATTCTTACACACAGGTTTTGTCTGACAGGAAAGAATACACACAGGTACTGTCATGTTCTGTTGTTGTCTTAATCGTTAATGTTATACAGTTGTTTTAGAGGCCATCATTCCAAACCTGAATTATTGGAAAGGAGCGCTTGCAATAACAATTCTCAGGGAGAGAAATGGAAAGAACTGATGAGAAGGATGGATAGAGTTAGTCGTTAGAAGAATCTGAAAAGTCTAAAAACTCTCAAAAACATATGTAATTAAATAATATTTGATAGGAATCTAAAAGTATCTGAAACCTGGATTTCCCAAAGGTTTAAAAAATGTTCGGTGTCAATGTGACAAAATTATGTTAAATTAGAGGAGCTCATAGTTTATATTTCCTAAAAATCAACCCAAAATGTGTTTTAACAGTGAGATTGTTTCAAATATGAAATAATTTCTGAAAAAAAAAAAAAGAAATGGAGAAGCTGTATGGATTGCATCACTTCAAGAAAGGAAGTAGACTGCTAGATTAAAGTATATTAAAGATGGTGAATGTACTATTCCTCATCTTTATACATTGACCTTGTTTCTGTGTTCAGAAACCATACATAGAGTTGTTGAGTTGGTCAATAAACTAATCCAGCCATCAATAAAGCACACCTTCTTGTTTATTAATATGTGATTAAAAATGTATATGATAAAAAGATATTGACTGAGCAGAGTTTGGGTGACAAGAACAATTATAGCTTCAAGCCTAATCACTACATGAGCTGTTTAACCCAGTGAAAGTCAATAGTCTATTTCTGAACAATTACACTTTTTGTTTTAAATAAAGTGTTTGGATTTTGCTAGTGCTCTAATTTTCTCTTCATGATTTAGGCATGTACACAGAAGCAGAAAACAAAAACCACACAATAAATTACCCAGTATAATTCAGTTTTATGGTCCTGGTACGATAAAATTGTAAATATGCAGCAAATGGGATTTGTTTTCATTATAAATTGCTACACACAAACAAATTAAAATCAGAATAAGTATGTCTCTTTTTTCAGTTGTATTACTAGTTGCACAGGTCTTAATCATAATTCTACAATGTCTGTCCTAATTTACTTATTTACTTTATATAGTTTATTATATATATAATTTATTTATATATTTTTCTTGTTATTTTAAGCTAAAGTCATCATTTTACTGCATTCAGTCTAAGTGCTCCATCTTCATTTCATTAAAGTAGTTTCATAAAGCTAATAAGAAATTACAGCTGGAACCCATTTAATTCTTCCTTGAGCAATTCTTAGCTTTTACAAACTTTTCAGACAGCTCACTGCACTTTCACTCCAAAGCAACAATATTGCTTACAGCCTGGTAACAACACAGAGAAGTTTGAACTGGGTGCATCTTTAAACACCAGCATGTTCCAACATAGTGGCTCTTCTGTAGAAACTGGGACCTGAGTTGTCAGACATTCCTGAGCAAGAGCACAGGGTCACTGGCTTGTCCCTGTGTAGTTAAAAATTAGACGTGGGCCCAAAGCAATCAACATCAATACCCATGCTATCCACAAGCAGAATATTTAACATTTTTAGCACTGGTTTATTGTGTCAATATTCAAGATCCAATGAAATCAATGGTACTCTCAGAAGCATTTGCATGTTGTAAATCTTGAAGTACGAGATCAGAAAGTTCTTTATCTATTCCATAAGTATCATGTTCGTTCAACAATAATAGTGACTAGCATCTCCACAGATATTTGAGCTACCTGATGATCATGTCATCTTCTCTATTCCTTTGCTGAATAAAATGATAAAGACTTCAGAAACAAAGTGTTTTGCATTAAAGCTAATAGAGTTCTACCATTTATTATTCTGAAATGTATTTGGTGTAGATGAATGTAAAATTCACCTTGTCAAATGTCGGTATTTGAAGTTGTTGTTTAATATGGAAGAACAAATGAACAGAAAGAGAAATCTGCCATTGTGCTTACACAGCCTTAAAAGTCTAGGCTTCTTTGAAATCGATGCTGACACTATAAACATGCTTTTCTGAGTAACTTCATATTAATATATCAGTCCTGATCCAACATTAAGTAAAAGTCAATAAGCTTTTCCCCTGACTGAAGCAAGAGGCACTATTTGAATCTTAGAAATCAGAGTAAGTCCACTAAGAGGTAATTTCCACTTGATTATGGTGTAGTTCCAGCATTTTTCCTGGATATGTCTGAGTTTGGCCAGTGCAGGCCGTGGTACACTGGCATAGGTGGACCATTTGTATGATCCATCATGGTATTTCTTACTCAACAAGATGAGTTTTCTTTTTGGCAGGGGAAAAATTTCCCATGCCTTGTGAAAGAACATGGTCAGCCTTGATTTATTTTGGATATTGACGTCTGAAGCATGGAGAATGCTTAGTCATTATTCATTGTTCTTATTAAAATAAATAAATGAAATTAATAAATAAACTCTTTAAATAGATGGCACAGTCAGTACCTTAGAGGTATGGGTGACGAATCAACAGCTGTGAGTAAAGAGATTGCTCCGGATGACAAGTCAGGTCATCTAAGATAGGAGACTTGCTCCAAGTTCCCTTCAGGAGAAGACAACTCAGTAGCTAAAGAGTGGAGCTCAGGGAAGCCAGCCCTGGCAGCCTGACCACCTGCAGAGCTTACTGCAGGGCTTATGGGCCGTTACGACTTCACACAAGGAGCCAAGCACAGTATGAAAGGTCTGAATCTCTTTTTATCTATGGCACTGATATGTCTGAGCAATTGCCAATAGATTCTAATCTGAAGAAAAAGTAGAGTTTGATATCCACCTGTCTTGAGATAAATAAGAGTTTCTAAATCGAGGGTGGGGAAGATATAAATATGCAGGCAAGAAGAGTTATTCCTGAAGAAAGAGAGGTTCCTTTGCACTTTCAGATTAACAGATGTAGCTCTTCCACCACAACAGACTATTACCAAACAGTAAAAAAAAAGAGTCGCTGGGGTAAATTTATTGGTCTAAAAATCTATTTTTCTGAGTTTAAATTTACTTGTCTGCTTAACTTCAAACTGACTTTGAATGCAGCATTGCTAATAATATGCTTTGTTCCAGTCCATTACTTGATTCACTCACATGTTTAAAAATATTAGTACATTTATAATGTTGGTACATTTATGACTCTAGTTAAATATATAGACTATAGTTCTTTATTCTTCCACTAAATAAAACAGGAGTTTAATTCATTTTAGATTTTTTTCAATGCTCTTCCTCAGCTTTTTAAATTACAACTCTAGCATTAAGTCTACAGTTCTCAGTATTTAGGCAAAGTTCACCTGCATTTTGATGAATCAAGTACCAAAGCTATGTTAATTTATTAGTAAGGCATATTGAAATAAATGTGTTGTCATTGAGAAAAAACATACTTTTCAGGTTCCAATAACAGTAATAAAATAATTAAAATAGGACAATATTAAGGATTTGTATGATGGCTGAGAAGTAATTTCTATTTTTATTCATCTCAGCACCATTATTTATGAGACTGTTTCATCTTCAGCCTCATCCCTGCTCCATGTAGTTCTACATACTTTACCTTCATCATCATGGCCTCATTTTGTCCAAGCAGAAGATGGAAGCTTATTGAGCTTTCTACATGCTGTTGTCCAGGCCCATATATGCTGTACAGGACAGAACATTAGTAAGTCTATCACACTGAAAGCATGCAGCGACTGCTTTTACAGTAGTTTCCATTTGACAGTAAGCATTCAAATATACAGAATTTCCACTCTTATTATTTTCAGAACATCTTATCATGGATATTTAATTTAAAAACAATTGTGATATTCTAATATTTATATCTTTTCACTTTTATATCTTCATAGCACTTTCCACTTCTCTGCTGAAATGTCACAACTAAGCCTATATGCACTTCTCATTCACATAAATGTGGATTAACCGTGACCAAAAAAAAAAAAAAAACTGGAAAATCCCCACCCCATGAAGGTAGTTTAAACACTATAGCTCTCATGACAGTTTGAACTCAGTGAGAGACAGGCACTCTGCTTTTAAGCAGGTTGCCTCTTGCTTGTGAAAGTTAGACTGGATTCCCTGGATTACTGGATTACCATCTCTGCCTTTGCAAGCCTTCATGAGTGAACTACTGAGGCCGCACAGCAAGTCCAGACTATCTTAATCATCTTAAATTTACTTCCTCAGACAGCTCTGTCTTTCACCTTCTCTCTGGTGGTGATACGGGTGAGCGAGTGGGGAGTTTTGTAAAGCCGAGTGTGACAAAGATGGACCAGCCGCTGCTGGTGGGAAGAGGCATCCTCATAGCCAGAAAATTAGAGTCATCTTTTATTTTACTCCTCTCTCTCTAAATTTATTCTGGGAGGGTCCAAGGCAATTATATCATCAGTGTATTTATGAATAAAACCTTTGTCTTTGTACATGTACCTATGAAATATTGCAATGCTACTGCAATGAGCGTTAACCTTAAACTCAAATGATTTACCATGACCCCTAGTGTTGTTTTGGAGGCTTCCGAGATACATGGAGATATAGTCAGATTACTGTACATTGAAGTGGGTACATAGTTTTACATAGTGATCTATCTATTCATGATTGAGATATAACCACCTCAAGGGTGGGATGGTACAGGATTATCATCACAAGCAATAGTGAAGCTTTATTGACAAGAATATCAGTTCTTTGACTTGGTCAGATACCCTGACAAGAACAGCTTTCTTTTCTTTCTCTTTTTTGTTATTATTGGCCATGGTGAGGGAACTTTAGCTCTGCAAAGAGTCTGATAATGTAGGGTATAGAAATACAGAAGTGAATATACTGTTTCAATATGACTTTCATACTATGTCTTGAAGTTGTCTGTTGTGTTTTTATTAATGTTGTTCAATGGAGATGCAGACATCACACCTTGAACTTCTGTCTGTGATCCACAAACACTTGCTGTTATCTGGGTCAAAATCAGTTCCTCTGCAGCAGATGGCCATCCTTGTATTGCATAACTGTGCTAGTTTTCTGTCTTGTATATTGGTATAAAAATGATGGACTTTGAAGCACATATTGCTTTGCTACTAAATCCAAGTGCAGCATCTAATAGTGATGCTAAAAAAAGATAGAAGCTCTGTTCTCTAGCTGGTCAGTTTTGTTATGCTTGGTTTTGAAATCAGCTGTCACTTTCATGCACTAGGTACTTCACATATCTGAGGTCTCTAGAAAGCATTAAGCAATTTACTCTATAGCATTTCAATCAAGTCTGTGGTTTGCTAGAGAAGCAGAGAGTTAGGTTGTGGTGGTAAAAGCGGTGTTGAAGAAGTCCTTACTCAGAGGAAATGGCACTTTATTTGTTAAGAGTTACTACTCAAAATAATGGTGACTGCTGATTGCATCAGGACTCCTGAAGCTATCTTTATACTCTGTTTTCGTACAGTCTCTCCGTTACTGAAAACTGGATCCATTTGCTCTTTTTATATTTGCATTTATTTATCCCATTTGTTCAAGTTATTAGAGGTACAATTTTACAATGCCATCATGATTATTTCTGGGCATAAAAACTGATGCCGAACTGCAGCTTTATTCTAAATGAGGATCTGCTGTGAAGCAAAGTAGGAGTAGCAAATTATTGTCTCACTTACTGTCTTGGATCAGTGGATGAATTTTAATCCATGGCTAAGCAGACAGTTAATTTGGCTGTTTCAGTGACTGCAGCACTCAACTGCTTGACTCTAGGCCAAGGATCCTCAGACTGAGGTCAGGACCACATGCCTAGTGATCGCTCTTCCTATCTTTATGACTGCAAGGGAGAGTGATTCTGGAACTTTGCTGTGTTGTAATACAGAAAACAGAATTTTAAAAGTTTGAGTCATTTTGCCTGTAGTTTGTGCAAACCCAGCCCTCTGTAGAGCAATCTAGGTGGTTAATGGTTCATCCACCCACCTGAAATCATTTGAAGATTTTAGTCCAGTTCCCAATGGATAGCTGCCAGTGCTACCAAATAAATAAGCAATTAAATATGTGCTAATTGAGAAAAAAAAAAAAGTCAGAGGGTACTTGGACTTCCCAGTTCAGTCACCCTTTTGCTATTTTGCTTAACTTTGGTAAGAAAGACACAAAAGTCACCTGTGTTGAACCTAATCAGCAGATGAGCTGAAATACTGTCCAAAAATTATCAACCTGCTATCTTTCAGAAGCACTCAACTTCCCAATAATAATAATAATAATAAAAAAAAATTGTTAAGATAAGTGAGATATCACTAATATGCCTAAATTTGCAGTGGTGTTGAATGAAGTGAAAAAACAAGGAATGAAAATCGATAAGGAATCAAAAATCAAGGAACAGATGTAAAAACCTATACTTCAATGGAAATTAAAAAAAACAATAATATATTAGGTAGGAGATAAATCTTGCCTAGTCATATAATATTTTGCACATATACACACTCAAATTAAAAGAGCATTACAGACTCTATAAACATTTAAAACCAGTAGGAAATGACTGAATGAAAGCTGATCACACTGCTCAGTACCAATCCCTTGCACAGATGTTTTATCATACAGCCTTTAGTTACACTGTCATGTACCTGCAGATGATCGAGAATTTTCCAGGAAATACAGTTTTCCTCAAAATTCAGACTATGTCATAGAAAAATGTTAGTTCTGAAGCAACTGGAAGGATGTAAAAAAAAAAAAAAAAAAAAAGAGAAAGAGAGAGAAGGATTGTGCAGCAACTAAAAGGCAAATTGCTAGGGTGTATATCTGAAATGGAAGCGTCCCAGATACAACGGTTATCACCAGTAGAGACATGGGTCAGCACCTTATTTCCACTTTCTCAGACACCCTGGACTTGTTCCTCTCCTTTTTTCTCCCTCTCCACCCACCTTTTCATGAATAACTTTAAAAAAACTTTGTTTCATCCATTCATGTTAAACAGTGAAAGAATGCAATTTGAGAGGGCAGTGGGACTTTTCTGCTTGATTTTTTCACAAGCATCCCTTTGTCATTCAGAGAAAGGAGCAAGGCTTTCTTCAGGAGTTAGTTTCTACTGTTGAGTTTACCTGTATGGGACTCTGTAGGTTTTGTCTGGGGCATACAACTTAGATCATAGAATCATAGAATGGTTTGGATTGGAAGCGACCTTAAAGATCACCTAATTCCAACCTCCCTGACATGGGCAGGGACACCTTCCACCAGACCAGGTTGCTCAAAACCTCACCCAACCTGGCCTTAAACACTTTCAGGGATGGGGCATCCACACACAGCTTCTCTGGACAGCCTGTTCCAGTGCCTCACCACCCTCTTAGTAAAGAACTTCTTCCTTATATCTAATCTAAATCTTCCCTCTTTTAGTTTAAAGCCATTACTCCTTGTCCTATCACTACAACCCCTGATAAAGAGTCCCTCTCCAGCTTTCTTGTAGGCCCCCAATAAGTACTGGAAGGCCACTATAAGGTCTCCCTGGAGCTTTCTCTTCTCCAGGATGAACAACCCCAACTCCCTCAGCCTGTCTTCATAGTAGAGGTGTTCTAGCCCTTTGATCATACTCATGACCCTCCTCTGGACTCGCTCCAACAGGTCCATGTCCTTCTTATGTTGGGGGTTCCAGAGCTGAATGCAGGACTGCAGGTAGGGTCTTGTGAGAGCAGAGTAGAGGGGGAGAATCACCTCCCTCAAGCTTCTGGTCATGCTTCTTTTGATGCAGCCCAGGATATGGTTGGCTTTCTGGGCTGCAAGTGTACATTGACAGCTCACGTTGACCTTCTCGTCAACCAACGCCCCCAGGTCCTTCTTGTCAGAGCTGCTCTCAATCCATTTTCCACCCAGCCTTTATTTGTGCTTGAGATTGCCCCAACCCAGGTGCAGGACCTTGACTTAGCCTTGTTGAACTTCATGAGGTTCACATGGGCCCACCTCTCAAGCCTGTCCAGCTCCCTCTGGATGGCATCCCTTCCTCCAGCATGTCAACTGCACCACTCAGCTTGGTGTCATTGGCAAACCTGCTGAGGGTGCTCTCCATCCCACTGTCCATGCTGCCGACAAAGATGTCAAACAGCGCCAGTCCCAATACAGACCCCTGAGGAACACCACTTGTCACTGATCTCCACTTGGACATTGAGTCGTTGACCACAACTCTTTGAGTGCAACCATCCAGCCAATTCCTTACCCACCGAGTGGTCCATCCATCAAATCCATGTCTCTCCAGTTTAGAGACAAGGATATCGTGTGGGACAGTGTCAAATGCTTCGCACAAGTCCAGGTAGATGGCATCAGTTGCTCTTCCCTTATCCACCAATGCTGTAACTCCATTGTAGAAGATCATCAGATTTGTCAGGCACAATTTGCCCTTAGTGAAGCCATGTTGGCTGCCACCAGTCACCTCCTTATTTTCCATGTGCCTTAGCATAGTTTCCATGAGGATCCACTCCATGGTCTTGCCAGGCACAGAGGTGAGACTTCCCTTTTTAAAAATGGGGGTTATGTTTCCCTTCTTCCCAATCTGAACCCAACACTGTTATTTTTCTGCTGTTCCAATCCCCACGACAGGATAATATAGTGTGTTTAGGAAACACCTTTTACAACCTGAAATTGAAGCAATGAGATAGTCCTATCCTTGTTAGTAAATCTGTGTTCCAAACAAATGAGATTTAAGTCAGAAGTGCCCACTAATTTTCAGTATTCAATTAGAGATGCTGATTACTTGGTTTTTCAGCCTGTTTGGCATTCTGTGGCCCTTGGCACAGTCAATGTACAGCCTCATGGATTTTATCTGAAGCAGTGAGCAATTTGCTTCAGCAAATCAGACCCCAAAATTTCATGATGGGCTCTCATACTATGAAAATCTCAGCTAATCATTACATTTTGTGGTGACTTTCCCCACATTATAGAAGCTTTGAAGTGAAAGGGGAATGGATTCAAACTGAGCAAGTCAAACTGAGCTATCACATTGCCATGAGGCCCTGCTTTCTCTTCTTGAAACGGTCTGCCTTGTGTGTGAACAGTACCCAATTCTGTGACGAACTAGACAGAGATCTAGTGAATAAAAACTACAAAGTTGTGACTTGCCCCCAGAGGAAGTGTACCTTGCAGGGCTTCATTTGTGTTTTAGGAAATTGGTGGAATAAACTCTGTGTGGTCTTGTATGTTAATGCAGGGAGGCTGAATCAAGGTGCTCTGATAACCCGAGGGTTAGTCATTGCCTTAGCATCTGAGTGCCTGACATTACAGCTAGTGACGAACGTGTAACATGTTCCATTAGCTTGGTAGTCACACACACACAAAGAAAATCATTTAAAAAATATTTTGAATAGGCTCAGAAATGCTTCTCTTGAAGGTCATTTAATTCTTTCTAGCATCAGAAAACAGATTCTGTTCAAAATAAAAAGCATTAGTGCTTAACTGAGAAGTTGAAATGCATCAGCTAACAATACTGAAATAAAACATTTTGACTCTCATAATTTTTACTATGTTTCAAGTAAAATTCAGCTATTCTGGACATCCTGTAATTACGTATCCTTGCTTTTGGCTGACAACTTTAGATGGTTTTGTTATCCTTGCCCTGCCAGTTCTTTTTCTCCCCTCCAGGCTCCTCAACTGAATGCTTTCTGTCTGCTTTTTCCACACAACCTCTGTGTCTCCTTACCTAATCAGTCCCAGGCTCCTGCCTCCAACCACCAGTCCCGGTTTTTCTATCTGGGTTGCTTGGCTGCCTCTATTGCCTGCTCTGTCACAGGGTGGATTTTTCTCCCTGTCGTATTCATGCAGAGACCTTTCTTTTTGATGCAACCTTCAAATCATTTGGAGCTTAGAAGAGATAGGATTCCTACCTCTCAGATCCTGTGCCAAAGCTCGGGCTCACAGGGAAAATTTGGAGGTGGGGATTAATGTGGAAATCTAGCTTTACCACAGTATCCTTAAGCTTCTGTTCTCGGTTAGGACCAATCTTTAACAATTCTTTTTTTACTGATAGAATAAAAGATATCATTACTGAAAGTGTGCTCATTTAAAAAAAAAAAAAAAAACACCGATATTTGCAAGTTAGCCATATTTGGATAGATTTTTGGAGAGAGGGAAAGGCACTTTTTAAATGAAAAAGGTCACATTTTGAGTCTGTGCTTCAAAGCCTGAGGGCAGCAGAGCATTTCAAAGGAAAAAGTTTCCATTTTTTTAGTATGAGCAAAACTGTTTATTTTTCCATAACCTTGTTCTTGGAAATGGACAAATTGTTTTGGCAGGTATTTTCAAAATAATCATCCTGGTACAGACAGTCAGCATATCAGTTTTCAGCCTAAGTGATGATGTTTTTTCTAAAGCTACATGCAACAGAAAATATGGTCTATGCTGGGAAATGTTAGCCAAGCACAACACAAGGAATGGCAGTGCATCCACCTCAGAATATTGTCACAGATTATGTCCTCTGAGGGTTTCTGATTTTTTTCAAACAGTAATTGCCTCATGGAAAGGCAATAGGGTCAGTGGCTATTACTTTCCTTTTCCTATTGCAGAGAAACAAAAACAGGAGGAAAGGAGAAAAAATCAGGGATAGAATCCAAAACTCCTGGCCAGATTCTGACTCCCCCATTTTGGCACCCATTGCTGCTGCCTCTGAGGAGTGCTTCTGGTGCGATGTTCCTCTGCTCTGGAGTATTACTGGTAGTCTTCACACAACACAGACACATGCATCAGAGAGAACATTCCTTCAGTATTTTCTAACTCTCTGAGACTGACTGGAGGTTTGGGGGAGTTTTAGGAGAGGGCACAGCAGGTGTGAGAGCGACCTGCACATAACAGATTAATTCAGCTAAGAACGAGACACAATCCCACACTCAGCCTGCAGCTTGCGTGAGTGCATCTGTACGGTATAAAATCCAAGTGTTCACACACCGAACTGATTTCCGAGGGGCCCGGTGCAGAACAGCGGCAAGGCCCTGTAGCAAAAGAGGTTGGAGTGGTTGGGCTGCGGTGAGGTGCTGCCGAGGCAGAGCAGCTCACCCGTACACCGAGTTGTGTCCTGGGCACTGCCTTTCTGAGCGTCCTGGCTGGGGCAAGTGCCTGTGAAGGCACACGCAGGGGGTGCCACAGGCCCGAGGTAGAGGAGCTGCATAAAAGTTCGGGCCGCTGTCTGACTCACTCCAGAGAGAAAGAAATGCAGTTAAGTGTTAACAGCAAGTGATGAGATAGCCCCACGCAGACTGAGAACCTCAGCTAAAAAACATCCCAAGAGCAATAACAAATACCTTAGCTTAAACTGCAGCCCTCTTCAGAAAGAGAGGAAAAAAAAAAAAAAAAAGGAATTGCCAAATCAAAGTGCTGACTCCTTTTTTCTTATCAAAACACCACAGCATACATCTTAATAGCCTGAAGTAAATCAAATGCAGGACCAGCTGGAACTGGCCAGCTCTTGACCCTCCCTTGATGTCAGGTGTGTGCTGCACTTCACTGGCAGATTAAATTATGATCTCAAGTAACTGAGAGCCCCTAAAACTTTCAGTACGGCTGCTGGGACGAGGCTGAAGGTTTCTTTGGAAAGCGTTGCTGCTAGGAAAAGTTGGAGGCCTTCCCACTTGACAGAGATATTCCCCTTCTGATGGCAGTGACTTTGTGTCATGTATATCTTTTATTTTTAAACTCACCCACAATACGAATATGGGGTGAAAATCAAAGGTATGAGTACAGCCTGGATGTGTGCATCTGAGTGACCATCAGTCCCCTTTGGCTTTTGGAGCTTCCTCTTTGGGGGCGTCTTGGAAGCGTTTGTAAAAATGCATCCCTAAAGAAACCTTCCAGCTCGAAAAAGCAGCGGAAGGTCCAGGAAAGCATGTGCAGGGCACACGGAAGAGAGTGCAGATCGCCTGCCATCAGCAGCAGCTTGGCAGAGAGCGTGCCCGTGTGCGTGATCAATATAATCTATTGCGAAAGAAAGCCTTGGTGTTTCTGCGGAGGGGAAAGAGATTTAGAGAGAAGCTCTTTAATTATTACCCGCAGAGAAGTTAGACTTTAACTCCACAGTAACATACTCCAGTCTCTCTGCTTGGGGGTTGGCGTGGGGGGCAAGCGTCTAACCCACCTGAAATCTGCACTGGAATACAAGAAAAAAAGAAAAAGAAAGAGAAAAGAAAGAGAAGAGAAGAGAAAAGGAAGAGAAAAGAAAAAAGGAAAGGAAAGGAAAGGAAAGGAAAGGAAAGGAAAGGAAAGGAAAGGAAAGGAAAAAGAACCCACAAATGTAAAGGATTAGCGAGGCAAAAGTACAGAGGAAAGCCACACACGTGGGGCTGTTTCATCCCCCCCTGCACAGCACGCCAGTGCATAATCCACCCCGAAGCTCCCAAATCTTCCGCATTTTGNCCCCCTCACCCCTTTCGGCGGTCACCACCCCCCCAAAAATAGAGGGGGAGAGCCCTGGGGCAGGCGGGCTTCCAGTCACGCCGATCCCGAAATTCGTGCAAAGCTCTTGGTGCATATGTAATATTTTTTCAAGGAGTTTGCTTCTCTGGCAGGTCAACGTGTTAATTAAAAGTTGGTCCGGACTGGCCACTTTGCAGTCCCAGATGTGCGATTAAAAAATGAGGACACCCCCTCCCACCACCACCTTTTTTATTTTTGAAGGTATCAGAAAGTAAAAACTCAATAGAAACGCCATTTGCTCCTTACTATTAACTAGCGGTCGCACAGAAAAATCATTAGAGATATAATTAAATGTGGGTCTATTTTTGAACAGTGTCCTGCAAAATAGCCACAAAATGTTATGTAGTAATTTGATTTTTTTTTTCCTTTGGCAGTACAGGTGCTAGCTATGTTTTCCCTTCATTTCCCACACCATGTATATTAAACAGCGAGAGAACATTGCTCCATTGTTGGTGATGACCCGAGATTTCGCTGGAATATTTTGCTCCTCGGTGTAAAATTGCAAAGTGGGTCTCTCTGTAAAATTCGCTATATTGGTTTTTATAATTACCTCGTGATCTAAACTTTTTCACATCCCATTTCTTAAAGAAAATAAAAGAAAAAAAGAAAGGAACTCAGCTGTCAGCGGGCTATCATTTCTGTTTGTCTCAGGCCAGGCTGTCAGCAACTGTTACGGGAACTTCCCCTGGATCGGGTGCCGCGTTTCTGGAGGCGCCCTGCCCAGGCAGGCGCTTGCCCTGCCCGCCCGGCTACGGCTGCGGCTCGGCCCGGCGCCGGTCCCTGCCGCTTCCCCGCCGGCCTTGGGGCTGCCGCCCGCAGGCGCGGAGCCCCTCTCGCCCGGTGCCTCCCGCGCGGAGCC
>VXAA01004103.1:433145-533044 GCA_013399115.1 Anseranas semipalmata | reverse complement strand
CGGCTGCGGGTGCAGGGCTGAGCCCGGCCCGGCTGCGAGGAGACCTCTGGGTCTCGCCCCGGCCCCCGCCCCGGGCCTTGGTGCTGCGATGGAGCGAGCGGTCTGACGGTGGAAAGTGCTGCAGGGGGAAGCGCTCGGAGCGCTTGGTCGAGTTCGTGTTTCTCGTGATAGCGAAGGAGAGAGGGCTGCATTTAGGAGATGACTAAATAATGGGGGAGGCAAGTAAAAATGAGCCGAATATCAAGGAGAGGGAAGTGAAGGTGAATGGCAGCGTGGGCAGGCAGGCACTGAGGAGCTTGGCTTTCCCTCCTGTAATTCTCCCCCCCAGTCCTGTCTGCTGTGAGGAGACTTTAACAATAACAGCCAAGCATAACCCAACAGAAAAGGAGATGACCCCCACGCTTGAAACTGTCGGTGTTTGGGGCTGGGAGGGAAATCCGAACGTCCCTTGCATAAAACCACCTAAGTTTTAAGCATTTAGTCGCAACCCTCTCTTAAATGCGAACTGTAAAACTTATCTGATGCATTTTTTCCCTTTCCTGTTTTATTCCAGAGCACAAAATGTTCCAGTGTAGCACACATGCAGTCACTGTTAGCATGGGAGTAGTTTACAATGTAACCTACATTAGATTATACGTGGTGCGCGGGCTGCATTTGCTCTGAAAATATGCCAAGGCTGAGAATGACGAAATGACTCATATGGTTGTGTTCCTCCTTGTCTTGAGAGTATCAAGGTAGCCCTTGTTTTGCGTGCTGGGGGGGCAGGGGGGGGCTAATGTCTCTGCTGGAATCTGGCAGGTCTCCTTTTAGAGGACTTTCCAGTTTAAAATGTGCCAGGGGCAGAAGAAGGTAAACATGACATTCAGCATGCTCATTATCAAAATAAGGAAAACAAATCGATTGCACTGTGCGTGCAGTATCACAGTTATTCCATAGTATTTTTTTTTTTTCCCAGAAATTAAAAGGTTGCCACTGGAGTACTGTGTCCCTATCTCTAACCTAGCACCACTTATTACTGCAACGGTATTTCAATATTAAGTGATCTTGGAGATATTTCATCTTTCATTTTGAATCCTGAATTTGAATCAGCATTAGAATGTCAGGGCTGCAAGATAAGGTATAACAAACTAAGTAGACAGCTGAAGGGCTGCCGGTGAAGGTGCTGCTGAGAAGGATATCTTGGGCCGTTCGCAGTAACCTTGTTTACAGGGACGATTCAATTGCAACCTGAATTTCAGCGAGAGGCTGCCTGGACTAATGCCTGCGTGTTTGAAACTGATCACGAGTGTCTTGCACTGTAAACCCTCTCTCTGCCTGCATCACATACTCACGAAAACTTTTCTGGAAGGTTATTATGATTTTCTGATATGAAAATTAAGATGTTTTCCTGAGAGGAACACTGCTCTTTGAACAGGTGTACATTAGCAACAAAGTATTCATGAGGTTTGATTTTCATTTATTTATTTATTTATTTTTGCCTCTCTGATGTGTCGGGATCAGGAGTTACACTGGTCGTTTTAACTTTACGTTTATGGCTTTGATTTATTATATTTAAGTCTCAGCAGTTTTGAACGTATTTTTACAGCACATGAAGTCGGTTCAAGTCAGAATGTGAAAAGATGCGCATTGTAATGAAGAACAAGCTATGTAGTGGTCTGCTCAATTTTTGTTTTCTTTTCTTAAAACTGTTCCAGGAAAATCACGTGCATTTAGAGAGTGGGTGCTAAATGCCAGCAGCCACATTAATGAAGAAAAAATGCTGTCGAAATACTTTGGAATAATAAATAGGATATGTAATGGTCAACCACAAGATAAAAATTTTACACAGTGTTTTTATGGCTCTAAATTGGCTGCATTGTAAACCAAGCTTACTACTCTATTAAGTCATCATACTTTTCAATTATTTAAGATTTCTAGCCAAGCTATCTAATATCGTCTTCATTGTGCATATCAGAAAATTATATATGAGGTTGTAATTCCTTGTTGTTAGTCTGTGAGGGCTTTGTTGCGGATCGGGGTTTAATTTTGACTTATCAGGACAAATATTACAAAGCATGCAAACAGAAAAATGATATGGAAATAGCCCCAGTCCTACGGAATGGGGATAGTTACAGCACTGAAATGTACCTAATACAATTTGAGATCCACTCACTAAGAAACCTTGACAGTATCTGCCTTCCAGGTACTGTGCATTTGGAAATACTATATCTCCATTTAAATGCAGATCTTCAGTTTTCTCCAGGGGGCAGTTGGCGAATCTTTCGATTGAACCACTGGTACTAGAAAAACTAACTGCAGATTTACTCATGAACAAGAGACCCTTTCAAGTCTGCCTGTTTGAAATAATGATTTTAAAAATTCCTAATATTGCAATTTTAGATTGATTTTAAATGCGTTTTCAGAAGTCACACAAAAGGAATGCTGTCTTTACTCCAAGTAGCACGATGTTTGCACACTTATTTAGCAACCTTAGGAGAGAGAACATTACAAGCAAGTGCTTTGTTTTTGCATTGGTGTTGTGTATGCATGTGAGTTTTGTCAAATGGACAGAACAGTCTTGCTTTGATTTTGACCTAGATTCCTCCCGATTCTTCCTCTACAGCTAGTACCTGCTTATTTCCTGCTGTGAAAATAGGAGAACAACTGTTGATGCTATCTAGCTGGGGCTGCGTGGGCAATGGACACGCACATCCAGTAAACTCCCCTGCTCCTTGAAGGCTTCATTATTAGTGGATACAATAGTGCTACAGTTAAAAGGGGGTGCAAGCAAATATTTCTTCTTGTGTGAATTTTCATTCTTTGAGGGTTTAATTCAAAGGAAGACAGAAAAAAAATGGGTGTGGTGAGTGAATTTATTTCTTTCCATGTTGGGCACACACATTTTGCATGCTTGCACTGGTGGATGGGGCCATGTTTTATTTAAAACAAGTCCGAGATCCATCTTATTCCATAGTCACATGAAACTCAGTGCCAGTAGGTGTCAGTCCTACTTAGAGGGGTTTGTCCCACCCAGTCCAGTTTCCATACTGTTTGCCAGGTATCCAGTTTGCGGTGCAACCCAGCCCCAGGACGTAGGGAATGGGAGCTACCTCTTGGGATGAAGATAGCACAAATGACCTGGTGCAGGGGAGACAAAAGGTCCAGACATTTTCTGTACCAGGTGCTGCATGCGTTCCTGGCTGCTCCGGTCTCCCTACCACGGGGAAGGATGCTGCCCTTGTCCCTGTGCCAAGTTGTAGAGATAGCACCCATATTATGCTCACCTATTAATGGCTTCAATACTCTGGAGCAAACATGCACTTCAGCCTCTGCGTGGAGTTCGGGCAGATCTGGAAAGTTGAACCTTATGTGTACTAGCATTAATGGCAGCGGTCCCATTCAGCTTACTTGATGCTGCTATCAACATTTGCAGGTTTGTGTTTCTGGTGGAAGCTACAACTGGATGGACTTCTTAAATGAATTGAGGTTGAAAGGAAAGTTGAGCCCGATACATTAACTTACTGTCTGTATCATTCTTTTGACATCAGTTGAATTTTTACAAACAGGCAGAGGTAGGTATGACAAGGAGATTAGGTGCAAGCTCTTCACACGCGCATACTTTTGTTGGCATGCTGATTAGTGAAGATGCTCCTTCGCTGAAAACCTTGTTCTAAGTCAAGTCTCGGCATGCACAAACCTGCACATGCATATACAAGCTGAGCAGGGCCTACGCTGTGTAACATAATTTTTGCCTTTAATATCTGAGTAAGATCTCATATTGTAACTCAACCATTAGGGGAAAAGAAAATGGAACTTTTCTCAAACAGCTTTTCTGTTGGGGAATCTAGTGGCAGTTGCTTTGAAGCATGTGTAATTGATTATCATACATTTATTTTAAAAAGGAGACATAACAAGGAATCTAACATGATGTTTTGGAATATATCTTCTCCCCACAATGTTCTTGAGGGAAATGTAAGGTTGCAGGCATCATTTCATGCCCTGTATGTTTTTGAACATAAATCAAAGAAATTGTTGGAGAGTTATAGATGTTCATAGCAACTGTAGCTATAATAAACACATGCAGTATATATTTTCCAAGCTATTTTGTATGGGTGAAAAGCTGAAGCTGGCGTTTTGTACGAACAATTCAACTTAATCACTGAAAATTTATTTCCTAGTTAGCATGGATTACCAGTGTAGCATGAAGTCGTACACCTTGGCTTAAGTATATCTGGTTGTGAAGCCTTGGTTAAAATTGGGAAAGGATTTAAATTGGATCTAGACACCTTGAATGAATTATTCCGAATGTCACATTTATTGTGATGCCTCCATGGCAATATTTACATCTATATCATCACTTATATTGGTTTCAAAATATGCTGGATACTTTAGGGAGCAAATAAAAGATAAGAATGGTATGAAAAAAACAATTTTAATTGTACACATAGTACTAAATGTGACTATAGTAAATAAAACAGGAAGGACAATCCTGACCGACCAGGTGGTGCAGAGCTGCAGGTGAGAACAACACTGAGCTTAGACATACAAATTTCTTGGTGATTGCATTAGTTTTATTTTAATAGAAGAAAAGGGACAAGTGACTTATGGAGGAATTTCCATGAGAGGAGGATAGAGACTTGATGAGTGAGGATGAGGAAGGTGTTCCTTTTACTGGCAAGGGTCCAAATGCATTAAAATGCTAAAAAGAAAATCTAGTAGTCACAGTTAATGTGCACGTGGACAGACTGGGGATAGGACACATACAGGATCTGTGCTGAAATTAGACAGGTCTGGGTGAACCAAGTTTGTGACTTGACATTCAGGCAAAATTCCGAGTGTCTGAATAAAAGAGGTAGGGCTGTTTCATGGAGTCTGGCCTTCCAAGCACTTTCAGGTGTAGCCCTCACTACTCTATGTATTCCTATCAGAGTCAGAGATTGATAATTAAAAATGATATTGCTACTGAAAATGTGGAGACTAGCTAAAAGGTCTGACTTTTAAAAGCGTCATGGTGTTTCTGTTGGACTTCTGTTTTATTGTGGTTACTTTCAGTAATTCCTTTTTTATTACGATAGCGAGAAATCCCTTTTTAAAAGAGAAAGCTGGTATCTTATTACTTGACTCCTGGAAACAGGGTTTTAAAATACACAGCAAGAATCACGCTAAAAGTGAGAATTTGCACCATTTTACTTGTTTGTAGTATTAGTCTTAAATGACTGCCTGTTGATAATGTCTTTGAATTTTAAGACCTGCCTGAATTAAATAAGAGAGCTTTGTAAATTGTTACAGCTGATGGAAGTAAGGAAGGCACGGCCTGGCCCACCTTTGGCACCAGTACCACTTCAGAGGAGCAGGCAGTGGGGTTGGTTTCCAAGTGCCACCCTTTGCCCAGGACATGGGTGGAGGAGGGCTGGAGGCATACAGCTTCTGACACTGCGTAAGCTCAGGACTGGCTTCCTCTTCTTCATTTCTCTCCTAACTCTTGCTCCCCATCCTCTCCGAACATTGTCTTGTGGCCTTTCCTTAACAACCGGGCTGTCTTTTGCTTTCCTCTGAAGGCTGGAAAACCGACTTTGGATTGTGACTGCACTCCTTGCCTTATACCACTCTGTGAAAACAAAACTCAATGAGAAAACCAGAAATAAGGAGAATAAGGAAAAACAGAATGGTGCAGGTTGAGGTATAGTTGGGAAGACTGGGAGAAGAAAGATGTTGCAATTCCTGTGTGTCCCGTGGTTGGGATCAGCGTACGTTTTTAAGAAAGAGTTGAAGGAGCAGTGTCTGTGGATCCATAGTTATGTGGCTGTGGTGAATGTGACACGATTGTGTAGGAGATATAAGATGTGGAATCTGTCCCTGAATATACGTTCTCCAGCCTTGACAAGTTTGAGTTTGGGTAGGGGATTGGGCTGCTGCAGGTAGTTGGATTACTGTTTTTGTGCAGAATTTGGAAGATTCAGGCTTTCTGGGTGGACATGTGGGTATTTAGGGGCTCTTGGTGAGGAAACTCCATTCACTGAAATTCCTTTTTCCACTGGGATTTTACTCTTTGTCTTAAATGAGTGTCTTGAGTTCCACCTGCCAAAAAAAAAACGTTTTACTCTGTGCTGAATTCCTAACAGGAAAACAAACAACAACAACAACAACAACAAAAAACCAACAAACCTTTCCTGCCGAATTACGGCCAAATAAGACCAGGTGGACAAAGGTTGAGAGCAAAGTATGTGAAGCCTGGGCAGCAGGTTGGGTACTGGAGCACAGAGAGCAGGTTGTCCAAGGTCACTGCTGCTCTTGTGGCACAACTTGGAGCTGGACTCAGAAACTCAGGTTTTAGTCGATTACCTCTCTCCAATATGCAATCCCTGTCTCATAACTTGAGCAACAGAGGCACAGAAACCTTGCTTTTGCAACATGCATTCAATTTAGTGGAGCTGGTTTCAGCAGGGAAAGGAAAGGTGATGTGTTGAAGGTTACACAGCCAGTCAGTGCCAGAGGCTAGAAAAGGCCCAACTCCACCACAGGGTGGCAGTTCTCTTGCTTGCCCTGTCTCTCCAGGGAGAAGATGTATGTTTCTTGTCGGTACTTTTTTAATCAGAGGACATGAACTATGGGTGCCTCTGAAAATTGGGCCACAGTCCCTCATACTTGTTTGTGCTTGCGAGCGTGTGCAACGTGCATACTCAGACATTGTGCGTGAATAGGTTCTCAATTATTTTCCTGTTTGAATCACTGAGTGTTCTGTCTTGATGTACTGTCAGTTTTGCTTTCTGCCCTTTGGAATAAAGTTCAAAATATTAAAGAAATAACACGCAATATATTAGGAGCTAGAATAGTCATAGTGCCCAAGGGGAAAGAGGGTGGTGAATAATCTGTCTTACAAATGTCCAGAAAAAAAGCCTTAGCTACTCCTAACCAAACTCCACAGTTGTGCACTTGTAAAAGGCACTTTTCCAAATTTTGTCTCTGAGGTTTGCTGGTTATCGTGTGGGGAGACGTTAGTCCCTCCTGGAAAGCAGCATGCAAGCTCTTTGGTCGTGCTCTGGACCCGGGTGGGGGGACGTGTGGTCACGATTGTTCTTCTGAGCATTACCCTGGGCTAAGTGCTGAGGTAATTAAATTGGAATTAATTGTTGATAATTATTTAAAATCAAATGTTGCTTCCTGGTTTAGGAGTTGAAACAGCTCTAGCAGATGTATTTTTAAATGTTGCTTTTCTGGTTTTATTAGTTCACATGGACACCGGTATGAGCTGCAGGAGCAGACGCAGGTTCTGTCTGTCCTTCCTTAGTGCTGGGGTGCTGAGCTGTGAGCTGGGGCGGCACTGGTGGGTGCATGGAGTCACAGTGTGACTTTGGTCAGAGTTGCAGACTTTGCCAGATTTGGGCTACAGGGCTCCACAGTTCTGGTCCAACAGGGACAGTGTTAAAAGGGTGTAAAAAGTTGGATATTAAATGAAAGAACCAGCCTCCTCCCACTCCCCAAATCTGTTGGCTTGTACTCTATATTAGAAAAAAACAAACAGCTGGTGCGTGTGACTGATGCAGGGCAGGTTCAGGATGAATTCAGGATAAACAAGATGCCCACTGCACTTATTTAACAATTCTAATGCATAAAATGCTTTGGGGCGCAGCTAGCAGCTCCTCATCTGCGATCAGGACGAAGCAAAATATATTGTGAATTCTGCAGTTCGTAGTCCTGACACAGGCAAAAAACCTCCTTTTACAGTGAACGAGACTTTTGTTTGTATTGTGACGAGCAAGGATTTCAGATCAGTGTTAATAGAAATAATAGAGCAAAACTACAGTTTCAGAAGTCCTGCAGGACATGCAGCAAGCCCCAGTGATTCGGGCTGGGTGAAGTTGTCAAAGGTTGCTCTGCTCTCCAGAGCCTGGCAATAGCTCCACTGAAATGTGATGCCATTGGTTTTCAGCAAAGGTTTCTTTCTGCAGGGCTGCAAACAGAGATCAGCTGCTACTGTGTATACACAACTAGGGAGCAAATCAACCAGCACATTTAAGCAGCCTTTTTAACCCTGAGACTTTCCAAGATTTCTTCTTCACACAGGAAGTTTCCTTTATATTGTCAGATTTAGCACTTTGCTCATGTAATGAGATCAGAGCTAAGATCACTGCTGCACAGTAGAAAGACTTCCTTAAGACATTTGTCCTTGAAACTGCACCAAACTCTTGGAAGAACCCAGAACCTGTAAGTATGTATGCTATAGGCAACAATAGCACAGAGCAAAGCTGCAATCAACCATTATACAATATCCGATTAGCAGTGCAGTAGGGGTTTTTTTCAGATGTTATGTTACATTCATTTTCAATTTGTTCTAAGGAAACAAATCAATTCGGGCTTCTGATACAGTGACTTTGCAGTAGATGAGCTAGTACTATGTTTGATTTAACTATTTGTTGCTCTCATGTAGCTTGTGGGACAATTATTGTAGCCATCAAACTGTGGAGAACTTTTCTTATGTTTTTAGGCATTTTAAATGATTTTGGTATCCATTGTGCAAATAAGTTTTTCCTTTGCTTTTTGATTTTGGCAACCCCACCCTATGACAAACTATAAATAACAGGGCAAATGGAATTAGCGCACATTGTTCTCAGGTAGCAATAAAATACATTTATTTTTGCGGCTTAATTTACTCGTTAGCAATGTTCCAGTGTTTGGGGTATTTTTTGTCTTAATTGAATTCTACTCAAAGCTGTCTGTTTTGTGTTTTACTATCTTGCATGTGTCTGTTTAAGTTACTTTGCTGGGACTGCAGTCTGGTTAAACCTGTATTTAAGCACTATTTATATTCTGAGCACATTTCTGGTAAAATAAGTGTTTGAGATTTTTTTTTTAAAGGCTCTAAACAGTATAGTTTTATTAGCAGTGAGCGCCAGAGAAGGCACAACATGGATGAATGTCAGATGTAGACCACGGAACCAAGTCCTCCGTGCACTAAGTCAGAGCCGAACCTGTCCACTTTTGCGACTACAACTAATAAAAGCCTGGAGCTCCCTTTCAATAAATTTTTAATACGCAACAATCCTTATGTTTATAAGATTAATTTCTCCCAGGTTAGCCTGATTGATGGCTGGATTGTGGTTTCTTAAGAGCTTTCTCCACGAAACCCCCCAGAAGAGCTGCATTCCATTTAACTAGTGAATGTAAAAACTGGTAACCATGGATTCAGCCACCACTAACTGTCGAGAGCAATGACTTGTTGTAAACAATACAAATGAGCCAGGATAGCAGAAGCAACCAGACATGAAATGATTTTAATAGAAATTACGGTAAAGGTCATGTGATACTGTATCGGCTTGAATTCAGTGTTAAAGGGAAAGTATTTCAGTTTTGCAGGTTTGATTTAAATTGTACATCTCTGCGAGCTTCATGTTTGCGTGAGACCCACAGAAGGGAAAATGAAGCAGTCCTTTGGAATTGCCTGTGCTTAATTGCATGTTACGGCTTAGGCCCTGATCCCCAAAATGTACGAGTAACTATACTCAGTGGGATTATTAATGTACATAAAATTAAGTACTTGTATAAGAGTTTGCAGGATCAAGGCCTTTTCAGGTAAGTTTAGTAAGGAAAAAAATATATATTCTAAGGAAATAATAACCTGTCACTAACGATAAATCATGAAAATGCGAATTTTAGAACTGTTGTGTGGTTTGGTTGGAAATTGTTTGCTTGTTTTGATAACAGGAAAACAAGTTATATTTATCCCTTCGCTTTTAAATGTTATGACTTTCATATCTCATCCACCATTCCTCAAATCCTCTTCCTAATTTATAGCCTCTCTCTTCTGGATAACTGGTACACCGGAGTGTCAGCTATTATAATACAGCATGATGATAGGCACATGCAGATCGCATGAGCAGTCGTGTGTCCTATCTCAAGAATTTCCATCCCTACAAAATCTTTGCTGACTCCCAGCTGTCACATGGCTGTCACTCAAATTCTAACCATAACCAAATCCTTTTCCCTGTGCATGCGCTAACCAAGCCTTGCTATGTCCATGTGTACGCAGGCAGAAATGTTCCCGCTTAAGCACTTTCTCTGTGTAAATTGGGCTCTCCCCCAAGCCTTCTGCATTCCACTAATATTTCTCCATTAGTTTGTTCTTGGGTGCTGCTTCCCTGTCATGCCTCTGCTAACCACATGCTCTTTGTAAGAAGGAACCTGGAATAATAATAGCAGTTGGTCAGAAATGCAAACAAAAATAACTTCGCGCTTTATTTAATATAACAGTTCAAATCACTATGAATCTAAATTCATGAATTCCATAGTCCCTTAAGCTGCTCCAAAATTTTAACTCTTAATGTTCTGTAGGCAAAGTTGCCACCTTGCAGCATACCAACTTAATGGTTCGAGTATTTACTTATCATAACATTTATATAATCTGAAAAACTAGCACTAGTTCTAGTCATAGACAGTTTTTCAACCAGAATTATTTAAAATAATTTCTCATCAGTCTGTGAGAGCTGAACAGTCTCTGTCAAGCTGAGGTTGCAACTGAAAACGTGTTGGTAGATACAGGACAAATCTTGCTTTCCCTGTTCTGAGTTGACTTGTCAGCTTGGGTGGGATTGCTCGTGTGAGTCAGAAAGGTAAGATTTAGCTGATACATAGATTAACAGCAGGCCACTCACTTCATACAGGCAAAAATAGACTGACTTCTACTGGAAAAAAAAGCAAAACAAAACAAAAACTTTTGAAAAGTGAGGGGAAGGAAAGCTCTTAAACGGGAATATTTGAAAAAAAAAAATGCCAAATTGTAAAATATTTGCTATTGCTTGTCTGTGTCATTCTTAAGAGTGTATTGGGGGTGGTCACAGAGAGGATATTCCTGTAAATCAGACCTATAACTATATTAAAACTTTACCAAAAAGGAGGAGGAGGTGGCTGGACAGAAAAGGCACCATCTTAACTTGGCATATACAACATGGGAGGGATCCAGAACTGAAAGTAACATGTTGGTGAAAGCAATGAGACTTGGTACCAATATCCAAGTGACCTAGGGAAAAGCACACTGGCCTCTTTACCATGGGATCACTATGAACCACTAATAATTCTTGCACCCGTTGAAAAACAGGTGGGGGAAGTAAGAATCGTTGCACCTGGCAGAAGAAACCAGGTTTCAATCTGGAAAAATAGTGAAGTATTCAGGACGGAAGGAGCACACAGTGCTTCCATGAACTTTGCTGGCATGGGACATCAGGCGGTTTTCCTTTGCTCAAAATATCCATGGCATGATTGCAATCTGTGACATACGTGCTTGTTTACTCTCATGTATTTTGCATCAAATACTGATTTTGTAATGTAAAACTTTCAGCAGTTAGTGGATGAGCTGCCAGAACTCTTTCCCCATCTACAGGTAGGAAGAACTGGAAGGCAAGTCCCTCTGTTCCCCTCCCAGTTTATAAAGTTCAGCTGTTGTGTTGGTGCATATCTGCAGAACACTTAGACCGCAATTCTCATTTGAAGCAGAGACTTGTGGTGATGTATTTGAATCCCTGAAATGGAGATCCCAGTGTTTTACTTGTAGAGAAGTCTTAGTGAATGCAGTAAGGCAAATGTTGCAGTGCTAGGTGGAACATATTTGGGGATTAGCAGAAATACTTACTATTAAAATAATTGGTAATAATTAATGGTTATTCCCTTATAAACACAGTAAAATAGAATAATAATAAAAAGTTGTATTTTGTGATTGTAATTGTAACCTACTATTTTTATTTAAAGACTGCTTTTATCAATTAGATAGTTTTGGGGTATGGAAATATCATATCAACCATTCTGTCAACTAATTTCAAGTGGTGTTGAGTACAGGCACTTTTTTTATTTAAAAAAAAAAAAAAAGAAAAAGAAAAAGGCAGTTGATATAGAGGTACCGGGTGTAGGGAATACAGAGTAAACTAGTATTCAGGCCTGCTCACACTTTACCTCATTGTTGAGACTGTCAGTGGTGGTGCAGGTAAGTGAGAAATAAATTGGTAGTTCTTGTCAGGTGGACTCCTGGCTATAAAGAACTGGACTGAAACTACTTAATTTCATGGAGCATAGCAAACTATTTGGTCACTGAGTGACAGAACATTGTTCTTTAAATTATTAACTCTATGTAATAGTGTGTAACAGTGTAGTGTTTTATAAATTTCCACTTGTTTCTAGTTTTACTTCTTAGCTGACATGGGTTAAGTGAAACTTTTTGAGGACTCAATCTTTTGAACATTTCCAAATATACTTCTTCCCATGGGTTGTCAAAGTCACATGTTTTATGGGTTATGAAGTTCTCCAGGTCAGCAAAACTGTCGTGGGGTTTAAGGACAGAACTGCATTCAGAATCAGCTGGATTAACTTTCCGTTAAATTTCTGCGACTAGAATGCATCTTTCATTATTCTGCATTATTCCTTTGTACAAAATAAGGTTGTTCTTTGTGTATTTTAGTTTTAACAGAACTAGACTGTCACTGACCATGAGCTTTTGCATGCATAGACTCTCTTCTTCCTGGCAGGGCTTTAGGCCCGGATCCACAAAAGGATTAGATGCTTTAAGTGGGACTTAAGTGGGATTTAGGCATTGAAAGCCCAGACTGAGATCCTCAATATCCCTGCTGAACTGCCACCTAACCTTAGAAGATGCCTAACCTATGTAAGTGTCTACATTTTCAATATCCAGCTTTCCCAGGTGGCCAAAGATCTGTTTTGGATGTTCTCAAGCACTTCCATCCTGACAAGGTTGAGCCTGTCTGCTCCCATCTTTTCCCCCACGTCCTGGCACGCTTCAGAAAGCACGAGCTCCTCTTGCAAAATGGTGGCTCTCTGTGTGTGATGTATCCCACTTTCTCCAGTTGTGTCCTTGAACAGAAGGACTCTTCAGAAGGTTTCTTTTAGGAACAGCCTCGGAACCTTGTAAAACATGTCAAAACTGAGAAATCTGGGCATTGCTGTGTAAGGTCCTAGAGAAAAGGTGGGACTTCAGATGCAGCACAGCCTTCATTGTCTCCTACTGGCAGTCTTGGACTGTTTTCTGCTTGGCAATGGCCACTCATGAATTTGCTGGCACAAGACATGGGAGCAACTAACAGGAGTGAGGACTCCTTTGCACAGTCTAAAAGTTGGGTACCAAGATGTGAAATTATTATCACACCTAGAGGCTTCCTTGGAGAATCCAGGCATTTGTGTTTTGTAACAGTAGTTCTGGGGGAAGAACTTGTTTAGACTATTCTGCAAGGAGTTGCATAGGATTCCACCTGTCTGTGAGACATGGCAGACGTTCTGTTTTCTGAAAACAAGACTTGTTGGGGTCTTCTATGTGCACACCCAGAAATAATAATCACTTTGTAGAACTCCAGTCTCAAGAATTTCCTTGAGCTGTGGCTGGACTGATAGCTGTCTCACTTTGTAGAGGCAAAAGCAAATAATGTCTTGTTAGTAGCTGAGTAAGTGGTCCTGTGCCATCATTTATTTCTCAGCTGTACTCATGACATTTTGTGTGTTCTTACCCATGTCTGTTGTTTGTTTAAATCCTGCTCAGTTCCTTGATTTATCAGTTTTCTGTAGACTTTTGTTCAAGTAGTCCCAAATGCTATCCTATTTCAAATAGATGCATCCTTATCAGCAAATAGTCTTTAATCAATAACCTTAACTCTTTCCCCTAACTCTGCATACTCTTTTTGACCTTTTTTTAAAATATCCTTATATATTATTATTATTATTATTATTATTATTATTATTTTGAGGGGGGCAGTATTTAGGAAATCTGTTAGAATTTCTCCTGAATCATTCCCTGGTTTTAGCCAAAAGTTGTATAGGTGTTTGCTGTTCCCTTTTCTCCATATTAATAGATAAAAGCATTTTTCTTTTTCCTTTTTCTTTTTCCTAAAAAACAGAACTTTTTCTCAGGGAAGTTGCTAGTTTTCTAATTTGTCAAAGATGGCTGGACTGCATGCAACCTTAATATTATTTATTGCTGCTTTTGATTTATGTACGTGTGCAATGCTATAAACATCAATGCAGAACCTAAAACATATTTGTATAGAGGTGTAGCCTAGAAACTATACAATTAGATCAATCCTTGGAAAATTTGGAAACTGCAATCACAAGAAGCCTAAATGCAGTGAATAAACGTAACACCTAATAACAATTGTTATGTGTATTCTTTACAAGAACAAGTCATGCTTATATTTAGGTAGATAAAATTCATAGGACTGTCTATGATAATGACATCTTAATAGCTAAGAATATTATTCGTGTATTTTTAAAACCAATACAAGGAGATCTATAATGGTTAGTATTTGTGTTAAACTGTCCTGTAACTTTTAATCTACTAACTTTGTGTTTTGAGGATAGCATGCTTGAATTATGACACATTTATTTCAGTATTTTAATACATGTAAACATTGGCTTCTAAGCACATCTTTCATAATTTCACTTGTATTTTTGAATTATTTGTCATATAATCACATTGTGGCATTTCAAGGATAAACAGATTCATAAAGTTTGTCAAGGGCAGTCTTGTGAGTGTTTCTGTTTTGCTGTTTTACCTCTTTTACTGCAGAAGATCTGCTCCTGAACTTCCCTGAAGACACCAACATACTACATAGAGTGACAAAGCTGAGCACAAATTAGATATAGCATAGTAAGGGGATATAAAGAAACCCATTGCTGTCCGATTGCAGGAAAGAGCTGGTATTGTGATTGTTAAATCATAATACATAATGAATGTATGACTATTGTATGTAACCAATTTTAGGTATAGGAAGTTCAGCAAATACTGTGTCTTGGTGGTTGCCAGATCACTTGCATGCTTGCTAAATCCTATATACAGCACTTCCGTTTGTTGGGTTACTCATTGAGCTTTTAATAGTCAACTTAATTTTAGTTAAGGTTCAGTTTAGTAACTCTTGCAATTAGTGGAAAATATTGCCAGCATTCATTTAGTAAACCATATTACATATGTTATGCATGTGCACAGTACATGCAGAGGTGAAAGATAACAGATCAATTCTTACGGATCCTGTAGTCACTGGCTCTTAAGGATAAGTTATAGAACCTTTTAATTATTGGGGGTAATCTTGCAGAAAATTAAATCTTGAGTTTGCATGTGTGAGGAAGTTTGGTCTCCCTTGCTCACCATCGCTTCCTAATCCCAAAAGTGGCACCGTACACTTGGATCCCTGGTGACCTGTCAGCCTGTGCATTTCACATTGGCACAGGTGAAATGCTGTTTCTGAGGTGGGCTGAGATACATCGTAAGAGCAAGAAGTCTTATTTTCAAGGCAAGCTACTCAGCCTTTTAATGCTTATTTGCTTTGTCTCTATGGAAGCAGCTGAGGTACAGGAGGTAAGTCTGTTGCTTGACTCTTTTCAGAGATTTTTATGTTTTTTGTTTTATGGGTACAGGTGAAGAACTGCAGGTGAGACTTCAGCCAGTCAGATAGCATCCTGCAAAATGAAATACCAGGGACAAAAGCTATAACTACAAATTAACTTGGAAATAAAGGCAGATGTACAACATGGCAACAAACAAATGCATCAAGAGTTTTTTTTCTTTTCTTTTTTTTTTTTTTTGCAGTGTGAATAGGTTAAAGCATATCTGGCTGATGTTGCTGGAAAATGAGGGCCTGTATGTTCCCACAGGATGGATACTACAAGGACAATTAGAGAAGTGTCTTTGCAATGTCGGCAGTGGTCATGTCTGAACTAGGATTTCTCAGATCCATAAATACCCCAAATGCAGTTCTCTCCAACAAAATAAGTAGGAATTGTATAATAGAGTAGACAGAAAGGCATATGCAGTTTCTGTCATAATTTTGGCCTGTGCTCAGAGGTAGATTCCAGTTACTTTTATGTGGAGTGAAATTCGGGAGTCCAGGAGTCCATGTCTTGCAGTGCAGCAAGCCCAGGATCCACTGCATTGGGCTGCTCCATCACAGCACAGGTCAATGTCTTGAGACCATCTTGTGAGCACAGGGTCCCACCCCAGTTAGAAATAACACCGACGTAATCAGAGTTAATAATGTTCTTTGCCATATACACTCAGTGTAGAGAAGGTAAGGCTGGCAGTAGGCTTCTGTCAAATTGCATGAAGAACAGGCAGCTGAGAGCTCTGATTTATGGGAGGATGTAGTTAAGTGAGGATCTTAACATATGAAATCATTCTCCAGCTGTATGGAAGAGCATACAGGTTGAAGTCTTGGCTTCTCTGAGATCAGTGGGAATCTGTCTCGATATCTTTTTATATTCTGTATACTCCTGCGGTGCTCTTCTTCCCGGTGACAGAAACCCCAGTACAGACTTCAGCAGAATCCTTACTGTCACGTTAGGTTTGATCTTTACAGGAAGGGTATTGATGCTAGTAATATTACAGAATAAAAAAGTACTGCCAAAGACAGGGGTTTTAATGCTCTCTATTTTATATTTTGACACTCTAATTTTGAGTGATACCAGTACAGAAACTGAAATGTTTGTGGGGCTTTTTGCCAACGGCATTTTTTTCCCCAGTTTTCTCAGGTATAGCATACTGAGGATCAAGCCTCTGGACGCTAAATGTAAGAGAGACCTACAAGGCATTGATATTTTTCCCCTTTTGAGAACTGTTTGTTTATAAAGTATTTGAACTCCTTCATAGAAAATTTCAGGCAGTTATTCCTCTTTGACAGAAATCTGTGTATTTAGGCTTCTGTTAGTCTCCTTTATTTATAACAAAACCTTTGAATATCATTTCCACATCGTTCAGCTATGATAAGTGATGTGATAATGAGGACAGAGTATAGGTCAGAAGTCTGCAAATATGTGTGAGGAGGTGGTGAGCTTAACTTACCAGGTGAAAGAAAGGTTAGTATAGCAACTGCATGAACACTTCAAAGCATGCAGCTAGTTTGCTGCACTAACTTAATTATCCCTGCTATAGATATGTTTGATAAACATATCTATAGCCCAGATTCTGTTACTTCGCAGTGGGAAATAGCAGAAGGCTTCTGCTTGTTTGCCAGTTGACTTGAAGCCTTTCTCCTTTCTTGCATTACTCTTTTCAAGGACTTTCCCTGTCTCTTTGCTCATTTGATGAAAAGAAACCCTTCTATTTAACGGTGGAAAATATTGTAAGATGGGGAATGGTGTGGCCTGATGGATGGGTGTAAAATGGTTAAGTAAGACTGATAAGGACTTCATCCTATTTTAATCCAATACTGCCTGAGCCAACCAAAAATAATTTTTTATCATTCATGCTGAATCAACTGTATTCTGGTGTCATCACTGTGTCTCCGCAAACATCTTGCATTCTCCACGTAATACTACAGGGTGTTTTTGAGCATCCCAGCATTGTTCCACAAACGGTTCCACTTTTTCCACAAACTGTGTGATCTGGAATGCAAAGAGGCAGGATTACCAGCGCTACCAATCACACAGAAATGTGAGACGGTGCCCTGTTCTTTGACACTAAAATGTGGCCTGCTGTTGGCAAGCTGTGGACTTTAATAGGCAAGACAGTGGGGAACTTTTCAGATTTTTAGTTCTTCTGCTTCTGGAAAGTCTGTTACACAGTGAGGTACAGTTTTAAAATGTGGTCATTTTTAATACCTCTCCCTTGAGTCTGGCTGACTGATTGGGAGTACGGGGGATGTGAGGAGGGAAAACAGACAAGCTGAAAACACAGGATGTATGCATATATTCAATTGGAGCAAAACAAAAATAAATAAACTTATGTGAACACAGAAGGGGTCTGTTTTAGGGCCAGTCTTAACTCCTGTTTTAGATGGCCTGTGGTGAAAATCGTTAGCTAAAATAGATGCTATTTATGTCTCCTTTGAACTGAATTTACGCAAACTAACTCATTAGCCAGCAGTTCTAACTGGAGAGAAAACACATTAAATTTCAGTAGATTTTTTTCCTTTTTGTTCTGAGCAATACAATTTTCATTGCAAACCTTAAAAAAAAAAAAAGAAAAAAAAAGAAAAAAAGAGAGAGCTTTGGTATGCATGCTTTTTCATACACAGTTTATATTGGTTAGCTCTCTTGTGCAGAAACCCATAGGCACTGATGCGTGCTGAATATCATTTGTTCAACAGCGACTTAGAAATGTAGTCCCAAGTTTGATGATTTATATGTGTAAGTCTGGAACTCATCCACTTTCTTTTGAGGTGTTACTATGGATTTCCACTTCTGGAGCACAGATAAAAACTTTTTGTTGACTGAGTAGTTTTCTGATTTGAGAATGCAGGTGAACACCAGTATGTTTTATGGGCTTGTATTGCATTCAGTACTGATTTTGACAACTCACACTGAGAGCAAAACTTGGAGCCTTTCAGATTTTTTTGTTCCATTCTGGGCATTTAAATTTTGTGAAGAAGCTGTACTTCTGTTATGATTTCTGCAAGCTTGTCTCTTTTGGGGGAAAAAGCACTACTGACTTTTGCCTGTTTCTAATAAACTCTTAGTAGTTTTCTGTTGGCTTCCTCTGTGATAACACTGTCACTTTCATTTTGTGTTGAAGATTGGTAAACCTTTTTATTCCTTTATACATGGGAGAGAATTAAAGTTTTGAGAAGAGGCATTTCTAGTTTGATTATTGTCTTCTTCCGTAACGTAACAGAAAGGAAGATCACATCTTATGTGAAGTATTACTTGTAAAAGTAGTAGCAAATAGAGCAACATAGGTGCATCATGAGCTATTACTTCTAAACACAGAGTGTTTGAAACAAGGTATTAAAAGCAATCAGTGGATGGAAAATTAAGGAAAAAATATTCCTTTGCATGTTTGCATCTTTCTGTGGTGACTGAACGAGAACTGTGTGTACCTGGAGGTAGTGATGTAGTTGAATGGAAAGAGCAAGTGCCTGGGGGTCAGGAGCAGTGGGTTGCGTTCTGGCTTTTCCCCTGCATGCACGCCTCTGAAAAATATTTTGAGATTGCTGGATTAAAAGCATTATAAAAGAGCTAAGTGTTACTTAAACCTGCTTAGTTAGTCAGTAAGCGTTAGTCTGTATTATTTTCTGGTTTGTGTGTTACATGAATAGAGTGTGAAACTGCTAGGAGGGCCTTTTGTTCTTGCACACTGGCTCTTTCCTTTGGCCTCTATTTTATTGGCTTAATCACATGTTCTTGGGTGGTAAGGCATGCAGCAGCTATTTGCCATAAGGAGGTGCATAAATAGCAAGGATATTGAACCATGAACAACAAATAATTTTGTGGGCAGTATTCTGGAAGAATACTGACCCTCTTGGTGTGGTAATGTGGGGAGAGGATGAGTGCACACTGTCCCATGATAGTTCATATAATTGGTACTTTTTCAGAGTCCTGCAATGTGCTCCCTATCCCTAATCCTAAAAGGCCACTTCTGTCCTCCCCAGACAGTGACAGGAGACTAATGGGTACCTTCAGAGCCCCATTATGGCAGACATGTATTTATTGCTTTGTTAGTATACGTGCCACTTAAAAACATAACCACTAGAGCAGGACTTCCAAGCTTTCACCATCACAGAAGGATCTCTCTGTTGTGTGATGTAGTAGCTGCAGCAGACCCCTCTTCTGTGCTGGACTGCGCGTGGAAGACACGTATGGCAGTTCAAGTAGCACGTGTTGCCCAGATGCTTGTTTTATGCTCTCCTCTGGGCTCAGGGCAGCAGGCTGGGTTTCTCCCTATCAGTATGAGGTGGCTTGCTTAGTACAAGAAGCGTGCAGTGTACTGTGGAACCTGCGCTTTAAAAAATAGTCTGTAACTGCAAGTGAAGATTTCTAAAAGCACATCGCTAATCTGGAAAAAATTGTATGTATTATGTTAAAGAAAGTCTTTGAGCCACAAATAGATGGAAGTTGGGAAGAGTATTGTGGGAATTGTCACTATACGCCTGCCCCGTGATCTTCACAAAGCAACTGCTGTTTGCTGCTGTCCCAAACCAGCCACTAAGCTGAAGTGGGCTCTCGCTTTCTTCTGCGGTGGCCGCTTTCCAAGGTCCAGCAGAACATAGATGACCCTGAATATGTGTGCACGCATGTGTTCAACTGAGTGGACATTGGAATTTATATGGATTATATGGCAGTGGGGACATTAACTGCTTCTCTTCATAATCTCTTTTCTAACAGTTTCTCTTAGTGTTTTCTGGCTGTGTATGAAAATGCTGTTGAACACTTCACACTTGAGATTCAAGCAAATTCAAAAAGCTTATTTCTCTTTTGTTGCTGTTTGTCTGTCTTCTGTAGGGAGAACTTAAACTCCTGCAATTCTAGCCCTCTGTAATTGTTTGTGTTCACAAAAATGCCATGTTTTCTATTATCATTATTACTTTGCTTAATTCACTTCTTGACTAGTCCACAGCTGTAAAAATAAGGCTAGGTTGTGACAAGAGATGACCTAAACCTCATGTTAAATAAATAGTCTCCTATCACATCAAAAATTGAGACTTGATGCTTGCAGTGTTAACGTCTCATGGGCTGGGGGTGAAACTAATTGTAGGTGTGGAACGTGTCTGTATCACCTTAGTGGGTGGCAAGATATTATGTTAACCTGCTACAGAGTGATTTCACCTGCTCGTTTTTAAGGGACTGTTCTGTCTCAGGAGCCTAGGAGCTTCTCCAAAATGCTATTTAGTTATTTTTGAGACAATCCTGTTTTCAAATTATATTTGTCTAGAGTTTCCACAATATCTATAAATGCTGGATGCATGATGGATTTTTTTTTTTTTTTATCAAGCACCTGCTTTCTTTGCCTAGCTCAGTTATGCAGCAAGGTTGTTTTTACAGTACTAAGAAATGAGCAATATATTCCATATGCCACCGAGCTTTGTAAAGAATCCTGCTGATGACAATTTCACAGCTGCTGAGAAATAGGCCAACCCTTCCCCATAAAGAGACAGTAAGGAGAAGAATATCTATTCCATTGGGGTTGGCCATGAGTCCTCCTCAACTTCTTTCCTCTTGAAGGAAAATGCTAACACTTCCGAACTATGTAACAACAGATGGTGTCAGAAACCAATTTCCATTGCAAAGCCATTTGGTCAGGAAGTATCAAAAAATGTTTTGGAATTGTGAAAATGAATTCTTGGCTGCTGGGCTACCAATGAGAGTGAGACACGAAGCAACTGCTGAACAAAACCAAGAGCCTGTTTGGGCCTGAAAGAAATGGCTATGATCAAACATTTTAGAAATCAAAACCTTTACCTGTGTAGGGTCTAGACTTAAGAAGTGCTATGCATATTATGGGTGTTATAAAGATCAAACTCTTAATTTGTGGTCACTGATTGCTTGACCAACTACCAAGAAAGCAGCCTTCAAAATATGCAGAATGACCTCCAGCTGAGACAAGCTTAATATAGCTCCTACTGGCTTAGTCAGGTGGAACCTTCCCTTTTGGCTCAGCCGATTTGCTGCCCACAGACCATGAAAGTCCCAGGGCTCTGGTAACATACAGGGACACAAAATTAATGCAGAAACAGCACAGGCCACTCTACTGATGGGTTACATCTAGGAAGTTGTGTGTCTCCACAAGTTGTTGCACACAGCAGGTTCCTTTGGTGATTTCTGTAGCTGACCAAATGTGCCTCTTTGGAGAGCACTTTGCGAAATATAATGTGTTCCTTTTAGAAGTGCACCATAGATGGGTCTGTCTGTGCCATAACTCTCTGAAATAAACATCAACATGTTTTTCCCTCCAGCATTCCCACTGTGAGTCTTAGCTGCTCATATAGCTCTGTATGTTGAAAATAGTTTGATAGAACTTCCCATAGATGTGGGACATAAATGGTACTTGCTGAGCTGTCTTGTTTTATGTATTCTGTTAGAGATGTATACCAAATTATACGGTAATGTCATGTCACCAGAAACACAGAGCAGATGGAAGTATCTTTCCACATATTGACTCATGTTACTCTGATGAAAGGAATTTGTTTCTCTCCTTCTGTCAAGCCTGCTAGCCTCTGGCAAAGGATACAACCCTCAGCGAGGAGAACTTTACCAATAATGTTCAAGTGACCATCTGACTTAAATATATTATCATTGGCCAATACAGTTAGTCTGCATCAACAACAGTTTGGAGGAGCCAGTCCTGTTCGTTGCGTTTGTGTAACATAACTTAAACCAAAAAACGCTGTTCCAGGTTGAGGAGACCCCAGGGAATTAACCCTTAAGGAAGTAAGAACTCTACTTTTATAAGGAAACCATACCAGCTTCAAGGCCCCAGTATCTCTCTGTTCAGGAAGCTTGACATCTTGGGCCCTTTGTACACCAATCCAAATAATGCAAGAGCCAGGTCTCTGACCTGTACTTCTCTATTGAAAAGTGGCACCCCCCAATGTGGGTTGTAAGTTCCGTGTATTAGCTACCAAAAACACGGTCTGCAAACCGCCAGTGAAATCCTGATAAATAAAATAACTGTAGGTTTTGCCATGAGCAGCTAAAAAACAGATTCCCTCTCTGTTTCTGTTTGTTGTGCGTGGTATTTGCCTTGATGAGAGTGCAGTTCTCTGATTGAAAGCATGTGAAACTGAACTCAAAAGGGAGCCAGGGTAATCATTAACTGACTCACCTTCTGGATGTGACAAGTAATGAACCAGTCTGAACTTGCCTGGAGCTTTCTTTGGGACAATACCCACAGGGAAACCCTCATACGCTCAACTGAAGCGTTATCAAATGGGCCCTCTATTTTCGCCAAATGCTAGCTCGTTTCTATCTTGTCTCTAACCACCTGAGGACATATAACTGCTGATCTCAGCATCCTAGCCAACATTTGCATCTCGGGCTTGAGTACAAGATAGTCAAATCCCAGCACAGCCTTTTTTTTTTTTTTTTCTTTTTTTTTTACAAAAATTACGTTTTTTGTTTGTTTGTTTGTTTGTTTTTGTTTTTTGTTTTTTGTTTTTTCCTACTAGCAAGCTCCCACAACCAGGGAAACATTTCATCTGCCCTCACAGGGATTTTTTGCCTTTGCAAACCTCTTTAACCAGCATTTGGCTCTTTCCACTGTCTTACTTTGATTTGGATGACTGCCTGAAGCACCTGCTAATGGCCTGGAGCATTCAAGCCGAAATTTGCAGTTTGTGTACCACACACACTCAAACTGTTAGTACCTGCCTTCTGGAGCACCTGCTACACTATTTGGGCTTGAGAACCTGCTCTCTACATGCTCACAGAAGCACCCTTCACAAAACCATCTCTCTTAGGTTTTCTCCTGCTGTCTTCCATTCTTGGTCCATGCCGTACCCTGGGCTTCAGCTTTGCTTTGGCCTTCATCGTAGCACCCATATTTTTGTTGTTGTAATACTCAAATGAAGAGCAGAGTTTCCCTAGGTACAAAGGAACCAGGCATGATACAAAGGTAAAACAGTCATTGTAGTGATCTTAAACGTTGCACTGTCCCATGCCAGAGTGGGCTTCTTTGTTTTATAGAAAAGGTCTTATACAGAAATATTGAACCGGGGATGCTGTTTGAAATGGATGAGTAAAGCAATGGTAGTTGGAAGCAGAAGCCAAATGGAAATTCAGTACTCAGAAAATGCAGGAAACAGCATTGCCACTTTACAGAGAAAGACCAAAAGAAGATTGAGGCCTGAGGAAAGTTCCTCCCTTTCAGCTGCTCCTGCTGCCTTTTGAAGCTGTTTTACACACTTTTCCATATGGATGCTTCTGATGCCTAAACACAGGGGAGGCTGTTAGAATTGGTTCTATATGCTGCATTTCATGAGCAAATCCTCCTCCCTGGCAAGGGACAACCCTCCTGGAAGGTCAAAGGGCAGAATATCAGAGGTGATGTCTTCCAAGAGGGCATTATCTTTTCATATTGCCTTCAGAAGCATTAGCTTTTCCCAGACTCTCAGTCTGTGCAGAGGCTATGATTTACATGGACCTTCCTCTTCCGAAAAGTTGCTTGTTTTCTCCATTAGAACAATGCTATTAGCAGTCATAGAAGCCTAAGTATTGGCTTCCTGCCTGGGTATGTACTGCCAGGTTACCTGCCAGTCCCTTTTCCAGAAGGGCCATCCTTCTCCCCACTGCACTATATTCCTTCATTCAGTCACACTGTGCTTTCCACCTACCTTCCATGCTAGCACCATGTGTGCTTTCCCACAGGAACTGCAAAACATCTCCCTACATCCCTGTGCTGCAAACTTGCTCCTCTCCATCAGAGACATCTGCTCTTGCAGAGTTGGGCAGGGCAAGCACTGATCTTTCCTCCTTGCTTTCATTGGGTTGCCTCAAAATAACCCTAATTAATTTTGTGGAAAGAAGAATTTAGTTTGCTCCCATGATGGGATTGCTCTTTGTGCAGATCTCTTGCATGCTATATTTAGGTATGTTTTTTGGAACGCCATGTGACCGGAATCAGATAACTTCTGAACTACTAATCATGTCTTTGACACTGACTCCCTCTGTGGCTTTGGGGCATTTTATCATTGTTTTCTTATAGCCACAATGAAAACAGAAATGCTCACCTACCTTGTAAAAGCTGTTGCCAGGGTTAACAGGTACTTGACGTTGTTTTAATCTAAATATAATTTTTTTCTATTATAATTGTGTTTTTATTGTTTCTTAGATGTTTAATCTCAGAAAATTATTCTCAACCATCCTAGTTTTTCTTAATGGATCCCTGTTTAACCATTTCAAAAGAAACAAGTAAATAAGTTTCTTCTGTATTTGTAGATGGAAATAAGGCAGAGAGAAAAAAAATAAATGCCCTCATTTCCTGCCACACAAAACTTTCTTCCTTTGTTTATTAGTTGGTCAATCCAAGTAGATGAAAAGCCCAAAACGTTGACCTGAACTGTTTCCCCTTGTGTTAGCTATGTCCCTTTTCCTAAGAGGGGAAGTTAGCTATCTGCTTGTTTTTTTCCTGATTCTTTGAGTTATGCATCCAGACTTGTATCCTGTCGTCATCCACTGCTCAAGGCCACTCGAGCCCTGGGGCAGCCAAACCAGCTTTGGCTCCACATCCAGCATGGCTCGGTTTGGAGCCTGTCATCCATTTCAGGGCATCAGCTCGCTGTTGCTCATGTCCATAATTGCCACTTCCCGTGTCTTGGCTGCTTCTGCAGGGAGCCGTGGTATCAGCATTTCTTTCAGCTTCACCTTTTTTGCCCTGATCCCTTAAAGCCTTTTGATAGGCAACTGGCTCAAAATGTCTTTTTGGTTTTCAGTAGTAGTACAGGAGTTTGGTTTGACCAGTTAGTCAGTCAGGTAAAGAATAAGAGAAATTACGGGGATACTTCTAATCCTTTAGGAAGCGGAAGACAGAGAAGAAGAGAATCCTTTTTTTATTGCAAGGCAAATTTATGAAGTCTAATTGTGAATACTAGCATTTCTTTTCTTTTTCTTCTTTTTTTTTTTTTCTAAAAAAACTCCTTCAAAATGAAATCCTTTGTCCACGTGCTTATTCTTTCCCTCCTACAATAGTAGTAAAAAGCAAAATAATACATACAACAAAAATTAGCTTTGAGAAAAAGGCAGATAATGAAATATTTGCCAAAGACTCTGCAATATGTATCCATCAGAGAAAAAAACATTCTTATATTTGAATCTCTGAAATGTAACTGTACCAGACTAGTTGGAGAAAATTTGTTTGAAGATGTATTACGTTCCACGATCAAATGGAAAAAATGGCACCTGTCATCATATTTAGAAAACAGCTGGGTAACATGGCGAAGTGCCACAGTCTCTTTTCACATGGCCTTTATGCTGAAACCATCCAAGCTCCATTCTCAGCAACTGGAGAAACCCTGTGCCTTTAAATGGTTACAGAAACATCTACTTAGGGGCCAGCTCTTAATGCAGCAAAGCCTGCTTCTGATGCTTCTAATTAGCAGTTAATGGATTATACTTTACTTTTATAACCAACCCAGCAGGCACTCTTCTATAGTATTTTTCAGCTATTTTTGGTAGAAGTTATATGCATTTGTGCTGCTCTTCATGCTGTACTTTTGAGCACGCAGAAAATATTAGGAATAAATCTCTATCTGAGATTATTTTAGCACTCAAATGCTTAATTTAAAATTAAGCATTTCCTAAATGTATTTTCTTTTATCTAATGTCTTAGAAAAGCAGTAATGTGTTAATTGCGCCATCTGATCTAGACTTTGATGCAGAATCTCCTAAATACATGCATATTGTTAATTAAAATATTTATATACCCAATGAAAAGCCTGGGTTTTCAAAATTTGCAAACACAGCTCCGATATATATTCATTTAGAAAAAAAAATGTTCCTCCAGCTGAACATAGTACAGGTACATCAGAAGCTTAGATGCTTCAGGAGTTAGATGGGCTTGTAGAAACTAATGGGTTTTATACTCAAATTGAATTAAAATATCAATGAGATTACTAGCATTAAAGATTTGCAATGATGTATCTGCATACATACATATATGTATATACACAATATATTTAGTGTATATGTGCCAGTATGTATACAAATCTATGCATATGCACATATACCTGTGTTTAATAAATACATTTGTATAGGTTTTAATGTGAAAAATTCTAATATTTCACCCTCGGGGAATTAATTTTGGTGCCAAGTTCTAGCAGGAAACCGAGCTGACGGATGCTGCCTTTGAACCTGCTCTCCTCACTCAGGTAACACTTCCAGTAGAACAAAGTCTGCCATGGGTTAGGCTGGGACAGGAGGGGGAGCTCACACTGCACCAGCCAGGAAAGGGGAGGACAAGGTACCCAAGCCAGGAAAAGAGGGGGAGCAACCACCAGCTGCTGTCAGAAGTAGGTGTGGTGTGCCCTTACTCTGCTCCCACTTGCTGTAGTCCCTCCACCAAGATGGAGAACTGGGGCTTCTCCATGCTGTACTCATGTCAATAACAGGCTGTTATTGGTATCACTTGGTTCAAGTGATAATTAATTCCAGGTTGTATCCATGGCTTGAAGCAAAAGAAGCACAGATTGCAAAGCTCCTCAGGTGAAAGCATGTTGGTATTCTCATCCCGATGCAGCACCACACTTGCTAACTACAAGCTAGGCACTAAACTGGTAATGTCACGTTTGTTGAAGGCAGTGAGTTGCAAAATGCTATTCAGAAAAAAATGTGGGAACTGGTATTATTTTTTACATGGAGAATACTGAAAAGGAAAGGAAAGGAAGAAAAAGGAAGAGTTGGATAATGGTATTCTGTGAAATAGCTCCTTCAGCGTGATGTGATGGGATGATGGCAACTTACTTTCTGTCCTGGTTTTAGAGGAGGATTGGTTTATGTTATTTGAGTCATGTGACATCCTGGCAGAGGAGGAGTCCAGCCGGGTAGGGGCTGAAGAGCTGGTTGTTCCCCTGCACCCTCCCTCTGACTTCTGTCTGAGGTGTTGGTCAACGTATGTGGCTTCTTAGAGCTGCATTTCTAACCTTCACTCCAAAGCCGTGAAAGCACGGCTGAGACACCACCAGTTCAGTGACAGCATCCTGAGATCTGCGTCAGCCAGAGAGAGCTCTGATACCTTTTGCCCTCCACAGTTTCATCCCTTGGCAGTTTGTGCCAGGGAGGCATAAGCCGAGCTTTGCAGTAGGTGAGTTTGTCAGGGAGAACTTCATCCAGAAAAGTATGGCTCCTTCAAGCAGAGTTACCTGGTTGGAGTTCTCAGAAGGTCAGCGTGGGAAGTTCCCCATAAAAGCTGAACTCTGATGTTGGCAGTCAAGACAGATTCAGAATTTTTGAGAACACTTCTTTTTCTTCTTTTTAATTATATGAAATGCAGGAGAACTGTGAATAGGGTATTTTTAGATTGCACATTCGAATATACAATATCATAGTATGACAGCAAATTAAAATTCAACTTCTTATCAATTTTTTTTTTTTTTTAAAGAAATGTAACGCATAGCGGAAATTTTGATGAAGAGCAGTATGCTGCTCTGCACAGAAATTCTGCTCTTGCAACTAAATTAAACATCACTGGTTGCTCTCATTTAGATGAACCCTTTTGGAAGTTCTTTTTTTAAAGCCAGCGGATTGGACTTCTAATTTTAACTCTTATGGTTTATAATTAGAAACATTTCCAAACTTGTTTACAAACACCTGCACTTGACAGTGTGTGTCTGCAATTTTAGAAGGACTCACTTGTCACTTCCAGTGGGGGTTGAGAGGGCATCTGAGTTCTTTGTGTTCATACAGTTAATTTCAGTACACTGGAACAAAAACACATTTTTTTAAATAAGATCGCAAATATGCAATGTTTTGAGAGGGGGTTGCATGCAAATAGGTCTTAATAACTAGTTGTGGATTATTTCAAAGCCAGGAGGATTGTTGGTTAGTGGTCATTTGGAACAAGACTCAAATGAAACTGGCACGCAAAGGAGAAATTCCAGTAACTAATTTTAGCAGTTTGGTCTTTATACTGGAGAAGATGGTGTACAGGTTTTCTGTATTTCTCTCTTCTTTAAACATATTGCTTTCTTGCCAGCTGTCCTTCAGAAATTATTCAGAACGAGTTTAAATTGACTTTAGAATACTTCGTTGAGTTGTGGTTTTTTTCATATGAAGTTAGAAATAAGTTACTGAACATATGATCATACAGTGAAGCAACAGAACATGGTTACCTTTGAGCTTGAGTGAGATGTGTGTTATACAAGTCTGGATGCAACTTCTTTGTGATAGGGTGAATTCTCTGTTACTCAGTGGTCATATATGTAATTAACCTTAAATCCAAGAGGTAGTCAAAACATTTTATAAAAAAATCCTGTGGCTCCTCATTACGCTCTTTACACCGGATTTTAGCTGCATCATGTAGGTTAACAATGTTGCTTATTAATTTCTAGTATAGTAGGAGAGCTTATCCTCACTAAAATTTCATGCTGCGTGAAAGGGTGGCAGGAAGAACGCTGCAAATATGCTTCAAGGACATGGCTGTGCCAGCGGTAGGCTAAGCAGACTTGAGCAGGAGTGGCATAAGGTGTTGTATTGATTGCTTTTTGCTCTTGTTGTTACTAATTAGTAGGTAAAACTCTGGTTAATTAGACCAGCCTGTTTGGCGGTTGTGTCCTCTACCGGGAACCATGGTCAACCTTAGAGAAACTCCAGATACAGGGGAGGATAAGGAGGCCAGAGAGCAAAATGTTTTTTATGGGTTTTGCTCTTTTGTTTTCCAGAAAGCATAGATTCTGATGAGGAATCCATGTTAATGTCAAAGGATCGTGCCCTCACAGGTGCTTATTCTCTACCAATTTAATTGAGAGTTGATGTAAGTGGAATTAGGCACCAGAATACCTTTGTGTAGGCATAATCTTTGAAGTTAAACCTGAAGTCCGCAGCCTGGATTTTGTGCTTGAACCCTCTGCAGAACACACAGTTTATACGCAGTGTGGGTCTGTTCCAAAGCGATTGATTACAAGTAAATACACAGACAACTAAAGTAAGCTTTTTGAGTACAATATATAGGTCCGAAGAATTAGTTTTTTCCATCTGTAAAAGAGTTGTGCCTTGTAACTGTTTTTCTGATTTCCTATAAAGCAATATGATTTTAACAAGCATTCACATTTTATAGCAAACAGGCTTTTTTTTTTTTTAATTTACTTTAATTTCAGCTGTAAATAGCTGAAATTATGATGTTACTTACACAGTCCTCAGCATAATTTCTTAGCAAGTATGAATGCAATCAATAAATCACTTTTCAGTCATATTATGTCGTAACCATACTTGAAAATAGTTTCAAACATGGTTTACAAGCCCCAGTGCTGTCAGGGTCCCAGCTGATGAGAGTTAGAAATACCAGACACTTGAGAAATTGCTAATGATTCAAATATGACCATAGAAATTAGAATCAAGTAGAATTTAACACCTCTCCTCACCTAACTAGAAACTTGATTTTATTGTGAATTCTATCTGAAGATAGCATTTTCCAAACTGATGCACTGGGGGAAATGTTGCTTCATGCCAGTGTTATCAGTTTTCCTCTATTTTTGTTTGCTTGTGTCAGCTCTATACCCGTTTTCCTAAGTGTTAATATGTAGAAATGTTTCCAGAAGGTTAGGGGAGGCTCAAAAGCAAGAACCATGCGAGTGTGGAAACGTCCACCTACTAACAAAGCCTCTAAAATATGCAAAAACTTCTTTGATGTCTGAAGTCTTGACTGACCATGAAGTTACTGACAAGCGTTCTCAGACTGAAGTGATAAGAAAGGAAGACCTCTATGGAGTACTTGTACAGCTATCTGATCTGTGCAAGCCTGACCAATTCTTCAGTGTGAACCATCAGGTGAACTGGAGTGTGTGGTGCATGTGTGAAGGATCAGTTCTCAGGATAATCTGCCGGGCTCCTGTAGGGAAACAGTCCAGGAACATCTCTTTTTTGGTGTATTTAAAGGGATATTGTCTTCCACAGAAAGTGGTGATTAAGGTAAATGGAGGAGTCGTGGAAACAAAGAAAAAGGACTTCAGAATTCTGCTTTGGTTCTTCTCACAGTAACTCTCATTTCAGGTAAAATTGGTTCTCCACGCAGAGAACCACGTGGTGTAATTGAACAGCTTGAGTCACAGTATGCATAATATAGCAGTGTGATTTGAAGAACTGAGCTCATATCCAGGTACCTGGGCACATGAGGGTATATCATATACCATCATAAACTGTAAGGAGAGGAAGCTCCAAAAGGCAATAACTGGTTGTGGTTAGAAATCAGCCATGGATGTAAGGCGACTGCTTGTGTAGTGCCAAAAGGAGCTGATGTAGTTCTGCAGTCCATGAAGTCCAAGCATGGAAGTTACAGCTGCGTCCCCAAGGCTGGAACACACTGCAGATCCAGGAGATGCAGATTCTTTATCCGCTTTTCCCATAGAACATAGCTGTAAAACAGTTTTTAAAAGTCCCCAAATAGATGTGAAAAATGCATTTTCCATAGAAGAAAAGGTAAAGAAGATTGTGGCTATTACTATGGCCTACTGAAAATAATCAGTAGCTTAACTTTTAGCAGCATCTTGTTTTATTACTGGTGAATAAGTTTTCTTGAAGAAGCTGTTGAATACTTCTGAAGTAATACCATGACATAAAAATATTTATTTTTCATTCTTAAAGGGACTGTTACATGCCAGGTGTACTCCAGCTGAAGGGACAGAGGCCAAATGTGTATGAAGTGAAACTGCTTCAGGATAACCTGCCTTGGTTTACGGGACAGTTAATGATAAATTTTTTTTCGTGACCTGTCTGCAAAGTATTTGTATACTAATTAGGACCTATTTTGAGGGCAGAGCATGTGAGCTTGTAAGAAACCCCTTTTACAGGATGGGAAGGGCAAGGGGATTTTTGTCCCTGGTGAGTGCAAAGCCCATCTTCTTTACATAGTATCACTTAAATATGCGTATTATTTCTGAGTAGCGTATGAACCTTGGCTCATGTGGAGGTGCTTCTTAAATTAGCTCAGGAGAGTAGCTGTAGCCAGCTAAGGTGCTCAAGAACAGAGCACCAGGAAAGAAACTGAACTGACTCAAAGCATAGTCATAGTTTTTAACTTTATATAATGTCTTTCGCAATTTAGTAGAAAATTGCCTTTATGACAAGTGGCAAGACCTGTTGTGTAAGTAATCCAACCACAGTTCTGTTTGGTATCTTGCTTTTCCCTTGAACATCTCTGCGATGTAAGGATTGAAGGACTGGGTGCCTGATGTAGCTTCTGCCTGGCTCCTTGGTAAGTCATTCAAGTCTATCTTTCTGTACAGCCACTTTCCAAACTGCTGAGCAAAAAATAAGGATTTTTTTTATAGAGTTCTTTAAAAGAGAGCTGCTAATCAATTTTTCTTATTATTTTATGCCCTGTGATTTTTATACCACCCCCACCAGCTGGTTAATCATGCAAAAGCTGAACACTTCATTAGCCAGAACATGTTTGCCCATGGGCATTTCTGTAGTAAATTAGTTCTTTCTATTTATACAGGTAAGTCATGGCCAAAAGTCTTTAAGGTGCCAAAGGTAAGGCTTCGAATTAATTCTTTTTCTGAGTTTTCAAGAGAACTGGATTTAACTTAGAGCACTGTTGATTTGAAATTACTTTTGATTTAAAGATAGCATGGATAAAAAAGAATTCTCAGGCTGGTACAAAATACCTTGTGTCTTTCTGGATCTCTAATGTGGTCTTTGTAGTACAGCCTCCCTTAAAAAAAGAACAAAAACACGTGTACATCCACCCACATATATACACAGTATATACATCTGCATGCACAGATTTTGTTTGTTTGAGGGGCATGTGACATATTGACCAGTGTTTTTCCTTTCTTACTCTTTGCCTTTTAAACTATTAATTGAAAATATGTGGTTTGTAGATGCTTTTTTCCCTCAAATCAAATGGTACCCTCTGAGAGCCTGGTTTAGCTCGACAATGAATTTAGCTTTCAGGCTTTGGCCATTGCAATATTGTTTGAATGCCACCATTTCCTGCAATCAATGTAATTTTATATCTACTTGGAATAGAAAGTCAAGATGGTGATTGCCTTAATTTAACTCAGTGTTGGATTCATTAAGGAGCTGATCCTGAATTCCTTTCAGATCAAAGTCTGTCTTGATTTCAGCAGAGCCTTTTGGTGCACAAGGTGTGCGGTATCCTTCTAAAATGTTGTCATTGTGACTAGTGAATAAAAACTAAATGTGCTGCTAAATTTAGGCTGTTGCTCATGTCAGCTTCCTTTTCTAAATGACGGTAAGTGCATTCCATAAATAGTATGCCTCTTATGTTGTCATATCTCTTTGGCTTGCTTTGCAGTATTTTACAGGATATTTGCAAATGAATTTTGTGTTCAGTAGGCAGGGGATGAAAATAACACTACTCATTGGGACTCCATTAACCCGCAGCTAATGAGGAACCATTTCAAGGGCTGGATGAGTGTAATTCAGATTAGCCTGCGTGCCAGACTGCTCTGCTCCTGCTCAGACTTGCGCTGTGCCATGCTCTCGCGGTGGTCGGGAGGGACAGAACCCAGCGAGGCCGCTCGGGCGACACAGCTGGCATTCCTGTGCAGACTGGTGCCAGTTGAGTTTTCTGAGCTTCAGGTTCCTTTTTGGAAGGTAGGAGAGAAGAGGGAGAGTGGGGGGGAGGGAGTTGTGCCTGTGTGCGCGTAGGTAGGTGACAATGATCTTGACCTCCATAGCAAAGTGTTTTGAGGTGTAATGAAATACTCCACAAACACTGTACTTGTGCTCGCTGGTTGATAGCATTGTTACTTGTAGAAAAGGGTACTACGTGATGACAGTAAAGGTGGTCCAGACTGGCCCTTAATTAATTTTATTTTCAAAATCTATATTAGTGACTGTCATGAGGGCACCTGGGCACTTTACATCAATAAAATAATCAATTTAAAAAATGTGTAGACCAGAACTCTCTGCTCACTAACAAAACTCCTGTTCCCCGTGATGACTAAAGGTCAGTCCAAGGCTGGTCAAGCAAGCAGGACTCGCATTTCTGCTCCTCAAAGCTTGCCAGGTGCCAACTCTGGCTGCACGCCACCAGGAGCAGCTTCCAGATGTCCACAGTTTCTGCGGGGAATGTCCAGCTGCTGGTTGGTAACTTATGTAAATAACCCCTGGAAGTCTCCGATTGGCTTCAGGGCCAATGGAGAAGGTGGAGAAAACCTCGTTCAGAGGCTGGTCCCAATTAAAATGTGACCTTAGCAGTTGCAAGCAGCCCACTAAAATGCAGGAAACAGGGACTCAGGGGAGCTGTGCTGCAGGAGTAGGGGGAGAGAGACCTTCTTCTGAAGAGCAGGCTAGAGGTCTCTTAACCAAAGAAACGTTATTGATGATAAATGGTACATTGTGCAAGCTTAGCAAATTCTCTAGGAATATAATGCTTCCCAGTGTTTTCTTAACATGTGTTAATATTTTATGATACCTGTGCATTAAGGGCCGGTTCCTACAATGTTTAAGTGAGTTTGGGATACTAAAATTGCCTTTATGGAGTTTTTAAAAAGAGCGCTGGTCACTACGGGTTAGTTAAATTTCCAATACCATTTAGCATGCTGATGATATAAAATCAGCTTTTTGTCTATTTTTCATACATCAAATGTGTCCATATAATCAAGTTAAATGTTGTTGCAAAGCTGTATTTTATTTATTTGTCTTAGTACATTTGGGGCAATAATCCCACTTTAATACATATATAATTGTGCAAACAACACTGAAACTAGGAGATCCCAGGCACCACTGTAATTTTTATGTGTGAAATAATAATATATTTTGATGTCTTGAAATCCAATTGAACTCAAGCTGAGCTTAAAAATCCAAGCTCTGATTCAGGAGAATTCAGTCCCATCTGGCTGGTGGGTAGCAGGTGTGCAGTGTGCGTGTGTTGTGTGGGGAGGGAGGGAGGAAGGGAAGGAGAGGATTGCAGGGAGTGAAGCATTTTTCTTTTCCTCCAAAGGTTTAATTCCAGTTTAATATTGTGGTCTGAGGCTTTCTGCAGTTTAAGTTCTTGCATAATTACCAACATCTACTGTTGGTTTCCATTCCTAGACAACATAATGGTGATGGTGAATGGCAGAAGCAAGTAAGTCTACAGCATTACGAAGAAATATGACTTCTTAAAGTTTTGATTTTGTTTCTGGTTACAGCTGAGACTCTTTGTTTGGGAGAGTGCATTTTTACAAGTTGAAACATACATCATTCTTTAAGACAGAGTGAGATGGTGTTGGGTGTCAAGGTCTTTTTAAGAGTTGTTTTCCAACAGCAACCCAGTGAAAGTTTCATCTTTTTATTTTAATAAAACACAAAAAATATATTACGTAATTTCCATTTTCAATAGATAATAGACGTTCTACATTTTTGTATTACTGCATTTTTTTCATCTTCAGAAGTATTTTTACAACCTATTGGATACCTCGAGCAACCTTACTGGTCCCACTTTAGTCCATGTAACCTTCAGAAACTTGTTCCAGCCGTTCCCATTGTCCTCTTTCTACTTCCCTTCCTTCATCTTTTTATCAGATATTGTCAGTTACCTCTCAATTACCTGTGAGCTTTTTACTTAGGAGGTTTAAGAACCTGTTCTTCTTTGACATTTAACATTAGCTATGAAGTCAGCTCCCTTTTATACTCCTATCAACTCTCCCTTTTCAAACTTTTGAATATTTCCCGTTCCTTTTATTTGTCTTCACTGCTATGCAACTTCAAACTGGAAAATCTTTTGACACGTGCTTTTTGTGGGAGCTGGCATGCAAAGCGTTACTTAAGAAAATAAGTAAGCAAGCCGTCATACTTTTCTGGTTTTTAACTTCATGCTACTAGCGCAGATGACACTTCCCTACTGTATTTCACAGGGTTTTCATGGTGAACTGACTTGACTCCTAACATAGAGTAGAGCTGGTGCTGTGTTGCCAAGAGAAGTCCATCTAGTTTGACAGACAAAATGATAAGCTCTTCTCTGGCCATCATTGTAAAGATCTGCCTTGTATTTGCTTTATGAAGTTAAATGGAAGAGGTCAGCCCCTTTGACAGAGCAGATTCTTTTTTCTAGCAATAAGGCTTTGCATGAAAACATTTTTTATTAAGCAAGTCATCCATACTGCACCGTAGGCTGTTTGAGTGTAACAGTATGTTACAGTCTGCAAAGTTAATGCAGTTAATATTCAACTGAACTTTTGGGGGGTTGCTAATCCCTTAGGCGGGCTTAGCAGAAAGGGCAAACATATTTATAGCACTTTGAATCAGACTGCAGTGAACAAGTAAGAGTATGTGTTATACCATACAAATGTTATACAATTTCAGGAAAGCTCAGTGCATAGTCGTCTTTTAATAGTACTTATGTTGGAGAAATACCTCATCTGTAAGCAACAGAGTTGTTGGTTCAGTGGCCAACAGGTCTGTTAAAATGAGACTCTGTGAAAGGTCTTGAGATTCCTGTTCTGGTGATAAATTTTGCAAGTTCTGAACAGATTTATGGGCTGTTTAATTAGGAGCTAACTGTATTCTTTAAGCTCTGTCATTTGTATTATTCCCTAATAGGATTTAATTGGACTTTGTCACATATCTGACTATGACTGAGTGTGTGCAGGGTTGTCAATAGCCTCTTCTATATAGACTGCTGTGTCTTACTGTCTTTGTAGAAGTAAGAAGATCATTCCTGAATGATCTTTCCTCTGGAGTGGAAGTGTGGCATTGGTTAGAGTTTGCTTTGGTTAGAGGCCTGGGTGCATTGGGCAGAAGAGAACAGGGTTAAATCACAAGCTGCAGGATGTTCATAGAGAAGCTGAAGGGCTCAGACTGAGAAACTCCAAAAAGGAGGGTCATGTTTCCGTGAGACAGAAAGTCACCATATTTATGTCATGGACACAACTTGCGTTGAGTGTAAGGTTATATGGAAAAGCACGTGAAGGACCTGTGATGCTACGAACCCATCAGGAGTCAGAGAAGAATAAATTAGAGATCTAGATTTTCCACAGATTTTGATTCTGTGGGATTTTTAGTCAAATGAATAAGAGGTCCATCAGCTGGTAGTCAACAAAAAGTTATTCATATATTTTCTTCTATTTTTAGAGAGAGATGAATCAACATGTCTACGAACAGCTGTAGTCTGTACGATAGATGTTTAAGGTGGACTTTTGGTGCCATACAAACGTAGAATACAGGCCTAGTAGTGTGGCCATTCTATTCTAATTAAGATTTTTAATATATTTTACATTTTGGCCATTTCTTCCATTTTTTTCTAGATACTATATATTGGAATGAATGGCTCCAACATAGAACTTGACCTCAGAGGGGGCTCAGATGCCTGAATTTACGCATGTACTCAAATCATTGATTTGCCAGCTTACCTGCACCCATTCCCTTTCCCTTTTGATCTGTGTAAACCACATTGGTTATTCATAGTCCTTCAGGAAAAAAAGTCGTACAAAATAATTTACATGTTGGAAGTGTTAGGAAAAATGGAAATATGTTAGTAAAGATTTCCAGATCTGCTTATTTATTAAATTTTCAGTTAAAAATAAAATGGCTGACTACCAGACTAAGTTAACATTATGTATTAGGGTTGTTTATATCTGAAGTACCCGAAAATAACTAGTTTATTATATGCAAAATTTCAAATTCCAGAATACATTAAAATATTAGCTCAAAGGTCAAAAAAGCCTCTCCCAAAGAAGAATGGAAATTAGAAGGGAATTTGGGCTAACAAGGTTAAGACACAATGGGTTTGTAACCAATGCACACAGATGATGGGACTGCCACTTACATGGGGTTCCTTTGATTCCTCAGCCTGAATGCTCCCTGCTTGTGATTAGATGATGCAGATCCCAACTGAGATTCACCCTTATGCCTCTTCGTCTATAATGAGAATCCATAATATTTCTGTCACTTTATTATACATTAAATACAGACATCCATTGTAAACTTCGCAGAGTATGCTGGTGAGAGTGTCCTGGATCTTAGCTACGTATCCGGCAGCCATCTTGGAGCTTAGAAATACATGAAACCATCTGCAATTTTATTGGGAAAATAAAGAGTTAACACTCCAGTGATGTTAACTGTGATAAAAGCTGTGTGCTGTACTATATACATTTATAAGCTCTTTTTATAGTAGCATTCCCAGGAGCAGTCTAGGTCCAATCAGGACTGGTATGCCATTGTGCTAGGTGTTGTTCTAATTCATGTGTAAATGTGGAGTGGTTGCTGCCCTGAGGATATTACAGTGAAATTACAAACAGTATAGAAAATAGTAGGAGGTGTTGAGGAGAAGGAGGGCAGCTGCAACGAGATGCACTTGCCTCATCAGGGTTGCTGTACATACAGCCTGATTCCAAGTGATGGATGCTTCACTTATTTATAAGTCTGTTCCCTTCAAGAAAATTACCATCCTTGTCTTTAGTTTGTGTCTTAGTTATTTAAACAGAAATGTAGAAAGTATGAAATGAATTACTCCTCTGATTTTCCTAACCTCATGCTCTGTCTCTAGCCATGACCAACCCTGGATGCCTCAAGGAAAGTTGTAAGAACCTCATAATGCGCAGATATGGGATAATCTTCTCTCTACATGGTCTCATCCTAATCTTTTATTATTAAGGATTAATTTAAGCTTTGAAGTTTAAAAAACGTTATTCCCCCTCCTCCACCATCCACCTTGTTTAAAGTATGAAATATCCTCCCCCAAGCCTCTGATCCGAGCTGTTCTCAGGGTAATTCTACCTACTCCTTCGTGTGCTGACAAAATTCGAGCCAGTTCCCAAAAGCTTGGGAACTACTGTGGTGGTTTTGCTTCCTCTGATGCCGGAAGACACTGGTAGAGCCTCTTCTGTAGGGAGGTGGGAGAAGGCAGAAGCGTGTTGAACACTTATGGCCAGTGTGTTTCTATGTCACCATATGTCAAAGCTGTGGCTGGATTTCTCCCATTTCTTTGAATGTTTTTTAGGGGCTAATTTACAGTAAAGTGCAATAGGAAATAAGCACAAATAAATCTGGGAATCTTTGTATTAATTTCTTCTGCTAGCTATGTACATATGAGCAGCTTGCCATTTGCATATGTGAATCTTGTCATAACAATTTCAGGAAGTGATTTGTTAATAATCAAGTTCTCAGAACAGCTCTAAATCAGTAATTGATGTAGGTCTGGATAAAGCAAGCCTTCCGCCTGCCTATTTTGTGGAGCATTTTTGGCAAGTTTCAAGCTAGCGTGAAAACTAGCCATCAGAATAAAATTTAGGACAGCTGGGATGCTTTGCAGTGAAGACTTTTGGCTCCACAGTTCAAATAATCACAATAGCAGCTCAATTTAGCCTTTGGCTGGATAGGTTTGGCAGGGCACAATGAAAAATAATTATTTCATGGCCTGCTTATTTGTCCCTTAACAAATAAACTCTCTGACCTATGCAGGCTTATGTAAATATGCTGCCGTATGTGGGGTTGTAGAACACTGTAATGTCCCCATTTGGAAATATGTTTTATTTCGCCCTCATGTTACAAACTTTTTTTTAGAGTTCTGTTTGGGAAGCAAAGAAAGGGATAGGAGGTATGACATGCTGAAGCCCAGACAGCCAGGTAGAGTCTAAAAAGCCATGAAACAGTCTTCTTTCTGAAAACACGTCCATTAGTATGCAGTGTTTTCACTGTTGTAATAATAAGAGCAATCATGATACGAACAAGTCCGTCTCTTCACAGCCTTCCCACGCGGGATGGAGAATGACAGCTCCTAAGCATTTGGAAATTTGCCTGCATGTGTGCTGCTTAGCTAACCACGTTTAAACTTTCTATCCATCTTACAGCTTCCTGGATATCCTTTTAAATCGTTTCAGTGACAGCTTAAAAATGTGAGACTTGGAGGGGGGAGAAAAAAGCTTAGCAAAATGCTCTTTTTGTGTGTGTTTAAGGGGAAGTTTTATTGCACTTGATGATGGAGAGACATGCCACACTACTTTCTGTCCCTTTGATTTTAATATTTGCAATTTCTGTTGAACTGGCAGCAGCCAATCTGTAACATGGTGTTTCTTTTTCCCTGTCTAGAGGGGGAAAAATACACGGAACAATACAGATTGATGTTTCTGCCTTCTGATACCACCATTTTGGTTCTCAAACAGTAGAAGGAAGCCTTTTGTCCAATGATCCAAAAGATCTCCCTAGAAGACCTACTTTATATGCTCATGCACATAACACACATACATACACACGCACATGCACAGACTCTCGCTGAGGTGGTTATGATTTGTTTTTAATAGTGGAGCTTCTTCTCAAAGTGTCATTTAAAAAAAAATCAGCAGTCATGTCATGCATCAGGATGAATTTCTAAATGTAAATGAGATTCTCTCAGTAATTTATTTACATTTGTTTTCAGCACAACAAATGAGACATCACGTAGCTTCATAATTTCCCATGACCGAGTCACCAGCATGAGGTGTGTAATTTACCCTGATTTAAGATGCTTATCTAGGGGTTCTTGCAACAATACCTGGTGAGGTTTTTTATACTACTTTTTGTTGGCTTTTAACTAATTTACTTCACCTCCTTTTCTGTTTTTCAGTTGAAAAAGAAGTATAAATGTATCTGCTTCTTGAGACCTTTTTTCAGTAGAGCTGAGAGGGGGATGGCTTTGTTATCTTGTGTGTTGTTTGTTTTTTTTTTTTTGTTGTTTTTGTTTTTTTCATATTTCCTTCTCATTCTGGTAAAAATCATAGGAGCAGACACAGTGAACATACCTTTATTTGCAATCCAATGATGCTGAAAGGAAATGCTGACTGGGGACATTTCTGATGGAAAAAATGGTTGTCCAAACATGAAGCATGTATGAGAAATGTCCTGCAGTTGTTGGTTCTCCCCTTTTTTTTTTCAGCTGAAATACTACATCTCAGACCTGCTCTTGGCTCTGCTATTGACTTGGAGTCTCTTGGTCTGCCTGTGGCTGAAGTGCTACTTACATTGCAGGGTCTGTGAACACAAATTTTCAAGTAATGTGGACACAGTCATGTGCCACAAATCTCATTTGTTTTAAGCCTGTAGTTGGAACATTTAGATGTCTAACTACTTGCTTGAGTATTTCAGGTAGGTAGATGATTAAAGGTGCAATGTACCATGCATACAATTTTGTACCTCTTATCTTGCAGTCTCAGTTGAGGCTTGACTAAAAATCAGGGCAATAGTATTTGCTATTTTACAGAGTAAAAACACAGGAGAACTGTGAGACTTTGGTGAAAGTTACTGATAGTTCAGTAAGAGTACAAAGTGCTACATTACATAATTATGCTGTGGCAGTAGTTTGGGATGTTATCATGCAAAAGTATGCCACATCTTTATGGAGGTCTGCAGGGTTAAACATATGTGAGTGCTCTTTTTGTCAGTGAAACATGGAATTACTTTGTGTTTGTTTCCAAAGCAAAATGCAGTGGTTTCCTTTAAACTGAATGAGCAGGTTCCAAAAAGAATAGATTTGGACTGTTTTTTAATGTGCACTGTACATACTAGGACCCAGTTCAGATTTAATTTTTGGCCTGCTGGCCATTTCCTTAACATTACATGGATCTAGCACCAACTTATGCTGATGGCCTGTCTATCACCAAATTATTTACAGAACTGCAGTTAAATTATAGAAATCTTCCAGACAGGCAGTGCTCTGGGCAAATTACTTCATCAAAGTTATTTTCCATGGTGTACTTAAGCAAAAGTTTACAGGAACAACATGAATCTTTTTTTGGTATGTGATTATGCATATGTGGTAACAGTCCCCTTTTTAGAAATAGCTACCTTTCTACCTGGAAAAACAGAGGAAACCATGATATGGAAATTACTCATGTCTGTGTTGTCTTCAGTTTGAAGCAGAAGTTTTACATTAGAGAAGTGCAGGAATAGGGCCAGCGGCAGGATGTCCATTTCTGCACACTGTCATCTCATTCAAGGTCTTGGGACACAATTTTTTTTCCATAGACTTACGGCTGCACACCTCTGTGCACTTGTGAAATCAGGTGCCGCACAGTTGCACATGAGTGCAAGGACGCCAGAGAGCTTTACTAGTACTCATCCACATCCAGACCCAGTTTCTCTTTCACACTGGCCACTGTTACAAGGAGCGTGCTGGATGTCCATTTGCATATCTGAAGGCAGCGTAGTCTTTTCCTACATTACCCCAGTCTAGGAAGATTTGAGCTGCTGTATGATCGAGAATATAAATCCTAAAAGCAGCCCTGACTCCTTATTATAATTGGCATCCTTTCAAACTCTCTTCCATATTTTAGAAATATAGTCAGTGCTGAACATCTATATTTGGGTTTATATGTAATGGTCATACCTGCTGGTTCACTTAGAAGACTGTTGGCATAGGTCACTATATAAGGACTCTGGGTCCAGTGTTTATGTTTAGCTCAGTGTTTTTTATCACTGCTTTTTTTTTTTTTTAGTATTTCATTTTAACATGTTTGTGCTGTGAAACGAAGATGCCTTTCCAGCCTCTGCATTGTTGTGTGCTTTTGGCTTAATGAATATAAAAATTCAGGTTTCAAACAGATTCCCATGCATAAATTCTACTGAGAAAACAGGTGCTTAAAAATCTTTGTTTTCCAGACTTCTATCCGCCTATATCTTTAGGGTAAAACTTAACCAAGTGTAGATGGCAGACTCAAATAGGACCTCTGCACTCATGGCCCAGGCACTGAAAACCTCATACATGTGAAGAAGGACAACAGGCTCAAAAACGCATGAGAGTTAAAGGTCTTTCCAAACTGAATATACAATTTAACCTATTTTCCATCCAGCATTGGGCAGTGATTAAGTGAGGACTGCACAGAGCGTTGGGACCAGATGTGGGGAACCCACTCTGCAGCTTACCTGGGTGGATTCAAATCATGTGCATGAGAGATGGGGCTTAGAAAAAGCAGGCATTGGAAAGGGATAAGGTTTGGAGCTTTTCTGTCACTGCACTCATTGTACTTTATGAAGCAAGCTTCTCACAGCCTGTGCTAGTGCAATGTGGCAACTTCTGCAATTGCTGGAGTAGGAAGAATTCCTCCTTCTCTCTCCTTTTGGAAATTGCTGAGTTTCATTGTTAGTTGAGGATTTCTTAGACTGGCAGGATGTGAATGTATGTGAAAGTTGGATTTCCTTTACTCATGCTCCTTAGGAGAATCAAGACTGTTTAAGAGCCTCCTGATTTACAAATGCTCTTAAACACAGGAAGATACTTACAACTGGCTTTCTCAACAGAACAGAGGAGCCATGCTCTCAAGGTCCCTGATTCAATAACAGAAGTGCCAAGATGGCTGCTGCTGCACAAATACAGGGAATTCAGTGTCTAAAAAAAACAGGAAGTTCCAAACTGTATCTCAAGTTCTTTACTCCCCCAGTTCTAATCCACATCTCACTTATTGCTAGAGTCAACAGTCTAATAGTAACAAAAAATAAAACCTTTCATCATCTATTGATTTTCAGTCTTTAAAAACTGACAATAAGCTATTTTTTGTCCAATTTCTCAATAAATAGGAACATTTATTGGTTTTTCAGTTTTATTGTATTGCATTAGAATATATTTTACTGCATATAGTGGGTAATGTAGCATCAGGAGACATGTTTACGTTCAGCAAGTAACTTTTGAAACTGCATAGCTCAACTGAGATACAAAAACATCTGTAATACTAGCTTAATTTAGATTACAATGCAGAATAATTGGGCTTGAGTTCATTTTTCTATTTATTCTTTCGTGATCCTCTAACTAATGGAAAAGAGTTGCCATAAAAAATAATTACAGTAGAACATCAGTAAAGGCAAATATCTACTTTCATCTCTATCTGAGAGAGAGGGGGGAATTTTGTAGTTAAGGAGGCACCACAGTATCCAGGTTTATGTCATAGAAATCCACCACAATGTTGCACAGCTTGGCCAAGTCATGACTTCTGCCTGTGTGTCAAATGATTTGGCATGTTCATGTTCTTTCTCAGTGACCTCTGTTCCTTTCTCTCTCCTTCTAAACAAGGAGACAAACTGGAATCTGATTTAGCCGTGGTAGACCTTAGTATGTGGGGTCCTGAGCTGCCCCCCTGCTGCTGCCCACCTTTGTGGTGGGAGATCACCTGGTGGTTTTTTTCTTTCCAGAACCCAATGCCAGGAGATTCTTATGATCATCAGTTGCCTCCTGCTTACTCTTGAGATGAGAAATGGCAATTTGGTGATATTTTTATCCATGCTGCAGAAGCAGTTTAAGCTTTTTTTTTTTTTTTTCTTTTCTTTTTTTCTTTTTAATTAAGGAACAGTTAGTTTTTCTTCTGGTGACATTGGCCCCACAGCCAAAGAAAATAAGGTCCCAGTTGTTCCCATCCTACTGCCAGAAAACCTGAAGTGGGATTGTACAAAAGAGAACCTCTGCTTTAAGATGGTTGTGCCACTGCCACCTCCAGCCCTGGCCTTTGCAGACCCAAGTGGTTCTTCTTTGAAGCTATGAAAAGCTATCATCCTGGCAGGCTTCTTGGATTAAAATTTCACCTAGGTCATGAAACATTTTCCTTTACACTACAAACATAGAGACAGTTCTGTCTTATGATTCATAACCATTGAGTGGTAAGGATTGTGTTGATGATAGGAAGAAGAGAGAACCTTTTGGGCAAAAGGCTTCGTTTTTTTTTTGTGAATTAGGTGTGATGCTGCAAGGCACGGGCTCTTCCTTTAAGCTGCTATGGATCTGGCTGTAATCTCAGTGCTTCATTGAGGTCTGATTCACAAGGAGTTAATAGATATTCAGTGACCAAAGCCATTTATATTTCTCTTTATATACAGAAGTGAGGTGGAGCATGTAAAATTGGAAAGCTGAACCAAACCTGAAATTCTCTAACTTTATGGTTTGTGTGTATTTGTTATTTTCCCATGATCTTTAATTACATTCTGTTCTGGGGGGAGAAGGGGATGCTAATCTGGTACCTCAACTGAGGGAAAAACAAACTGTTTTGCATCGGGAGCCTAGATGACAGCACACAGCAAATGCAAAATTTGACATTCATATGAAAGTGAGCTAAGCAAGACCACAGAAGAGAGCCAAAATGACTGCAGCAAGAGGAATACAAGTGGTTTAAGGAAATGTTTCTCAATTATTGAAATACCACAGTCGACCTTTAAGGTGGTGGTGATTCAATGTAGATTTTGCAGAGTAGCAGAGAGATGGCTGTTGTAAAGGGAATGCGTGATTTGATTCAAGTTCATGAGGAGCTAGGTTTAGAAGAGGATTGCCCTTCCTTCTTTGAACATACAATATAGTGGGGTTCATTCCACTGAATGGAATGATGCTATTTTCCAGACTGTTGTTTGCTGTGGTTGCTAATGAATTTCCAAGGGGTGTTTGAGCCTGGGTATTTACTGCAGAGATGCTTGCAGTCAGTTGGAAGAGGTATGACTGAATGTGAAGCTAAGCTCTGTGTACATACAATGCTTCTCCCTGTGATTCTGCCTGGAGTTGTATGTTCAATATCAGTCTGCAATGGTAAATAGTTTGTAGGAGTCCAGCTGTGAATTAAGCATCCTCTACAAACAGCATCCAGGGCACAAAGTCGTGTGATACCATTTTTCTTCTCTCACTGGATAAGAGAGTCTTCAAAAAATTATTCCTACTTCCAGCCAGAACAAATACTTTCCACAGTAAATTGAGCTTTAGCTTGCAATTAAATAAATCTTGTTTGCAACTTTGAAACTTCTGGTATTTTCAGGAGTATTTGTGTGAACAAAACAAAAATATGTGAACACTGGCCTGAATGAGGTGGAAGAAAAAACCTCGGGAATGCTCCCATGCCAGTTCCAACATACGAAAGCCAATGAACTGGGTGGATGTTTTTGCAAGGGTATAGCAAAAATGGCATCTGCCCTGTTCTTTGGTTTTGACCTCCTCCTCATCGCCTTGGCTTGGAGCTGGGTGCTCCACAGGGTGCTGAGTTTTTGTACAGAAGTGAATGTCTTCTGCTATACAGCTTGACTTAGCAGCACTATATGCGTGCAAGGTGTTAACTATCAAAATAAGGGGGCAGCAGGCTATTTAAAACGGAATTCCCAGGGTGTTTTAGTGCCGTGTTTAAAGGAAATGGAGAGTCTGACCTAAAGGTATCCTGAGTAAATAAAGCCTTAGGCAGAGGTCTTACCTTGACTCTCCACTCATTTGTTTTTTTCATGTTCATTAGCTTAATGTTCAAATGGCAGCAGCAAGTTTTGCCGTGGTGGATAGCACGTTCCAAAGGACCTAAGTTCTTCCTGGGAAGGAGGACCAGGGCAACTATGATGTGTGCCCATTCAACCCATTTGAGTAGCATGTGAGGGCATCTCTCCTGCTCCCCAGTGGCATTAATGCATGAATAGTATAATCATGGAGCCAGCTGGGCAGGATGTCTTATACCTTCCCCATCTCTGACTGGTGTGGATCCCTGGGGTGATATCAAGGATGAAATAAACTCCTGTATACTTGGATATGTCTGTTGTGACCAGATCATCACTCAACAGCCATGTTGTTATCACATTCTGGGCAGTTTACCTCTACCCCCAGGAATGAGTGTTATGGTGAGCTTTAATCTGGATTCCAAGTTTAAATCTTTTTATGTGAACCCTTAGGGGAAAAAAAAAAAAAAGGTAAATTGTGCTTTGAAAAAGAAAGAAAATAAGTGAAAGGTGTAATGGAAGAGTATACAATAATCAGGATGTCTTTTTTCTCTTTGGTAGATGCTAAGAAAGAAAGGGGACGTACTATGGGTCCTCTCGTTCATTGCTTTTTGATCCAGCCCATTACACACATGTGGTCCCAATGCCTTCAGCCAATTCCTACCAGCTCTGTCACTTGGAGCATAGACTTGGCTCCCATCCCTTCTAGCAGTGCTCTCACCTGGGGCATTCCCTTGGGGCACTCTCTACACTTACTGCTTCTTACTGCTCTCGGCTGGGGACGGCGCACCACAGTTGCACGTCAACACCCAACTTTATGCTTAAGCCATAGAGAAGCCACTTGAGATCATTTACCTTTTTCATTATCCTTCTGAAGTAGTTGTTAAAAAGATATGGTAGCTTTCCTGGTTGTTTGAACTCTTTCAGAAGGCTGTCATTTTGGATCCCTAGTCCATCAATGGCTTGTAATTGTTATGCCAAAACATTGCACACACATAAAATAATTGCACAATTTAGAGTACTTTCTCCTCTGCACCCCACTCATCATACTCCTCATCCACACCTATAGTGAGCACCTGGTATTAACAAAGGCCATATTTGTCACGTTGAGACATTTCTTTTGTCGTGAAAATGCCTTTTGTGTGTCCATTTGTTACTTAAGAGTTGTGTCAGCTTGTTCAGTAAACCTGGAAGTGGTGTTAGGAGAGCCTTGTGGTGGACATCCTTTTTTCAAATGTTTAATGGAAGTGTAATGCCGCAGGATACAAATGCAGCAACACCTGGAGCTCAGAAAAGGGATCTGATACAGACCAACAAAGGACCCTCCCTTTTCTTAAGAATGTCAAAGTAAGTAATATGGTGTTCTGCTACTATTTAAAATTCGAGGCAAATAATGCAGGATAGCTTTTCTTCACAGCGGGCAATTCAAGGTCATCAGTGCTGTTAGCCTGCAATAGGATGCATAGTCAGTTCATTTGGATAATCTACACCAAAATCAAGCAAAATAAAATATGTGGAAAAGTGCAGGAGGCAGCAGGGAAAAGCACAAGAGTGGCCTTGAAGCAAAACATTAGAAACTGCCTGGTACCCTCACTGCCAGACCAAGGCAGAAAGTTTTGTGCTTGAAGGTGTTGCGGGTGTGTTTGCCACTCACGTACAGCCAGCTGACTTCAGAAGCGGGACGGGAGTGTATTGTATTGGAAGCACAAGGAGGTCTGCAGCACCATAATTCTTCTTGGGAAAAGGAAATGATGTAAGTTTCTACTTCTGGAATCTTTCCCCACAACTATATAAATTTAAAGAAATAAAACACAAACAGAAAATTGATTTTTGAATGACAGTGAATTATTGTCATTAGAGGATATGTAGTTTTGTGTCAAGGGAGAAAAAAAAAAACTTGGTGTGCTATGTGCTACTTTCTGAAGCATTACTTAATGTACCAGTCATTGCTGGGAACATGGAGTCCTTTTAATGCTAGTCAGGTAATATGTCATTCTCTCTGTAGAAACTCTGTGCAGCAGAGACATGAGTTATATACTGATGTAGTTATCAGAAGATCATGTGGTAGCACTAATGTGAGTCACTACAGTGGAGTTTGCCCTGTTTGAAATTTTTACATAATTAAATATAAGTGAGTCATTGTCCAAATTCTGCCAAAGTGCAGATGTCTTTAATTTAACATAAGCAACTCAGCTTGCATATGCCTTCCATAGAGTGAACATCTTTTCCTTTGTACACAAGTTGCAGTTAGCTCCAGCCTAGGAGCCGTTTCCTGTCACCATTCAGCGAGCAGCATTCCCACTGCAATCCCTGGCAGCTTTGGTAAAAATAGCTGGAACGCTGAGACCTTAAATAGACCTCTCTGCCTCGTTTTATGTTCTGCTGATAATTCTTTAAATGCACATAGTTAGATCAAAACAAGCGTATCTTTTGTTTCCGTGCTAACGAAGGATATGGCCTACATTTTCTGGTGAAATACGTTCAGGTGCCTTCTACGACATCTGTCTCTGTATCAAGGCAAAGAACAGAGGGAGGATAGAAAGGTAAGCGGTGAGTTTCTTTAAAGGAAAGTGAGCTGGAGATTATTACATAAATGTTGAACTACACATTCTTTTTTAATGATAAACTTCAAGATGGTGCATGGTTAGTTAAAACTCATGGTTACAACAGATTGTTTTATCTGAGATTAAAACCACCCTCCATGCAGTCAGCTATGTAATCTACATTTCTGAAGATTTCACAAATCATTTGGTTTCTGAGGTCTGAAGACGATGATGTGCCATTCCCTCTCTGAGTCATTTGGCTGAAGAGGCGGCAGCTTTTCTTTCTTTTTTGTCCTCCCCCTCCCCTATTTCTCAGCTGCAAATCTAATTGTTCGTCATCTAGTGCTGAAATGTAACAAAAATGTGATTAACCATCGCATTTAGAAGTAGCTAGTAGTCTTGATGGGCACAGAAGGCAAGAACAAGAGTAGATGAAAATGTTGGAGAAATGTCTGGTTAACTCATGAGAGATACTGAAAATGAGTAAGGCTGCTCTTCTAATTTCTGAGTCACAGAGTAGATGATATTTTTTTCTTGTTTATCAACATCTCCCTCAAGTACAGTTTACTACTGTAAATTCTTTCCCAGGAAGGGACGAATTTGATTTAAATCCATTTCAGCTTCACCCACAGGTTGGTCTGGTTGATGTACCAAGTGTTTGATGAACTTGCACTGACTTTCAGATTCATTGCCCATCCTACTGACAGGCAACTTTTGTATGCATTACTGATTTACTTCAAATGTTTAGTGCAAACTGTAACTGAGATAACTAGTCCATTGCTTGCAGGGTTTTGGCCTCTCTCTACAAACTCTATACTTTTAATAATACTATTAACATATGTAGGATCCTGTTCTTGAAAGGGAACCTTTGAGTCGTATGTCCACCATTTTCCTTCTGGCCTATAAAATGGTGTGCTACCTCTCTTTGGAGCTCAGAGCAGGAGGCTGTGTTAAGGAGAAACCCATATATTTTACTAAAAGTGTCAGTTCTTCTCCTATAGGAAGACTATAACTTTACGCAAGATGGTAGCAAATATGTCAGCCCATCCACAGAGTAGCCAGCCAAGGGCATTTATGTTTCAAACACCCTTGGAGAGTCCCGAGAGCTGGCTTAGTAATTTATTGATGACAGAGTTGAGAAATAAATTTCTACCACAGTCTCTTTCCCATACTGCTCAGTTAATGCCGCCAGCAAAGGAAGAAGGAAAAGGAAGTTCACACACCTTCACCTGCTGCAAAGCAGGGATTAGGTAGGTGAGCACTCCTACTTGTCCAGTGACAAGTCAGACTCAGGAGTGTGTGATTTTTGACACTCTGTGCCTACTGCCTATTTCTGTTATATCTAAGTGTTCAGCCTTGTTAGTGATCTCTGAGCTTGTTCTTGTTAAATATTTTTTTTCTCCACAGTATAATCTTTGCTGCAAAAAATAAAGCTGCGTGGATCTGACTGAATAGCAAAGCACAGTGTCCTAAATGATGTAACTCAGGTTTTGGGAGCAGGATAATTGCAGTAGTGTGAGACTTCTTTTAGAATAATTAGTCTTGCTGAGAACCAGGATTTAAAAGCCTGTGTAGAGCACTGTAATAATGCAGTTGCACCATTTCCAGTATTTGCCTGCCCCTGCACAGCACTGCGGATCAGAGCAGGCATACCCACGATGATGGTCAAGCAGTGATTTCATCTCTTCAGGACTGTGCCAGCACTGTGATACAAAATACGTGGGACTCATGCTAAAGGAACCAGTGGCACTCGTCTCCCATACTAAATCAGGAGGTCTTTGAGATCATTAAGAATTGCTTTTACAAAGCTGATGTTTCTGTTAATGGAGCTGAAGCCTGTTCTACTGCCCTGCTCCTACCTGGCACTTGCCCATCCAGGCTTCAGCTGCACACACTTGCAGATGTTGGGATTTCCATTTCAAAGTACAAACAATTCTAATATTAAAAAGGCTATTTCCCCAGTGGGAATATGGGTTGCATGAGCTTCGTGACTTTTCTTTTTCATCTTTTGATCGTATATGATAACACCTTTAGATCTCTCTATCACTTTTTTTTTGTCAGCATCACAGTGGACAAAATGTCAGGTGAAGTTAAAGTGGAAAGCTTCCTTGGAGAGATAAAGGTTGTCTTCCAGGGCCCATTATATGGATGAGTCTGCTGCTCTTTTCTGTTGGGGTTTAGTCTGCTAGGACACTTCCTTGCTTAACTTAAATTTGCTTATCTGTTATATAACTAAGGGATGGCCTTGGACATTAAGTAAATCTACAGATAGAGGAAAAAGGGATTTTCTAGAGCGCCTGTGTGTCTTTTGGAGACTTGGAGTTCAAAAACATCTGATAATGTAACATTCAGCTGTTTTTTCTGTAATACTTTTATCAATGAGCCCTAAAAGCATTGATATTTTCAGGCTTTATGGCTGAAGAGAACTGCAATGTCCTTGAACTATCCACTAGCCAAGGGAGTGGTATCTCCAACCTCAGCTGGTAAATTCCCATGTACTGTCAAGTGTGCCACTTTGTTGTTTCTCTCTAGGGTGTACAGCTGGTATGAGGACCTTGGCTGACTATGTGGTACGCAAACATGAGGCTGGTACCACACTCAAGTGCTGCCTGGATTTCCTTTTGCCCTCAAAATGTCTGCTTGTATATTGCATAGTGAGGATAATCCTTTGTTTAATTTTTTTTTAACATTTTGAAAGGAAAATAGGGGTCTCATTTAGGTCTTTCCATTTTCACATGATAGTACAGTTGAACAACATGTACATGTGTTAATTAAACATCCGTTCTTATCACTGTTTTGGTAAGTGTCCTGTAAATTTAATCACTACGACACCTCTGTACATATTGCAATCCTTTTAAAGATCTAGAGAAAAATCCTGGTGGATTATTCAAAGCACTAAATCACACAGAATTACAGTAGTTATTAGAGGCATTAAAACCTGTGATAAGAAGCTTTATCATGCATTTTTGGGGAGGCTTAGTCTTTATCACAGATGACTGTAAATAGAAATGAACAGTAAAAAACTTGATAACAGTTTATTTTACAGTACATCAATAATCAGGTACTGTAATTACAGTATAATTACATGATAATTATTGCATAGTAGGTAACTTCAGTATATTAGTGTTTTCTTGTTTTTCTATCACCAAAGCTACCTGCAAGACCTAAGCAAATCAGGAGTCTTATTCTACTCCCATTTACCATGGGTTTACACACACATACATGCACACATACATTTACATTATATATGTATTTTGACTGAGTTGAACCTGTTTACGTGGAGGAGGAACTGACAGTATGACATGGTAAAGTATATATAATATGTTCCACATATACATTTATCTGGACTCAGGACTATAAAAGAAGGAAATCAGATTTTGGCTGTGGTTATATTTGGCTATTTTTTTTCCTCTTTTTTGGCACTCAAAAAGTTGTGGTAGTGTTAATCACTTAGATAAACCTCTCAGTTACAGACCTACTCAGTGTGTGGGTGTTTATATTTTATCTGTAGATTATTTGTCTCTGTACATCCACATCTGAATACAGATTATATTAAGTCTCTGATAATTGTACTCGGGCTGTGTGTGCATGCCTGTGTTTACATATTTCCGGTAGTAACTCTGAAGTGTTCTCTCATTTTTGGGTGTAGGCTGAGTGAAGATACCCAATTAAGTATGACTTCTTCTAATTTAATGCTGTTTACAATGTTAAAGCTTCCAGTTAATTAAGAATAGTTGTGAAGCCTGCAGAAGAAATGTTGTGCACATTGAAATTAAGAGCTTTTCTTGATAGCGAGTGCTGAACACGTAATATAAAAATAGCCTGTGAGGAGTATGGAGCAACTTCAGCTCTTCTCAGCTTTGCTTGGAGCTCAGCTGTAACTCTACGTGCAGATTTGGGCAGCACTCCCCAATGGAGATACAGAGAGTTAGGAGAAAGTCCAAAGGAAAAGCAATGAGAATGATAAGAGAGTGAGGAAACGTGACCTGTCGGGAAATATTGATGGGATTAGGGCTGCTCAGCCTGAAAAAGAGACGTCGTCGGAGGGAGAACATGATGATGGGCTGTACAAATACAATAGACTGGTGGAAAAGAAAATAAATAGTTTATTCTCTGTGTGCATGGTGAGAAGTGGGAGGGTATGGGAATTTGTTAAACTGAACCAAACAAAATTCAGATGAGGTTTTAGGAATGACCTTCAAGGGTGGATAAAATGAAACACCAGAACAAGCCAGCTGGAGGAGTTGTAGCATCTCTTGGAGATTTCTCAGAACAGACTAGACAAATATCTGTGAGGAATGACAAAGGTGTGTATATAGTCCTTTGTGGAGGCACAGAGGAGGACAGAAGACATCTTAACAACACTCCTCACCCCGTTTTCTGTGCCTTGGTATGTGACAATCTGTTTCAGAATGACTTTCATGACTGAGAAGGTGGTGTGTTCCCAATTTGCTTCCCAGTGAGTCAAGGGAAAAACAGATGGTTTGCTCATCTGAAATAAAAATTCTATCCAGTAAAAGGCCTTGGAAAGAATCATCATCCACAATGGGTTTGGTAAACTACTGAAACTTCTCGTTTCTGTCGAGAGTCGAGGGCAGATGCTACACTGACTGAAGCTGGTGGCAAAACTTCCATTGGCATGGAACCAATGTCAGCTTATAAACACAAATCCCTGTGTTGCTCATCTTTGTGAACTAGTGATTGTACATGCCAGGCATAGTTTATACTGTTTAATATTAAAGTATACAGTGAGAATAATTGCATTTCCAAATGTAGTGACCCTACGGTTAACTTCAACTTAGTAACTACTATGCAGTTCCAGTACCTAAAGTGTGAATGCATACTTGACATATTCTGGTTTCCTTTTCTCATCCTTTTGACTGAGTTAAATGTCACGTAACACTATATTTACTATCCAATACATGTTGATTAGAGAACTCTGTTTAATTTTCAGGGGAAATAGTATTTATTTCTCTTTCTTCTCTGAAACTAAAGCTCATTGTGATACCTAGAAAAAAAAAATGTTTTATTTCTGTAGTAGCTGACATTTCTAGTAAACATTGAGAGGAATGACCCAGTTGGAGGACATTTTGTTTGAGACACCATAAATTCTTCCTGCAAAAGATAGTGATAGTGTTTTGGTTTCTTTTAGGCTGGCGTGTACAATTCAGTACAGAAAGGTAGTTTTCCATTTTCATTGTTTTTTGAACATATGACTGTTGAAAAAGTACTGTATTTCCAGTTATCTAACTGTACTACAAGATGACCATGCTCTTGAGCATATGGAAAGTATATTGCATTAAGTGATACTCCTAAAACTGTATAACTTTCCCTCTGGGAAGTGCTTCAAATACAGGTTTATGAAATGAAAACTCCCTCTTAGGTACAGGTGATGCTTATGGCCCCTCTTCCACATAGGCAACCATCAGATGGTGTGGCAAATGCTGCACTGCTGAGTAACATGGAGCACTGCACTTTCAGGACAAAGGTTCAAATCTTAACGACTAATTTGGAGGTTGTTGGTTCCTTTGTAAGTATTTAGCAGGTAACATGAACAGAAGGGTGCTGAGGTTGCTGTTCATGGCTGAGGCCACTTTCATGCAGTCCACTGAGTGTATTTACAGTGCTCATTATAGTGTAGTGGGGTTTGTTCTCCGTTTCAGAATGGGGTCTCCAGTGATTATCTGAACATAATGCACAAAGGACTTTCTAAAGTACTGTTCTGTCTTACAGTATTTTCAATGCTAAGGTTTTTAGGATATGATTTTTCTCAAAATTGGTTTTATTTTAGAAAACATTCTTTTATGGAGGCACATTAGAGAGGAAAGGTTAGGATTATTTAAGGGAGGGGAATTAATTGTGTCACTTCTGCGGGCATTAGGCAAATTGCCTCACTTGAAGTTAAGAGGCAGCATGGGAGTATTTAAGTATAGGGTGCCTGCAATGTACTTTATGATAGTCTTAGCTTACGACCTTATATCATTTTATTTCTCTATTAAATGAAAACATTCCACACCAATACCGGGATTATGCATGGTGCGATAGTTAGCACCTCATGTTCTGAAGGCTATGTGGTGTTCGGTGATAAAACAGCGAAGGAAATGTAGAATACTCGAGGAGTTTGCATGATAATCCAAGACATAAAAGGTGATATCTGATATGTGTTAGGATAAAAGATAAGAAAATGAGATGGAAAAGTGTCCAACTCAATATTAAGTTCTATTTCTTTTACACATAAACTTATTTTACACTGTACAGCAGATGTCAAAGTAAAGAGAGTGACTTAAAAACTAATTATGGGCTATCCAGAGATACTAGGCCAAGTCCCTGGCTTCAGAGGTAGTAAAGACCTTACAGGTCAGTCCAGTGATGGTGCTTAGCCTTTATACATTAATTTGGTATTTTACAGAGGAGCACTCATAAATCTAGAAACAGATTCTGCTCTCTGCACCCAAACAGAAGGGGCAGACTCAGAGCACCCTCCTGCCATGGAAAGAGAGGAGAGTGGCTGATAAAACATGCTGTTTTTGAGTTTTATTTTACATGAAGCAAGTTCTCACAGGAAGAACAAAAGGATGCCTTCAGATGCTAGCAGTACTGAGTTGTTTTTGGGGTGGGAGGCAAATTCAGACCCTGCTGATGTGTGCTACCTTTAGTCTGACACTACAGATATTGCTGCTGAGGGAAATAGGCAGAGGTAGCTTGTGGCTCTAGATAGGTTTTGGTGCACAGTACGTGTTGCTTGGTCTAGTCCTTTGCAGACAGACAACCTGGGCTGTGAGTAGAGATGTAGCTCTGAGGTGTTGGTGTACCTTCAAGTCCGAAAGTGAAAAATATGTGGAGTTTAGACATTTTCGGGGTTGGGGAGCAGCTGGATTCTCAAGATTATTGTTCATAACAGGTACATAAATTCTTCTGAAGCCCAAGTTTTGGGTATATAGATTCTTCCTTTGACACCAGCTGAATCCTACATTTTGCGGGGTGGATGTTTCAAGTACAGATGCTTTTGAATGAGAACAAAGACGTCATCGGTATTTTATTGCAAACCAAGCATGTACTCGTGAACAGACAGCAGCTTTGTGGAGCCAGCTGTTTTTCACAGTAGGGATCTGCTATGTTCATGAAGCAGCCAGGAATAGGAACATGGAATAGTACACCACCAATTTCTTGTCAAGAGTTCTCCTTCTCAGGAATTTAGGGCTTCATTTAAGTGATGTAACATGAAGCCCAAAATGTCAAAGAGATCTAGATCAGTGAGGCTTTGCATATTTCAAGCTACTTGGTGCCGTGAAATTCACCAATCTGAGATGCACTTTTGGAAAGGTGTTACTGCCCCAGTTTATCTAAATGGATGCTGACTTGCCTACTCAGTGATAAGCCTTTAATTGTCAAAGTTGCTAATAAGCTTTGTGATCAAAGGTATATATAAGAGGAGAGGGAGGAGTGTGAAAAGCTCTTTATGAAAAGCTGCAAAGTCCAAAGCAAGTAACAGCCAATGCTTTACAACAAAAAGGAGTGAGATGGGTGGTGTCTCTACGCACATTCATTAAATCAATAAAAGGCAAAGGCCAAGGAGACAGGCAAAGCCCAGGGCAGCATCAGGAGCCTCCAAAGGGAGAGCCAAGCTCCCTAAGGCCAAAACCAAGCAGGAGTCAGCCAGGCCAGATCAGCCCAGCAGAGCCCATGGGTATGTGCATTCCTCTCCATAGGGCAGCTAAGGTAAGGAGCTAGGGAGAGTGTTTCTAAAGCGCTTGTGCAGACTTTCTTTGTGAATGGTGGCTTGCGTTTATCTTTGGAGGAAGCTCAAAAAGACAACTGCCACCTTTTCAGTTAATTCAGCCCATAATGGGCCTCTGTTAGAGGTATTGGTAGGCGAAGTGTGGTTCAGCACTACAAGGCAGAGCCTAGGAAACGGATTTTCTTCATCTAGTGTTTGGCTGCTCATGTACATAATGCTTTACTTCATGTGAATTTGGCATTTTTATGATTTGCCATTGCCTTTGAATTGAGTGTGTGTCACAGCGACACATCGAGATCCTCCACTGAGGAAGTGCTGTTCCAATCTACTGGGCGGCACTTGTCTAGATGGAGCAATGTTAACTCCTTCTTCTCTGTTTAATATTTTCCCTAATGTTAAATAAATAAAAACACTGAAGGATTTCCCAAAAGGCTTGGAAAAATAATTTTAGAAATGTTTTTCACAGCAGAATCATTGGAAAAACAGAGTATTCATTTCTATGGGAATTACGTTTTCATTCCAGAATTCTTTTTATAAAGCTTATTTTTAAGTAGAAGTTTTCACTGTCTACTTTATTCACATTTGATTTTAGGATTCTCACAACTGTACAGAAGATCATACACATCTGGAGAGTTATTTCTCCTCCTGAGTTTTATAACCTCAGCTGTAAAGCAGAAATAGTGGTACTAGCTCCTGTTGTGCAGTGCTAATGAACTAATAAGTCCACTACTAAGTACTGGTGAAAACTTGGATAATGTAATGCTTACAGCCCAAAAGCCTTACTGCTGAACACTGAAATTATAGTTGTGGTTTTGGGGTGATTTTTTGTTTTTTTGTACCCACTTGATTAGTGGGAATAGTGGAAATTGGGCAGAGCTCTTTAGTTCAGATTGGGCATAATTACCATAGAAGGCAATAACTTTAGTTATCACCTCTGGAACCGAATTCAAACTGTTGACTGAGAAGTGAGTGATGCTTTGTGCCCAATATCGAACCTTGAAGCATCAGTCAAACTTTTCAAATTGTTCCTGCCACTCTCTATATGCCAAGCCTACTTCAGCTGCTCTCGGAGCTGCAGTGACAGTAGGGCAGGCACAGTAGATGGGATTTCCCAGAGGGGCCTCCCTTTCATAGGACAACTTAGGTGCAGTCATCGGCGCCCGCAGTTTGGCACAACCGCAGACCCAATGTCACAGCTGTCCCTGGAGCTGCGATGATGGCTGTGCAGAGCAGTGGCTGGCAGCACAGGTGCTCTGATCTGTGTCCGCTCTATGGCTGCTGTTACAGGCACACACTTTATGGGTGCAAATTATAGCTGGAAGAGCAGGTCTGGAAGAGAGGGTCTTAGCACAGCCTGCGATGTGTGCAAATAAAGGACAAAAAAAAAGGAATATGCGTTGGCTTAGTCGAAATGTCCCTACGTGTGATTAAAAATGTATACCTTCATTTGTTTTTCCTCACACAACCAAAGCATAGCAGAAGAAAGATACCTGCTCAGGCATCCAGAGTTTTGCCAGGAAGGTCAGCTTCCTTAAATGAGATGGAAAAATAAATTAGGTTAAGAGTGACCACTAAGAAAAAAAGTGAACTTTATAGCAAAAAGCCAAGAGTGAGATCTCAACAAATGAAATCTTTTTGCAGCACAAGATTCAAGGAGCAGTAGGCTGTTAAGTAATCACAGCTGAGAGCACCATCTAAATAGATAGATTAAAACAGATGTCATCTTCTTCTTTCAACAGTAGCTGCGGTGTGGTTTTTGTTGTTATGACTTTTTGCAGGCATTGTTTACACAAAAATCCCATTATTCTCCTACTGCTGATGTAGCGGATGATATCGAGGTGCCTGCTCAGGCCTGTTCCTCAGTGAGGCAGAGCCTGCAGGGCTCGCTGGTTTCTGGGGCTGCGCTCGGTGCTGGGATTTGGGAACCGGCTGCCTTCGTGCCGAGCTCTCTGGGCTCTGTCCCTGGCAGTGAGAGCTGGTACTCGAGGAGAAAGGACCTCACTTGAGAACCACTGTGCAGGGTAAATCTCCATTTTCCTTAAGAAAAGCATTGTATGCTGTCTCTTCTGAAGAGTTATGCTTCCGTGAATTGTTCTCGGGAGGCGGTCTGGTAGGATGAAGAATGTAGTAACAAATTAACCATATCTGTGCATTTAGAGGTAAAGTTAATAATTTCCCAGGCAGTGCTTAGAATGTACCTGTTTTTTTTTTTTTTTTTCAAGTGACATTAAACTATCTCCAAGGTAGATCTCTTCCAAAGTCCGTTTCAGACAGAGAAGAGGGATCAGCTGGAAGAGCTCAGGGCAGCGCGACCAGCTGAGCGCGCGCGTGCTGCCAGCAACGAGCGCTGCACAGTGAGCCGTCAGTGAGGGACGGTGCACCGGGAAATAATGAAGGCACTGGCGGGGTGAGACCACATGCAGAAAATGGAAATCTCATTTCCCTGAGAGGCACGATCATGCGTTGTTAAAGGAGTATTATAAGGAAACAAATAAGATGTAAAAAATTACTTATCGCAGAAGCAATAGAAAAGGAATTTCTCATGGAGAAGGAACGCTAACAGAAGTATTTTCATGATATAGGTGCTGTGCTGTTGTGCTTGCAGCCTGTGTGGAAGAAGGAGAGAAAGTGAAACCAACTGGCAGCAGCTCGAATAGTTTCACTGTCGGGGCCAAGGGAAATGAGAGATACAAAACATAATTCAATTAATCAATGGTACATTAGATAACTTTATAGTTGTTTACTTCAACATGGAAAACATTTGCTCTTGTGTGTGTGGAGTCATCCTTTTTTATTTTTCTTTGGTGTTAGTCTGCCTCCCTTCCAATGGCAGCAGACTGATCTGCTCTCAGCTGAGCCCTGCTGTTTGCTCCACACGTAGCTGGAGGTTTTGGCAGATCCAGGCATACGGCCAGCTCAGCAGAATGTATACCGTAGTTCTGCATTTCCATCCTAACAGTTAATTATTTGCTGGTTCTGAGCAAAGGTTCTGCATTCGTTCTTGTGCCAAACATGGTTAGCGTTAAACCTGTACCATGCATTAAGCCTCTGGGCTAACGGGTGCAGATTTGCTACTTAAATGTTTTTTCTCTCTGCCAACTGATTTGTTCTGGTTATCTATGCCATAGCAGTTGTCCCAGTGATCTGAGTAATCTTTTTCCTTGCAGCAGCTTTTAAGAGTCCATGCTTCCATAAGGAAACAGGTAGTTCATTCTACCCCAAAGGCAGGTAATGGCAAAGAGCACGGGGAGTGGGATGTTAGCTGGGGCAGTGTACTGGGGAAGACATCACAAGATAAATGGTGTAGTACTTATGCAAGAGCGAGAGAAAAAGTCCTGACTCAGTGCTGAGTGCAGCCCACATGGTGTTGGCTGGGAGACGGTGGGGTGAGAGAGAACATGCCCGGTGGTGTGTGGTATGGAGGCTCTGTCTCCAGCACACCTCTGCATGCCAAGCGTAGCTGCTGGCAAGCAAACTTCTCATGGAGCTTCTCACAGCTCTGGCCATCCACTGGTTAACCTGCTCATGACTACCATGGTTTACCACAGGGTAGGTGTAGATCGAATGGTCCTGGGTTTCCATTTGTGCAGTTAAGACTCAATTGACCGTAGCAGATGTGCCTTTGATGTGGAGGGGCAGAAGTGGAGGTGTATGAGAGCCAACATATAAAATGGTATAAATTGGATAACATTTGGGTCTCTTGTGTTGTCTCAGTGCCCAGGGACTTCTTAGGCCATAACACCCATTAGCAACAGGGGAAGATAGGTGTGTAATTCTCACTTTGGAGGAAAATACTTTCCTTAGTGTCCATGTGCCAGCTGCATCGACTCAGAACACTGTAAGGAGCTCCATTAAGTTCTATTGGGTCCATAATCTGCACATTAAGAAAAATTTACATGATAGATGGAGCTGTTAAAGTCTAATTGGGTAATCAAAAATTAGTTAATGTGCCAAAATATGTATTTAGCTGATAAACTATAATGGTTCCAACGGGTTCTAGTATTAATAGAAGGCACAGTTGCACATTAAGGAGTCAAGAGTAAGATATTGCTCTTCTAACACTTGCTTCAAGCAAAGATCCCAAAGCACTTGACAGATATTAAATCACTTATTGATTTGATTTTTCCAAAATATGTCTATCCAAGGCTCTGGGGGAATATATGTTAACAATAATGTCAAATTTGCACATAAATAATAAATTATAATTTCCCCCCACTTCCAAAGTCTATCAAGTGTAATAAACACTCCTGCTCTCAAACCCAGTTAAAATCTGTCTAGGCTGGGTCTTCTTTAATTGAAGTGTATTACATACCCATGATATACTGTACTCACTTAAGTGATAAATGAGTAGAACCCCAGTGAAATGAACTGATTTGAAAAGGGTTAAAGTTGGTGGCAGAATCAGTAAAACAATATGGTATTGCTGGTTACTTGTCCATTACCCGGAGAGCAATCAACACAGTGTTTTTGTACTCACAGAGACAGAAAGATGTTTTGGCATTCTGGAAATAGCTTCCTTGCCTATTCGTTCAAATTTCATTCTTTTTTAAATGGAGGAAACGAATAAGAATTTTTAAATAACTCTTTTCTTTAATAGTTTCAAAATGTCCTGATGTATTATTAATAACATGCCACTCCTACATTATAATAGCATGTGGTTCTGTGTTTGTACAGCATCTATTGTAATGGGGACCTCGTCCAAGAGGCTTTTGTAGGCTCTTCCACAGTACAAACAGATAACGATCACTTTATTTGAAGATGGAAAAATGTTGTCCTTGTTTATGGAGAAAGTGGAGGCACAAAGTTAAAACCTGTCAAAGAGCTAGGACTAGATGCCAGGCTCAGTTGTGGCTTTGCTGCTCTGACTACTTGAGCACAGCACAGATGCATTCCTAAACTTATGCCTGTTAAAAACAGCTTATGCTTGGTGCATATGTAATGTGCCATTATTTCTTTATGAGATTTATAACAGTAAGTATCTTGAGTGTATTGCACCTGTTGTGGTCTAAAAAGGCCTCTGGACATACAGAAGTGCCAAACAAATAGCCAAAGTCCCTTCTGCTTAACTAGGCACAATTTTGAGGAGAGAAGGAGAATATCTCCAGGAAAACTCAGACATCAGGTAGCCTAATCCTATTTCCATACCGTGTAAATATTTAAAGACGAAATGCAACAGCCACATTGTTGAATTTCCTACTTTGAATGACTGTCACATTTTTAATGATAGTTGAATAGTTTTGTATTTTATTTATGTGGTGTCATTTGTTTGCTGGGGAATATGAATTGAATGCTTTCCTTGCCTCTGAATTCAAAAATGTATTTTTCCAATATCATTAGTTGAAAGATGTTAGACAACTGCATGTTTTCTCTTCCACATAAATAAATAAATAAGCCAAGTGTCATGATTGTTTGCTGTCTAATATACATAGTTCCAAATGTATATTGAAATGCTGTTTGAAACAGATGAGTCACTGCTAGACTTTCTGACATCTCCCTAGAAAGGGAAAAAAAAGATTCTCTTTCTAAAAAAAAAGGTAGAGAGGAAAAAACAGAAACAGTCACTTGTTTTTTTGGGAAAGCTCTGAGAAGGGAAAAAAAAAAGATGGGGAATAATGAATTCATCAAGCTGAAAATGCACAGGCCAATGGAGCGCTTAGAGTTCAATAGAAGGCAAATGGAAAGAGAGCCCCCATTACTGTTGAGATACAGCGACATGGCTCCACTAATCGCTTGGTCATGCTTGGTAGACAGTAAGTCATCACAGGCCGTGACATGGTGAGAACAGGTGCCAGGATTTGCTGTAAGAAAATTGTTTATTTAACATCCGCAACCACTATCGCCCCCCTCATTTACCTCGCATCCCCGTGCCCAAACCCATCCATCTCTGCAGGGAGAGAGCATGCCAGGCAGCACAGGGAACGTTTTCGGTAGGCTGCGACAGAGTTGGTGACACACAAACCTGGCCCATAGCTGCAATTAGGCACGTGCTGGTAATGAGGGACAACGTTGTTGTGGTCTTGGTGGAACCAGCTGCTGCGTTCAGTCGTGTCTATATACCAGGAGGAGGAAGGTGGGAGTGCCCACTAGCATTTGCACAGGTAGGCTGAGGTCTGCATGAGTATGAAAATGAGCAGGGTGGTACTTCAGGACCAGAACTGGATGGATGTTTGTCTTCTGCTTCCAGCCATTGTTGGAAAATGTATTATGGGCCCCTTCAGCAGAGCTTCCTGTCCTTCCCCAGCAAGGAGTTAGATGATACCAGGTGAGCAGAGCTGTGTATTGCACAGGCACTAATAAAAAGCCCATAGTTAATATACATCAGGATTTACATTGGACAGGTCTTGAAATACAGTGTCACCTGGAAGATGTACAGATAGAGCTGTCTAAGAGGTTCCTAGGGTATTTGAGTCATAAATTCATTTTCTTCTAAATAAAGGATTCAAACAGCAATTTGCTAGATTTTGAACAGTCTGTCTCACCAATTTCTCACCCCTTCAAACAAAATTTGTGGTACTTACTAGCTTCAAAATTCATAAAAGTGTCAATATTGCTCTTATGTGGAGTATGTCCCCCCCACACTTCTTTTTTCTTTCTTTTTTTTTCTTTTTTTTTTTTTTACTAAAATCAGCTAGGCTTTCTCTTTGAAAACTGACCATTTCAATTTGAACAAAAGAAAAGACACTGAACTGAGTGATGCTAAGCTAGGAAAATAAAGGTATTTGGGAACTTTCAGTCATAACATTGAGGAAGGTCTCCTCAGACCCCAGTCTTTCAGGGTAGGTAAGTTTTGTTGCAGTTGTGCTCATTGATTACCACAGTGGACAGGAGCTTGGAAGAACTGGTTGCTATTCTTGGTTCCTGCCACAGACTTCCTATGTGCTGACGAACAAGTCTTTTAGACCAAAGCTTTTTTGTTGTGAGAATTTCCTTGCATTTTAAATCTGTGGGGAATTAGATGGAATGGACATTTAGATTCACTTCCCCACCTCCTTCAGTAATAGGTGAAATGGAGAGGATATAGAAGCGTGTTTAAAAGATCAAATCAATGCACTTGTTTTGTAACCAGGAAATAAAGGGGAACAAGCTGTTTAAAATAAATAAATAAATAAATAAATAAAATACACATCTGTTTTTTTTCCCCAACCTCCCTCTGAGATAAATCAAAATCAGTCTCTGAAAGATTAATTGTGGAGTCCATATCTCACAACTATGTAGCTGAGGACTAAAAAAACCCCATAATGTTGACTAATAAAACTGTCTAGCTATACAAACCTTTAAAATCAAGAAATTGCCTGTCCACATGTTTTTTCTGCCACATATCTTAATTAGCTCCACAAATAACACTGCCTGCTTTCACTTTCCCATCTATTAATTAACCTCATACTACTGTGAAGTGAGCAGTGAGAAAATAGCCATTCTTTGTTCCTTGTGTTATAATACGGGACGTTACCTTCATTCTGGCCTGAGGACAAAGGAATACTCTTTATGCCCTTTATTGGAGCGTGGCTATCTTACAAGGCCCCTGAATTCACTTACGGGTTTGCTTTAGGTCTGGTGAAAAAAGTATTTAATGTTCTGAACACACAAGTACACACATACACGTATGTATGTATCTATATATCAACACAAAACTACTAAATCTAAAATACTGAACTGTGAAAATACTAAAAATACTAAATCTAAAATACTGAACTCTAGGGTGGTCTGCTATGACTAAACTCATGTTAGAGAAAAGAAAGAGATTGGGAGCTAATATATTAAAAAAAAAAGAAATCTCATGTTCTTGATTAAGGCAGAAATAAAGAGCTGAGATTTTTTTTCCTTTTTGGTCAAAAAGAAGAAATAATAATGAAGAAAGAAACATTAATTTGAACTCAGACCCCTCTTTAAGGGCAATGCCCAAATTTCCTTGAGTTAAAAATTATTCTGGATAGCTAGCAGATTCACCCACAACATTACCATTGCTCCTTGCAGTCCTTATTGAGATGAGATAAATTCTTTTTCTGATAAGACATGTGTGTGAGCTTTCTAAATGAGCCCATAATTAACAGACTTCTCATATCTAGAGCACCAAGTACCTTAAAATTATATTATCTTGGGGGTGCTGACCTGTGAAAGCAGAGGTTTTCAAAGGGCATCACTCGTGCTTGTAAGCTTTCTGAGTGACCAGAGTAACAAATAGAGTCTGGATATTTTCTAGTCCAGTGAAAACTATCTAACCTAGTACCAAAATTTCTGTTATTAATGGCTTTAGTTTTATTCTCTGGAGATGATCTTCAAGCTGTGGGGATTGAGCTGGAACTGGGGGGCTTTCCTGCTGCCTAAATATTTTCTATCATCAGAAAATTGCAGATCACCTTGTTGCAAGAGACCGTCTGTGTTCAGAACAACGCAGTTTGCAGGGACTGGAAGAGTAGGGATTCATGGCACAGCATCAAAGTGCAGGTCCTGAGTTTCCACAAGTCTAACTTCCTATGATATCAGTTATTCAACGTCTCTCCAGTGAGTAAAAGTTCAGTCTGAGGATCTATCTATTGTTTCATCTTGATTAGGAAAAAACGATTGAGTTTAGGCCAGGCATAGCGGATTTATCTTGATATAAGTGAAGTCTGTATAACCATCTTCAAGTTTAGATCATGTTTCCCATCATTATATATGAGAGTCTAATTATCTATCCTGAGAACTCTCAGTTCCTCGTTTAACAAAGAATAATTAGAGAATTCAGTATGTCAATTTTGTCTGATCAAAAAAAAGTACATCCTTTTACCCTGTAGTTTGTCAGGTTTATTCTATGTATCATCAAACTTGGGTAAAAGGATAGGTCAGGTCATTCAAAGAAGACTATGTAGCATAGTATGAAGGTTGTTCTTTCTGGTTCATAAAGTGATCTGATTTCATTTTGAGTTCCCAATTGATGTTTGTTTTTATTTAAAATGTCTGTAAGGGTAACTGTTCAGAATGTACTATCCAAGATAATAGCATTAACTGGCATGGCTGCAAAATCAATAATAGTAACAAAAATATACCTCTACTGATTAAGAGTGACATAAAATAAATTTGTTAACAAAAATGGATGTAGTCAACAGTTTAAACACGTGTCTTAAATACTGTAATGCAGTTCATAGGTCTTATTTTAACTTTTAGGTAATTTTTTAAAAAGAACCTTTGAAAATGTGTGTTGCATTTCTCATCTTTTAGAAAGACAGGCAAAACCAACCTAGAAAGTGTTTTGCTCCCTCTAATAGGGCCTTCACCCACAAAAACAAACCTGATAACAAAACTGTTCTAGACTTCACCTAGAGAAAGTAATTGAAAATGCTAATTCAGAAAATATAAACTAGTTTGAAGGACGGATTTTTGTCATCAGGCTTCATGAGAAACAGCAGAGCAGAAATAAAAATAGATCATTGACCAAAAATACCCTTTTCCAGCTGGGTCATTTAAAGAACTGTATCATTTTTAAATCATATGTACAGCTGATATCAAAACTACCCCCCAAATAGGGGTCTAACTCCAAGGTCAAGTACTCTTGAGGGTTTTGTTGTTGTTCTTTGCTTGCTTTGGATTTTTCTGAGAGCAAGAATCATTACAGTGATGAAGAAGAGTGGTTTGTAAGAATATAAAGTCTTGAATTGTGTCTTTGAGTCAGGTATGCAAGTGTACATTCAAAGAGCCGTGACCAGCAACAGGGCACTTGATGCCAGTCAAGTCACTTCCAAACTTGATAGACTCATACTGCAGCTTTTTGAGGTCTTTCCTGCACTGACTCATGGCTTTTGGACTTCGGACAGAAATACAGATGTGTGGACTGTCAGTGGCACTGCATTAATTTACTGAAGTTGATTGTCAGTGTCCTTTGCATGAGAAACCTTTTGGGTTTTGGGAGCTGAATGGGAACAGTCTGGGCACCCATCATAAAGTCATGGGTCAACACTATAGCAAGTTAATTTTTCCCTCATTTTGAGGGAAAAATGAAGACAGCCATTCATTTAGAGGTCTCCAAACTGTCTGAAGTTTGCTTTTAGGAGATGCTGCAGTTGAGGTCAGATTCTTATATCATTTTTTGTGGTATACTTGAAAATCATGGAAATGTTCTGTTTCTGTAGATTATTGTTATTTTTTATTGTTATTGTTACATATTTTGTGGGAATAAGACAGATAAAATGTACCTCTTCCCCACATAGATAGTGCCCTGAGGAACCGATTTTCATTGTGCGAGGCCAACAAGATGACTGGAGGCTACCAGTAAGGTTCCTATGGTGCTGCGCAGGTATATTACATGATTTTGTCCCATCTCAGTGCATCAAAAAAGGCTGAGGAGCAGAAGGATGAGCAGCATGCTGAAAGGCAGACCTGCAACAGGGGTTCACCATCCACCTCTTGAATTCCAGGAACTGGAGAAATAAAGGGGACTCTGCTGCCATTCTGCACCGGCAGGAGACTGTCCCCACAGGCATGCAGACAGTGCATGTTGATCTGCAGCTCCAAGCCAGCCATCGTATGCTTTGCTCCATCCCATGGAATCTGGACAAGAGCTTGAGGCCTGAGCTAATGAGTGTAAAATGAAGTCTCACACACTGAGACAGATCTTCAATTCACATGCACTATTTTTGCTCAAGTGAGGGTCATCCATTCGTACCAGCTACTTAAATGTAGCTGCTGGCTAAAATGGAAGTTTTGCCAAGCTTTGCTTGTGTCCCCAATCCCCCATGGCATTCCACAGGAGAGGAGTGTTTGGGAGACTACTATAGACATATCAGACATTGGGTAAAATTTTTATTCATCATAGCTCTTTATTTTAATACACAGGCATGGCTTAAAGCAGAGGTATAAAATAAAACTGAATATTGACAAAGAGACACAAAAATATGAAGATTCTAGTTCAGGACTATCAGAGATAATGATACCTAAACACCTTAACCTCAAACTCATTAGTCTCACATATCTCAATCAATATGGATTCTCTCAGAAATCAATTTTCAGCAGCAAATATGATTGTTAAATAATTCACAAGTACAGGCCTTCGGGCAAGAAGAGGTTAGAGAAGCAGAAGGAAAGTGGTGATCTCGACCTGAGATGTGATTTCAATTAAAAGAGGAGAGCATCTGTAAAACATAGTTTTATGTTCAAGGTGTCAAACTGTTTAAAGAAAAGAGGATTATAAATGTAAATTACAGTCTTAAGCAATCTGGTATTTAAAACACATTCTTATTTTTCATACATTAACAGAAAGAATCCATTCAGTTGATCAGCAAGGAATGTGGCATTTAAAAAATCCCAGTCAGTACTACTGGCATCATTTCTTTTGTTTGTTTACTTTGCTTTTTCCCCGTCTGCATTAAATGGCTGATTTATTATGTAGTCTCAGTGAAACACAGAACTGGTAAAAAAGTTCAGGAGATTTTCTCAAGTTCTTTGAATATTTCTGACTAAAGGCAGTTAGAATTTATGCCTACTTTTTATTTTTTTCTCACGTCTGCTTGCTTTTGTACCCATGTTTTTGTATGCACTCTTAGGTGAATGACAGTTATTAGCAGGAACATTATTTTAGGGATAAAAAGGTCAAGTGAGGAGAAGCCTTATTAGGTGGGACAGTACTAGGAGTCCAGTCCTTTTCTCAGGGCCTTATGATGCCTACTGCAGCACATTGTATTGATCTGCTGAATCTTGGATGAGGGCTTAATTATGCTTGTGTAAATTTGGAATGACATCACTGTAGTTAATGGTATAATAACTGTATTAGATTAATGCAAATATTCATATTCAGACCCTGAATTCTTAGGATTTGTCGTTTTGTTGCAATGCCCATAGATACAAGTTGTAGTTTTAACACAATTTAAAAATCATAATTTAATTAAAAATATTTACTAACCTAATTATTTCTATACTAGACATCTCTTTGAAGTAATTGTAATGATACATTTTAATCTGATGTTATCTGTATTCTGCCAGGGATTTTTCAATGGGCATAATTTGGATAAATATCAAGCACTCCAAATGCATTTGAATTCAACCCAGGTCAATAATGGTATTACTGTCTGAAGGCCCTCAATGGGTTTAGTCAGATGAGCTGGTGAGCTTATTCCAGTTTTGACAGCACTTAGATGCTCTAATGTCAGATGCCAGTATAACAATTCAAGCAGATGGAAGAATTGCAGTGAAAAGGTACCTTTAACAAGACACAACTGAGACTTTGTTTAAACATCTAACCGTATAGGTAGGCTTTGAAGTGATTTGAGTTAAGGCTCATTGGTTTGGGGTTACCATGCATATGGCAAAAATTGAGTGCTACCAATGTTTTTAGTTTCTTTCCAAAGCACTCCCATCCTTCATGGCTGGCAGTCTTTCACCTGCACACAGTTTCACTTACATCAAAAGAAAAAAAAAGAAAGCCCAACAAAGAAAACACCTCTCCCTAGAACTTAGAAACACCATATGAGTTCACCATCTCTAAGATTGTTCAAAACATGAAAAAAAAATCATTTTAAGCTTCTTCCACAATTGTTGTCCTCTCTGTAAAACTGTATAAAACTTTGTCTATTAGGAGATGCATGAAAGAGGAAAGGAGCTCTGATTTTCTCAGATGTGGGTAATGAGTGAATTGTAATCAGAAGTGAAAGGCAGCACCTGGCTGCAGGTGAGAAAGGGACAATACCAAGGAAGATAACGGAGATAGTTTTGTTGTGTAGTGATGGGAGTGAGGACTTCATCTCTTTTGCTGTCTCAGCTTACTGTGGAAAAAGAACATTTGTGTTCATTAATAGAGTTATTGTATGCAGCCATGTCCTGAGAAAGGAAAAGAGGGGCAAGGGAGGGTGTTTATGTTCACTGCTGTGGCATTATAGCCAACCATATTAAATGTGATAATTTGAAGAATTCAGTCAAAAATGGCGTACAGTAAGCAGAATAGGCATAACATATGCTTATGCTACTCTACTTTTCTAAATCTGGTTTTGTATTGAATGAACTTTGTTTTTAAAAATATATTTTGAAATGTGATTAGTGGTGAACGTCAGTGAAATTTATTGTACTATTAAAATCCTATTGGGTCTTTGTTTATGAAATGTATTTTCCTGTATTTGAGGTTTAGGGAGGCTTGATAACAAGGCTGTGAAGATTCATGGCCCCTTTTCTGCAGCTTAATTTAGGCTCTATATCAAATATGTAAAATAACATTATATCTTCCTGCAGCCTGTGTGTGTGATACGTTTTTGTATTATTTCCCTGCCAATGTTATTTCTTTCACAAATGCAGAGCTGGAAAATGGTGACACACTGACAAGCTTAGTTTTCTATTATTTTCTAGGCTTGAAAAGGTAAATCTGAAAGGTACTGTGGTCATTTTCTCATAGGTTTTATGAAAGTGAGACGTGCTCATGGCCACATGTTCACCAAAGATTGCGTTATTCTTGATTTAATTAATGGACATCCACCCAGAGAGATTTGTGAGGAACTGTTTTAGAGGCCTGTTTTTGCTGCTGGCTGAGAGCTTTTACCTTCCAGTTTAGGACACATGAAGATAACTGGTCTCTTGGAAAGTGCCATGGTGTCCCCAGCCGTATGCCAGTGACCTGGCCATAAGCTTCAGTTTTAGAATTGTAGCTGGAGGATATTCTAGTCCATAGCTGTAACGGACCTCAGAGGATGGTGAAATTGTGGAATGGTGTTATTTTGATTTTCATGGAGTTAGTCCCATCTCCTCCTTGATTCAGCAAGTCACCAAGCACCTGATGGTGATCAGTGCTGTGATCTGTCAGGTGTGGGTACGTTTGGATTGGTCCCTGGGCTGTTTCAGTCTCTTGCACCAACTTGGCATGTCTCTTCCAGGGCCAAGATACAGTATGCGACTCATGGAAACACCATATATTGCTCTTTTCCATAATTTAGGAGCATTCTTTCATTCCTGTCTTATCAAGCAGACTGTTTACCTCTCAGTATTCAAATCCTCCCTGAGATCCAGTTCATAGAGAGCAGTACATAGGTGACTCTGAGCAATTGCTCTCAATTCTCCAAATATCCTTTTTATTAACTAAGTTAAATGGTTGTCTCCAGCCAAACACAGGAGAGAGGTTTCCAAAGGATGGAAATAAAAGAAGAATAAGGTAGACTGTTCCCATTTGTTAAAGGTGCATTCTTAAGTACAAGACAAGGGCATTGCTTCACGTTTATGTCGGTGTAATTGAAATTAGAATCCTGCCCCAGCAGTCTGTATGAAAACTGATAAAGATCAATTTTGTTACCTCAATGAAAACTGAAATATCAGCAAATTGATCTCCTCTTGCTTGCACTGATAGAAACCAAGAGTAATCCCACTGAAGGCTGTGGAATGACATATGTAAAACTCATGTTCTCTGATCAAGCCCCACAGTCTTTGGAAGCAAAAGCTTTCATTTTCCAGCATATTTTAGATTCGTAGGAGTGGTTAGGGAATGAAATGATCAGATTCGTCTCTAAAACCTCTACTAACAATACATCCCTGGTTTGTTTCTTGTTCGCAGTGGTGTCTTTGAGTCCTACCTCTGCCGTGTTCAATACGTTGTTTAGTCAGAGAAACAAATCTTCAGGGCCAGGCTTTCCTTTCAGATGTGTCCTGGGATGTCAAAAGAACAAAGCTCTGTTAATTGTTCCTTATTCAAGATGCATAACATGACATTATAATACTCAAACAATATTCATTAGGCGAAACAATTGCAATAATTATCTTACAGAAAGTCAGGCAGGGTAATTTCTTTTAAAATGAGGATAATCTCCAGAGGAGATTCTGCTCCAGTTTTGTTTTTGTTTGTTTATTTTTGGCTGAATGGTTTTAAATAGAAAGTACTGAGGTGTCTATGACCTCTGGGTTCAATTGAATTAAGACATTTAAATGGAGTTTAAGCAATATTGGTATTTGCTGGGAGGTAGAAAATCATGTCTGTGAAACATACTGCAAAAATGCCACCTACAGCAATTTCATGTTGAAGCCACAGCTGAAAATCAGGTGGTGGAGTGTTTCTAGGCATTTTGGTAAGGCCCTTGAAATTTGGAAAACCAGTTCTCAACCATCTTCAGGATATTCTGGTTTTTGATTTTTTTAGACATGACTGTTTTTGCTATGTGTCTATGGGGACTCATACAGTAGGTGAAAAGTAGCAATAGCATTCCTTCTCTTCAATTTTCTTTTGCTCAGCTATCATGAGCAAGTATTATCACGATGTCGTACCTGGGTAATATTATGCACGATAGGAACAGAAGAAGGACATGCCAACAGCTAACCAATTCAAAAATCAAATAGTAATTTTTACTGGACACCATGATAATTACTTGTCAAAAGTTAGGACTATTTCTAGCAAGCCAAGATTCTTCTTCACTGGATTCAGTACTGTAGTTTCCAGAAGATATTGGTATTGGTACTGATATTGGTAGTACTGCAAGATTAATTCAATACTGGGATGCTGCAGCATTGATCTTCCTGATGTCCTAAATTATTATAAGATACAACTAAAATTACAGGTCTAGAATACATATGAGCAAGGACATGATCCAGGAATATTTCTTCTCATTCTAATAGTGAATTAGTAGACCAAATCTTCTCTTTGAGAAATCCGAATGTATTTCAGTTTGCATAACATTCTTTTTTATTATTATTATTTATTTTTAACTCTGAAGGGGGTGTTTGTGGCAAGAAGATTGATCACTGACAGAGAAGAGAAGGCTAGAAGCTGATCTTGTACTCTCTTATTGAAATTCATGAATAATTTTCACTTGTAAGAATTGCCCATTGAAGTCCACAGCACTTCTTATGTGAGACAGGATAATTCATGCAAATAGAGGTTTACAGGACTAGGATCTAGGATGTGTTATTATAGGGTCATTTCCTGATACAGTCTTGGCTTTTTTACTTCTTATTCACTAATTTTATAGGTTCTATTTTTCTGCCAGAAAAGGTTCTTACATCATTAATAGTGGAGCTTATTATTGCTTTTAATATTTGAGTTATATCTGAAAAAGCTTGAAGATGTATTCATTTCCTTAGGAGCATTTAAATTAAAAGATGCTAGAGTCTTTGAGTTATACTCTGTATAATTTTAAAATAATTTTGGCATTTTTTCCCCTCTGGCAACTGAAGCCTTTAACCTTATGGGACTCTGATTTACAGTGACACTACAGTCTTTTCAAAGGCAACATTATTATGTCACTGATACTGAAATGGTACAGTCAGAAATAAGCAGAAAGTAATTAAGGGACAGAATTATAACAGCAGAGCAGACTTGACCCAGCGATTAGGGGCCACATCCTGCTTGCTTTACTCAAACACATAGACCCACTGCATCTCATTCAGACATGCAGCACTAGCATAAACCCAGAAAAAAACTCCAAGCAAGTCACCAGCGTAAATGAGATTAGAACCTAATAGGGACAGAATTATGCGTGTATATAAAGAGGGAGGAAGAAACTGTCCCAAATATTCATTTAATTTGAACACGTATAGGAAGAGAATGAAAGTGTTGGGCCAAATTCTGCTCTCATTTACATTAACACATCCCTATGAAGTCTAGTGAGGGTGGAATTTGATCCGACATTAGTACAAACTAACTTTTACATTCACCAGACTCTTATTTGCTCACAGCATGTGGCCAGGCAGAAATATAAATAAATCAAATTTGTTTCCAGGAAGAATCCAGCAACCCTTTGAAACTTTCCTTCTTTGCATTACAAGAAAAGAAGGGGTAGAAAAAGGGGAGAGGATGGAGGGTTACATAAATGAGAGCAGGTGCGGTCGTGCAGAAGTAACTATTCAGCATATGTAAGTGCAGTTGGAAAATCATTGTCTTGCAGAGAATACTTGAAATTGGTCCCTAATGGCCTTGGTTTTTGTCATATGGTCTTGATTATCAGGCTAAAATTGCATTGCCGTTGCCTTTAGTGTGAACGAGATGGATGAATAATTATTACGTGCGCTGAATACCTTTCTGCAAGGAGGAACCAGGATATCCCTGGTCACTGTAGCTACCATTGCACCTTGCTGTCAAGAAGACTGCAAGTGGCCAATTCGTCACTTTCTTATTGTTCTTAAAATATATGTTTATAATAATAAATGCTCATACCTGCACTAAGAATGGGCAATGTGAAACCTCGGCGTTGTGAGAAATAATTGCAAATTATTTCTGGGATTACGGGGATGCAAACCCTAAGTGCCTTATGCTGTTTCTAAAGACCTTGCTTTATTTTTGTGTTCATGCAACTCTGAGACTGTATTAAGGAGCCAAATGAGTTTCTAGTAAATAAAATGTGCACATACAAGATACCACAAATCAGTTCAGAAACGTTGTTTTTTCCACCTTTTTCCTTTTTATCAGTTAAAAAAGGGCTTGCACTATGCCTTACTCCCCTCCACCTACCTTTGTCTCCATTACTCATTGTTACTACAATAACAGAAATAGCAGTAATGAGGTTAACAAAAATCTTATTGCTAGCACTAAGAATAAGTCTCTGTGGTATTGAAAAGATCACTTTATCCCCACCGGCCCCTCCACAGAAAGGAAAATGTGATGGCAAGGTTCACAACCACTCTAAGATCCATGACCACGACCGCACTGCTCATTCATCACCTGCATATTTACATTAAATCATGGCTGGGTGTGCTTACCCTCTATGCAGTCCTTTTGCAATACTGGCAATTAGTTATAGGATCCTCCAGTTCCTAAACAACGTACACTGAGCTTCCTTGTAGCCACAAACAGAACACAACAGTCTGCGCTTCCTCTTGGCGTACCATCAGGAGGATTGTGTGTGTGCAGGGTACTAGCATTTTAGAACAAGATTTCCAGTGTCTACAAGTTTCCTGATTCATTGCTTGATGCTGTTTGCCTTTAAAACCCTAATGAGGTACCCCAAAACAGTTTTGATTAAATAATCAGATAATCACCCCAAATATTTGTGTCTGCTGATTACCTTTTACCAGTCGTTTTAGCAGTGACTGCCTATTATGAACCTAAAAAACTGTATGTGTGCAGCTTAAGTTTGAAGAAAAGAAAGAAAAAGGTAATAAAAAAATCACATTTAAAAGAACGGGTTTGTAACCATGTTTTAGTATCTTCTGTTAAATTCTCCAAATACTCTTCTTGCATGAGTAAATTAATCATTGTGAAACATTTCCCTTGAACTTACCTGTGCTTTTATACCTATTTTACAGATGGCTAAAATCAAGCACAGGGTATCTCTACACTGAAATCAAAACAGAACATGTAGCTAAGTTGGGTTAAATATGATCCTATGATCTATGTGATGATTGATCAAATTAACAACTGGAGTTAAACCTGAAGAGGAGCCTGAAATTAAGCACAAGCTGATAGTCTCAGGTCTATGATATTCACTGCTCTTTTCTCTCGTTAGCTATTCTAGGTTATCTGACCCAAAGTAAGAATGCTTTCTTTTCCCTCAGAGTACCAAAAGTACCTAAGGAAAAGCCAAGTGACCTGCTTAAAGTAAAGGCCAGGAAAGGATATGAGAATTTGGAATTCACTCCCATATCCTTGGTACCACTAATTATACAGGCAAATATACAGTCAGTCTACCACCCTTGCTCAGTTAAGGGTTTACTGTACTTAAAAAGGAGCTGTCTGGCATCTGGCAGTTTTGCCAAATAAATGCAAAATTCATGGGGAAAGAGAAGAAATAAAGAAAAGAGGACCTAACTCTGACCCCCTGGAGAAGGATGTTCCTTGAGATAGATGAGGAAGAAATCCATTATGCTGGGTCTTGTTGCAATTATTTTTATTGAAGGTTTGTTGTTGTTGTTGTTGTTGTTGTTGTTTTTTTTTTTAATGCAGAATGCAGAAATAGTTCCTGGAGCATGTCTGTGAACCCTGTGGTCCCTGTGTCACGGGTCTCAGATCTGACTTGGAGCAGAGCCATGCTCTCCACAGAGGACTGCTTTCAGGAGGAGATGCAGTGAGTGTCCTCACACCCTCTGCCTCTATTCCAGTGTTTGCAGATTGCTAAAGATAGGAAGGATCACAAAGAAACCCCAGAAATCCAAGCTCCTGCGTAATCCCTCATGGTTTAGTAACTACACTAACCCATGAGCGTGCTTGCAGCAGAAGTTGGGTAGTAGCCCAACTCCACTTGTCTTTTTAAACTCAATGTGGTAGTCATCGCTTGAGTGCAACCAAACCGTTGACAAATGGACTGAAGGAAGACCTGATGTTCTAAATTTTTTCAGAGATGCAGTCTATACACCTAGGTAAGATTAAGGTGATTTGAATCTCACTGGTAGTGCCTCATTCATTCCTGTTGATACTGATTTGCAATGGAGCAACATCTGGGTTTTCTTGAAGTACCCTTTTAAAAAGCCTGGTCTGTTCAAATAGTGGGCATCAGTCTTCATCTGGGACTGTGATAGACTTTTTTGCCACATATCACAAACGTCTTAGACATCTTCCATATCATGCTCTGTTGCAAAAGGTCGTGTATTTTTTACCTTTCTACATTGCAATCAGAGAGCTGCTGCAGGGCGTTTTCAAAGTTCATAACTATGAAGGTATGTGCAGTTACTGTCTATCCATGCATCTTGCTTCCTGATGAATGGTCTTTGGTAAAATCACACAGTGCCTCCTGGTAAAAATTAATGGAGTCATCTTGCTGTGGATAAAATTCTAACTGTATACTACAGGGATATTACCATATAAAAGGATACTATTGATATTAAGGAAAAAAAAAAAAAAGAAAAAATGTTGTAGTTTATCATGTCCTAGGGTTTTCTTCTAACTTTCTTTTCTAATTGAAAAAGCTGAATTGATTGAATCATTTGAGCCCTGATTTAGCTTTTAAAAAAAGAAGCAAAAGCTAAAAATGGCACAGCGAAGCAACTGAAATGCTATCGCAAGCTAGTGAGATCGATAAGCTAGGAAAAAAAAAGGAAGAAGAAAAGTTTTTGAGTGACAGTGTAAAAATGGGAAATTTAAATACATCTATATCATTGCATTTTGCTCTATTGTGTATTGCATAAAATACACTTTGGCAGTGTGTTTCCATGCAGTCCAGAAGGTGATTTATTAGTAACACCGAATTTGTGTTTATGTTCCAAACTGTAAACTACATTTATAGCAATATTTCTGTATTAAGATATTAATGCTAGAAGTGCTACCTAAGCTTAAATTTAGCAGTATAACTCAAAATGTAGTTTATAGTGCTATAAATAGTAACATTGATATTGACAACTTTCAGCAGCATCTAAGTCCCTGGAAAGCTGTTTCTGATGCTAAATGAAAATGCAGGGAGCTGACAGTGTGTTTATACATTCCAGGGAGTACAAATAATATTTCATCGTTCTCAATGTTGAGGTTCCCTTGTCCTTTGTGCTAAAGAGTATTTCAATATTTAGTGGCATTGCCAAATATCCCAATTTAAAAAACAACGTTTACATGAATTATTACATGCATGTTGTTATTATTTATAATAATGCTAACCTTACATTAAAAATATTAAACAACAAGCATAATGCACATTGTTGTTTGGGACTGATCATTGATGATGGGCTTCGACTTTGTTCCTTGCCTGGCTTTTTGGAGTCTTCTGGATTCTCACTACTACCAGTGAGAATTTAAGCTATTCAAGATATAGCATGGTATCAAATCTCTTTCTAAATCTTGCCCTTCGGGAGTTTGGAAAACACACATCTCCTGTTGAATTATACATCTTTCTTTTTTTTTTCCTCATTCACATTTTTCTAGAGGCCTTATCACATCTGTGAAACATCTGGGAATAGCAACCAGGACTCAACTTCTGAAACCCTCCTTTAATTGAAGGTTCTGTGGTATGGAGTCATATTATGTCTTCTTCTCTCCCCCTGTAAGACACATGGCAGGCTGTTATGTGTGTCACTTCCTCTACATTGTTCAAAGGAAAAGATGAGCAAGGCGGGATGTTCACATCACCAAAACCTGTTCTTGACTATTCTGAAAGTATTAACCAAGTTGATCCAATTTTTCCATACTTTTAGTTTAGAATATCTGACAGCTTAGATCTTTTAAAAAATTTTGTGATTGATCATGCCTCGTTTTACATAGTCTCTCAAAGCACTCACTCAGGATATCAGAAGCGCAAATCCAATTCCTTTTTCATTCTCAAGGGTCTTGAGCTCCATTCTCAAGAGAAGAATGCACTTTGTGTCTGAAAAGGAAAATGTCTGAGGGTTGTGTATAACAATCTGTCCAACATGCAACTTCTAAAAAAAAATATCTGCTGAACTGCAAAATGAATTATTCTCTCAGCCTTTCATGCTGACATTTCTACTTGCAGCTTGTGGCATAAAAGGGTTTATGTAATTTTTGGTTATATGACACATGCTGAGTATGGCAAGGATGATGTTTTGTGGTTTGGAGTTCTAGGTTTTATTCTCAACACTTCTAGAAAATCACTGTTCAAGTATGGACAAGTTTATTTCCTACCTCGTTTTCCTCATTTCTAATTTAATATGATTGCTTCCTTTACATAAGCATTGTGTATTGCTGATTACTGTTGGTCTCATGAGAGGTCCTCAAAAGTATAAACTATTCTATCTAAGTTGGATATGTCTCTTATGTGTATATGAGGTGCAAGTCTATGTTTTGTATTGGAAACGTATTTTTATTTTGTGTTCATCTATGTTTATGATACATGAATGGTATGGTGAAGAGTACAAAATGAAATGCCCTTACTTAGATAATTACTATCATGCTATAATATTCTCTTTTATAAGAGTATTCTGTCCTCTTTAACTGAAGTTGAAGCCATTCATCTATGTGAGCCAAATTGTACCCTCATAGTCTATTTAGTACACGTGTCAAACTGACTGTATGTTTTCTCAAACGAGTTTTGGTCTTTAGTGTATTTATTCATGACGATGAGGTAGAATTGAAGGATCTGAATGTCCCATGTTGATCTGAGAAGTGTAGACCCCTTCAAGACTAAGAAGGATCAGAGGATGGATCCCCTCCCTGTAAACTTCCAAAAGTTCTTGGACTTGACTTTTAATCTCCTGTCAGAAGTATGTTTTCAGCTGAGGAACAACAGGGATGATTCAGAGGGAATGCTACGTGTGAGCAGGATAGTGAAGGTGAGCATGAGCAACCCAGCACAGAGCTCAGGAACTGGCTGTGAAATAAGGTGATAAGGTGATAAGGAGAAGATGTGATTTTTTTTCAATAGTGTGGTTGTGCCCAAATCCCCAAAGTCTCACTGAACCATAACCAGTTCACTATCTCATACTCCTTTCTCTTGCCAGAAACTTTTACAGCTTTTTGCTTTTTAAGAAGTTTTGAAGGAGTGGTAAATAACTGATCAGTTTTATCAAGCCTGACTCTTCGCAAAACATCTCTTGAGAGTTTGGCAGCTGGCATTGTAAGGAGAGGTTACAGCAAATGTTCTCTTTCTGCAGTCTTGGTGAAAACAACAGTGGAGAGATCCGTTCTCATGATTTCTCATAGTTTCTAGCTGTTGATATCTGGGACTCTAGTTCACTGCTTTATATCCTGAAAATAACTTCTCACTTTAGTCCACCAGAGCCCATGTTTGATGTCTCTTGCCTAATGTAAGTTGTGGCTTTCTCAGGCTTTTTCCCAAAAAGGTGACTATAGGGTAGTAGATGGTCTATTTTCAGACACCAGTCAGTATACTTTATGCTTTGTTGGAACAGTTTGTAACAGTGAATTGAAAGAGAGCCTGTATTTTTGTAGCTCTGTGCCTTTATCCATCCAGGAAATAACAGATTAATGTATTAAAACATGCTCTGAGAATGCACTGGTTTTAGACCATTGCTTTTCTGTTTCACATTTCATTTAAAATACCTTTTAAAAACATTTCATACTATATTCATGCAACATTCTAGCAAATACTTTCACAACAAGGCAAAGATCTTCCAGAAAGGTTAGGAATATGCTTTTCACATCATCTTGAGTTTTTTTTTTTCTTTTTTTTTCTTTGCTCTGTATTCCCCAGTTTAATTAGATTCCTTCTTCTCCTTTTCCCCTTAGGATCCTTTACTTTTCTTTCTGTAGCAATTTGTGATTTACTGGGTAATTTGAACACTAGTTTTCTTTATAGATAAAAATTGATGTGTATTTAGATTTGCGACTGTGTGATTAGTGTATGGGAGATAAGGAGGGAACTAAGCTTAGAAAGCAGGAGAAAAAGACCTGTCCCACCATATACAGTAACTGTGTCGTCGCTCTGTTATTTATTCGTTTGAATAATGGACAAATGGCAGAACTCCCATTGATTTCAGTGGGAACAGAAGTTAGCTCAAAATGAGCAGCTTTCCTCCATGTCTAATATTCTGAGGACTCAGGTGTTAATTTGCAAAGAAAGATCAACACAGATGGGAAAAGTTATAGCTTGTGGAAGAATAGCTGGTTGAAATGCAGATCTACACAGTAAGGGCCTAATCTGCTTGATGCCACATACTGACTTCAGTAAAAGTCAGGGCCCTTGCAGGAATCCAAGCTAAATGATAGTAAAAAATCTAGATAAAGGCTAGGCAAAGCCTCTCACTAGTGTGAAATCATGTGTACATATAACCTTCCCCATACACATTTGTACATATGTTTTCTTAGAATAAAACGTTCATAAAAGGAAAATGGCATCCAGGAAGACAAAGCATCCAAGGCAACCCATCTGCAGTCTTGTCATATGATAGACTTGGACAAATCTAAAGCTGCCAATACAACTGCTCAAGAAGTATGCCAAGGGAGCAGATGCTACCTCTGCAAGGATATTTTCCAAAGTTTGGCATTGTGATTTGGTCTTGTGATTACCATCCAGAGACGAAGAGGTAAGGAAGAGAAGAGAAGAGGAATGATGTTGTCTTGGCACCTCGCAGTGTCAGCTTCCCTTTCACATTCACTTGACTTATGTCTTTTCAATTCTTTTTTCTTCATTTAAGAGAGTCATCTGGTGTGGGAGTTAAAAAATAAAACAGTTATGTATGAAAGTAGAATACTGTGAAACTTGATGGAACCTTTAAAAACTTTTATTCAAAAACAAATTCATGAATGCTTTTAGATTTATGATGCATAGTCATGTTTTGGTTAGCAAAAGGCCCACAGAGGTACTGGATGCATCTGTGAAATCAGAAGGCAGAGGGTTATCTGTGAACTTGAGTTGTTGGAACAGAAGATTGTTATTATTTTTAGAGAGCAGCCTGAAAGAGATGCCATTTAGAGCAGGTCCTGCAGCACTCTGGTTTGTTCAGAGGGCTGGGCTGTCCATTCAGGGCACTGGCAGGATCAGGCCATTGCAAGGAGCCGTTCCGGTATGGGCAAAGGCTTGTGTGTGATGCAGTCTTAGAAGAGGGGAAAGGGGGCTGCCGTGGTGCCACTGCCAGCACCTGGCTTGGTAAGGTGGTGTTAGTGCTCTGCCTCAAAACCAAATATAAGTCTTTTCTTTCAAAATAATTAAAAATTGCTGTACAGAGTGGTTTAAATGCTTCTTACTGTTTTCTTTCTCTATATATTACCAAGTACAAAAGGGGAATGTGGGACCCAGGATTCAGGTGCTTGGCTCATCTCAGGGCATTCAGCATCCGTAGGCAATATTTGCAAAAAATTCCCTTCTCCGAGCTAATCCAAGGAAACGCAAACATACCCAGCCAGTAACGGTCTCTGTTTCCAAAGGTTTATAGTTTCTTCCAGGCTCATGCTGATAAATAATATTCCAGTAATTTTTTCTTAACATGAGAAAATACTCTTCAAGGCCATATTAAGAGCCCTTATCAAACTTATCTGGCTTTTGAACTGACTACGCCTTAATCAAGACCCACCAGCGGAAGAACTAGTAAATGATGACCTTCATTTTGTTACGGGTTCTGTCTGGGGGCTGGAACAGGGGGAGAAGGAGACTTGCCAGAGCGTGATTTCTGATGGTGACTGCCCCTTGCCCTCCTGCCCTGTGGAGAGTACCATCACTCTTGTGCCCCTCGCACATGAGTCAGCTCTGTGTTGTCATACAGCGGCATCTTGCCCTTTCCTGCTGCTGGACACCGCAAAAGGTCACCTGAGATGATCTAAATGCACCGTTTTCCTGGTGTGAGTGGTGCGGGAGGGAACCTTTGGATGAATGCGGTGCTTTTTTTGTTCTGCCAGGGCTCCCCTCCCTGTTGTGGGTTCTTCAGACTAGTGCAGTAATCTCAGTTGAAATCAGCACCAGGTGTTTTCGTTCTGTGCAGCAGCCTCTAACATGTCCAGTACCCTCACTTAGACACCCGCACTTTCTGTCTGTCTTATGAAGTGCAGATCCAGGGATGGAGCCATCAGTTTCACCATGTCTCTCCCCCACATGGTAGAAACTCCAGCTGGTTGCCCACCAAGGGAGAGGTTTTATACTGGTTTTGGCCCCTCTAGTTTGACTGGACCAGCCACTGGGGTAGCAGGGTCCTGAGCAGAAAACCCCAGTAACCAAATCTCATTTGCTGGTATTGAAATATAGTAGCCAAGGCAGATCATCCTGTTGTGCTGTTTTTATGTGTCCCTGAGTCTAAAGTCATTTTTAAAATGTGAGTGATGCAATTTCTTGCATCTTTCATTTAATATGCTGCTTGGTAAACAGTGTTTTAGATTAGTATATTTGTAATTTAAATGAAGACAATACATCAAGTCAAGTCAGAAAAGAAGGAAGAAGTTTAAGGAATGATTGATGCCTCTTTCAGCATTCTGCCCTCTTTCAAAAAAAGAAAAAAGAAAGAAAGAAAAAAGAGAAAAAAGGCATAAGGAAAGGGAAGAAGTGGGATTATTGAGGATCTAGTGGGGTAAAGGAGAAAGAGAGAAACTATTGTTCATGGGCAGAAACACACTATTTCTAAAACCACAGTCAGCTCTGATAGCTGAATCTGTTTTCTTCAAGCACACTAATAAATTCTGCCTAATTCATTTTTTATTCTCTCTTGGGGTCTGCTTGCAGATTTGCCTCTACAAAGGAAGCATCATGTTACTTCTTTTAAATAATTGATGGCTCTTGGTCCAAGCCAGCTTGAAGGAAATTCAAAAATAGGTACTGATTGAGCAAATACCCTGCCTCCCCCCTGCCCCCAGTCCCATCCCTTATTTATTTTTGCCGTCTGGGTGACTGGCAGTTGCTGATGATGTCATCGAGGCTTTGGGTACACCTAGCACTTAGCAGCTCTGATTTCATTTATGTATTTATTTGTATCTAAGAAAAGGCAAAGTTGTTAATTGTAAACTGTCTGATGCAGCTAAGAGCTCTTAATAAATCATCGTCAGTATTATGCCGTGACAACAACCAGGGGTAGGCTTCAGCAGCCTGTGGTGGGAACTGTACCAAGCAAGGCACTGGAGAGACCCGTGTACACGCGCTCTCCACTTTGCTGGAGGACGTGGTCTGCTCAGGGTCCCTGTGAAACAGTGGTCTCCATCATGTTGGTTGCTTACTGCTTTTGCAATGCCACCTCTTACAGCAGCATTTTTCCACGGAATAAGTCATTTCACTGGAGAGCGCAGATTTGCTGAAGCTCTGCCATGTCTTTTTTAAAGACGCACCGTTTATAATTTGCCCATTAGATTATTCAAAACCACAGTGGTCTACAACAACAACAAAACCCAGCAATAATTTTTTGACCTTTTTTTTTAGCTAGCTGTGGAGATGTAATTTTAGAGGCAGGGCAATCTTTTTCTGCTCTCTTTACAGCAAGTATTGCCACAGCAAGAAAATCTTTGGTGCAAAATACTGGATAAGAGGAAACAGTGGAGGTGTTTGCATGTAGTGAGGTTTGCTGTATTCTGATTTGTAGTCCACTTGACTTCATGCCTCCCCGATTTTGTTAGCAGCAAGTTAAAAGACTAAAGAAAAGTTAGTGGAAGGTGGCTTGTGTGTGAAATTGTTACGGCTCTTAGGCTTTCTCTGTAAGATATATGGACTTTTGTAATGTTACTTACACAAAGTTACATAGGTAAATGATGCTCAAATATAAAAGGGGTTCATGTCTGTAGAAAAAAATGGGGATTTTTTCCTTTCCAAACAGACAAACACTACAGTTCGTCTCAATTAAAAAATTTTAATGCCTGAAACCAGCACTCACCTAGTAAGTAGCATAAGGTCTTCTTGACCTTGCAGCATTACGTGGGCACGGATGCCATTCAGCTGAACTACTCTAGTGTCCAGTGCATTGGAGAAATTGTCAAGTATTTCCTCTAATGCCATGCTTGTGTTACCCACGCTCACATGGTGTTCCTCTGCCCGCTAACGGCGCTCAGGCCGCAGAGCAGTTTGAGTGCCTACAGCCATAGCGGGATCAGGCCGGGACTTTCCAGCTGGGAGAGCAAAGCACCATCAGGGGCATGTCCACATGAGTAGGTGCAGATGGACCGGAGCGGGCTGAACGTGGTTTGGCTCTGGTCTGGAAGCCGTGTAGCTATTCAGTGCAATGCTGTCATCAAGCTAATACTCCTGTTGTGTATTATGAGTAGTTTGAGATCTAGAAGCACGGGCTGCAGAATGAAGATGGATCTGTCAGGAGTATGCCACACACTTTGCATATTTATTGTCCTATTTCACCTCCTGTAAAGCGACTATTGTCTTCAGTAAAGTAAGCACTGTAATGGCAGATAATCTGATTTTCAGAGAAAGCTTGCTTTGAGAAATGGAGGGATGGAGCCAGTTCTGTGCATTTCTTCTCCTCCCACCCAGAAACCGACCTCTGGGCTCTGTACTAAGAAAACTGTAGAAGAGGGCAAGATGGAGAAATGGGTTCCCTGTTTCTGAGGCCTTATAATCTAGACAGGGAGGGCAATGCAAGAATGAAACTTGAAACAATCCTACCAAAAATGCCAGCCAAAGTGAGGCATGTAAATGCATATTTGGATGTCTAGAAAGTGTCCTGAACACTGAGTGGGTCCTCTGACAAGTGTTGCACACGTGTAAGAGGTTTTGCAAGTGATTGTGAATGCTAGACATGCAGGTAGTTGCATGCTGCGTGTAGGGGACTGTGCACACACAAGGATAACTGCGTCTGCCTTTTCGTGCACGTGACTGTGTTATTTGGAAACTTTCCTTTGTGTGTTGCCAAGTTTGCAAGTGGAATTCAGAGATTGTTCAAATTGTCTGTCAAAAGATCAGGTAAAAAATTAATTTGATGATGGGAAAAGCTTAAAAGCAGGACACTAGCTCACTTTGTGTGTTAATGCAGTCTTTCTCCGTAGAGGGAAACCAAAGACTTGCTGAAGGCATAGCATACTAAGGTATATCTATTAGTATGTGCTTAACTCTGTTGCCTGGGAGCTTTTATTAAATGCAATGGCCAGGAAAATTGACCTCACTTTTTTTTTTACTTTGAGGGTTGGATCCTGACTCACATCACATACATGTAAAAAGCTGGCAACTTACTTATTTATCAGTGAAAAAGCACTTAGTTATAAAAAAGGGGAAAAGCTTGCAGTAGCATCATTGTGATTTGAAATATAAACAGCATCACAGGATATGGGTGTATTATTGGGTATAACAGGGACCCTTTTTTCCATGGATATAGTGCCATATAACAAATTGCATACCACAAAATACACTCAGTTTCTCTGATGGCTGGACTCTCTGGTTATAAAGTGCTACTGCAAGCATTCTATTTAGGAAAGGAAGTTAAAAGCCTCTCCAGGGTACATAGAAAACGCTGATCCTGAATGTATAAATGGACACATTTTAATCCTTAAGCTATTAATTATTACTCATGATTAATTGTGATTATTTTATTACAACTCCAAACCCTTGGGTCAAATTGCACACTGAAGTCCGTAAGAAATTTACTGAAGAATATCTTGATTTGGTATGTTATCATCATTGTATTGAATATTGGACATTATCAGTTGCACTAAAGGGACCAACTGCTCTCGTGCCATCAAATTACAGGATATATTTGGGTTGCAGGCTTAACTCCATTTCTTTCAGTGTCATCAGATATAACTGTAAATTTAAAGCACAAAGGGAAGGGGAAATAATCCCTTCACCCACGAAGATGTAAATTAAAAGTTACCCCACGCTAAAAACCTTAACCCTAAATGAACCTTATGTTCACAAAAGCTCAGCACATACATTCAGCACACACGCAGTGTTAAAGGGGACGGCAAGTACTTTGGGATCAGGCCATCCTATTGAGGGTTTTCAAGTGGGAAAGCTTGGAACCCCCCCTCTCGCCAGCCCTACCTTCTGCCTCTCTCTCCTCTGGTAACCAGAAGAATCTTTTTCTTCTGAACATATAGTTAGTAATGTACATGAAAGCAGAGTTTGCTTTGATCCTGACAGGGAAACGTTTATTTTTAAACCCGGACTGGGCTGCTGTCCAGCAAGGCTCGCTCCTTTGCATCGCGCCCTGGGCCCGCACTCTGCAGCCAGCCTCACAGCAGCGACAAGTAGGGAAAGAGGGAAGGGGCTGCATGGGTCCTGGCGAGCTCCCTCCCTCCTCCCACTCCCCCCTTCCCCCTTCTCCTCTGGTTTTGAAATTCAAATTGAATGCAATTTTCAGCTCATTTGAGCCAGAATATACTCTTGCTGAGCTTCAGTGGCTCTTAAATTCAAACTCGCAGGAGAAAACAGATATCATCTGTCACTGAGGGTGGGAAAGAGTGTCCTCCCCACATTTTATTCATGGGAGGCAGGGCTGGACTGACTAATTCAAGTCTCTCTGACTAATCGCTCACTGGCAAACTAATCAGCTAATCGATGCGACTGGTTTCTTGTAGTTTGGTCTCTTCTGACAGTTTTTTTTTTTTTTTTATTTCTCCAGCCTATTTAGTATTTATATTTAATGTCCTAGAAGTGCCCTAGAGTATCTGAGTGCCTGCATTCAGATTCTGACTATACCTGCTTGTTTCTGTCTTATCGTCTCTATCAAAGTCAATAAGAGGTCCCTTTAAATACGTACAGATAGAAATGCCAAAAATCTGATAGTTGGCAGAGGAGAGGTGAGGGGATAGAGATTTTCAAAGGAAGCTTAAAAAATAGAGGAGGCAAAGGGAGAAAATTGTGTTAAATGCATTAATTGTTATTATGTCAGCTGTTTTAGGACCATGTACATCTGTGGGCTACATACCAGTGCTACCTACTATATAAAACCTGTTTCATATTAATACATGCACCAGTATCTCATGAGTCACCTCAAGGGAGGGGGGAGTTCTGCTTAAAAGTAAAGAAATTCAACTTCCTATTTTGCCATACTGCTTTTTTGTTTTGTTTTCTTATTTTTGAAACAAACAAACAAAAATCTCTCAAAGGCGACCAGATCCCACTTTCATTGAACTCATTTACAAACTCCTCTTTCATTTGATGAAAATAGCATTGGTTTATAGACTGGCAAGCTACCTTCAAAGGGAGATGTTGCAGGAAACAGCAATGTGGTAGGTGCAAGGGCAAAACTAAAGTACAACCTGTGCTAGTAGAGAAAATAGGTTACTTAATCTAACAGCATGATAGCATTTTAATGCTGCTCTGAGCAACACCAGCTTGTTACTGGCAAAAATCCACAACCTGAATTTTTGTTGTAGCAAAATCTACGTTCTATAGAGGATGTCAAAAGTATACGGGACATCTGCAAATGATGAGAACATGTTAAAAGTAAGTCTGGAAATACTATCAAACACCGTGCTGGTCCATCAATTGTTTTATGTGCTCTAAAGCCTTGATACATTGCTAAACCTGGATTATAGTTGGAAACCCGGTATTCTGCAGCTTTTTTGGTGCCTGTTCTTTGTTCCTCATACTGGACAAGGGTTTGTGTACAATTAGGGTCCAGTCCTGTGAACAGTTTTGCATTTGGAATGCTAATGTCAGCCAGGGAAAACATGCTGTAATTCCATCATAACCTTATAAGATGACTGAGAGTTTTTCTACTAGTATGTTCCCTCTTTCCTTCACCCGTGCATTTAGGTAGTGTAGTCTAATGGCATAACAAATTGCTCTGCAAAATAAAGGCGTTTAATAACCTTCAATGTTGTACAACTAGACTGATATTGTACTTTGTGACAATATTCAGCTGTGACTTTGGACACCTTAGGTACTTCCAGGTTAGAGTGTTATAATCGCTAAAAATAGATACTTTTTTGATGTGGGATGATTCAAAGAAATAGCATTGGCCCATACAGTCAGTTGGCCAGTTTGCAATAGCTAGAGACAGATGCCTTACACAGAAGCCAGCATGCTGTTATCGCAGAAGTTGTATATTTTATATTAGAGAGTCACAGACAAAAAGCAGGGATGAAAGACGAGGGCACTGTCAGTGCATGTTAGGAGCAGTCCAAGCTCACCTTGGGGACTGGGCCCCTCCACAGCACAGGCAGCATTTAGGGACCTGTGTCTGGATCACAGAGCACTTTAGAGAGGTGGCGGGCACGCAGCTGCCTGGGCAGTACGAATTTATTCCAGTGGTCTTTACAGTCTTAAATGTTAGCTCTGATGCATTTACAGTTTCTGAAGCAGGGGATTTGAGAATCTCTTTTTTTAATTAGGCAATTAAATTCAGGTTAAGCCCTGTTTTAGGCACCTCGGTGCCTCTCTGAATCTTCCCCTTTGTCTCCAGCGGCTCAGTTAGACATTGACACTGACCTGCAAAGCTGGTACTACAAGTCCTTATAAAGAAATCTGATATTCCTATGGAAGTTATGATGATGTATGTAAATCAGCTGCCATATCCACACTGTCACCTCTTCGGCTGAAAAAGAAGGGCAAATCATTTTGTTGGTAGCTGCTGAAACCGTCAGCTGCACTGTCATTAATACTCTACCCTCTTTCCTGGAAACTCAATATGTCAGCTACCTGATGTACCCTTCCTCTTCCAAGAATACATCTCTCCATTCCTTCAAATTCTTCTTGAGCTGGGACCTCCCATCTGTCAGTTTATTGTTCTTCTTCTGTCCCATTAGTTTTTCCTGCCATTCTTTCTCGTTGTCGCATGGTTTTTTTTAGAGTTTTATCATGTGCTAATGACCAGAGTATCCAAGCTGCTTCCAGGAGTATATTAAGTAATGTATCCAACTGCTGTTATGCCCTTATTTTCCCCTCTTCTTTCTTATGGGGAGAACAGGGTGGAGTAAAGCATTAGGTTTCTAATTTTTTTTATATTGCTGTGATAGGTACACCTACACTGTCATGACCATGGTCACTCTCTGCTTATGAGGTATCCCCTGGACTGCCCTGTTTGGACTTTGGTGTTGGATCTGTTCCCAGGGAACTGCCCAGATTTCTTTCGGTGATCTCCGAGCAAAGACTCTTTGTGAGGTATCATTTCTCCAAAACAAGTCTTCCTGGTCCCTCTCCCTAGATAACATTGATGAGCTTTCTTGTTCCTTACCCCCTACTCTGTCTACTGGCTTGACCCTGACAATCCCAGAGGTCTTCTGTCATTGGTTCTGGAGTCTATAATATATCCTTCAGGGGCCACACAGCAGCTGGAGCACTTGAACACAAACTTCATGCTGGGATTTGTATAATAAAATGTATTTTGCTTCACAGCAGCACTACAGCCATGCAAATCCAGGTGAAATAAGAAGTGCCTGCTGGTTTTGAGCATTCCTCGAAGCTGTTGGTCAAAATGCTTTTCACAGCTGTAGTTCCCCTCTCCTGGATCTCACCCCTCCCTGGTACAAGCCCTCCTTTAAGCCCACAGCCATCTTTTTTTGAAGCTTTCCTTCACAGAAGACATGCTTATTTGTGTTCCTCCACTCAAATTTCTGTCATCAACAATGTTCTTAAGGGCTGCACAGTCATCTCTCTCTCTTCCCTTACACATGGGTTTACACTCTTCTCTCACTGAGGTGAAGAGAAGGATTTTGCTTAGCTTAGAAGTGGTTGTAGTAAGGATATTGTATTCATTTCCTGATTGTCCTTAACAATTCTCCCAAGCAGAGGAGAAAAATAGGCTGGTGTAACTTCTCTTCCCAAAATAAGTCTGATACAGAAATGTAAAGGATAGCCTTTTGCTATGAGCCTACCAAAGACAATGAATTATTAATACTTATTTTCTGTCTTTCATCACTTTTTATTAGGGAAGATGGCCTCAAAAGAAATTCGCTTTACACTTATGCCCATGTTCATGTGGATCATGATCAGCCTTTCAGTTCTGTCTTGCTTTCCTATTACTATTGCAAATTCCAGCAGCAGGCTGGTGAAGCTGTTCACCAGTTTTCCATTCACATGTATTGAGTTCCCTAGGTAGCAAGGTGCAAAGGTATAGGGCTGACATTGTGGCTTGTATGATGTAGTGACTGTGTCCTAGTTGTAGTACCCACCAAATGCTTTAAGCTATGGCGTTTTTGGCCCTTTTTCTATAGCAGGCTTTAGATGTTGTGACCACATTCTGCATTGTTTCCTATTCACCCTTGTGAGAACACCTCTAGCAATAAAGTCCTCTCTGCCTTCTTTGACATCTACCTTTCTGTTTTGAAGAGCATCCCAGGAGAAATATTATGCTGAGCCTCTGCATCTTTCATAGTGCCCCTGGCTTTAAATGTAGTATGTGTTTTCCATGTCTTTATCTCTTCCTGATCATATGGTTTTTTCAGGCTCTTTTTTAACAGATATTTTAACCACTTGCTAAAAACAAAAATAACCCATTTAATTTCTAGGCAGAAAGGAAAAATTAACTGCGTACAGTGCTCAAAAGATTTTTGAAGATATTGAATTAATGAAGATTTTTGTCTTATCAAATGGTCACTATTGAAAGCTGTTCCCTAGTTTGCAATGCAGTTCCCAGTAGGCAGCATTGCTGCTCTGAATAATTAGTTGCTGAAGCGGTTGGTGACTGTGCGTCATCTGCTTTTTGCCTTGGTCATCCACTCCAGTGTGTTCATTCCAGGCTTCTGTTACTGATTCTGAGATTTTCAGTCAAGCAAAACTCTGGCTGATGTCAATGGGCATTAGCATAAATTGGATTTTTACTTAAATTGAGTCTGTGCAACTTGCCTTTTTGTTGCAGCATATATTCACCTAGGACTACCTATGTTATTAAAAAGTAGCAGTTGCACCTGTAAGTTTTGTGTGAGTAGACTCTCTTGCACTTGAGGAATCCTATTAAAGACAGAGATTTCCAAGTGGGAAAGAAATTACTTGACTGCAAGTCATGAAACTCCTAAAATTGTTGTCCTAGCCTATACAAAAAAAATACTGGCATCTCTATGTGTGTTTTGCATATGTAGGTGTGTATCCATAGAGAAAGACATATGTTTCATGGTATCTCCTAAATAGCAGATTACTTGTTGCTATTCAGAGGTCACTGGGTGACCTGGAATTCCTGTTTGATTATAACATGCTCAGTAGAGATCACAGTTTCAAATGAATAAATAACTGCCAACCAGACTGCAAGTGTTTGTGGTGTTGAATGTATAATCATTTTTTTGCATTTTAATTTGATATCTACTCTTAATATTACATACGTTAATCCTTCTGATTGGTTATTATTCTTTATCATTCTATATTTTCTTGTTTGTTTCTTTCTTTCTTTACAGTGCTTTGAGAAATTTAGTAGTGTAGGATCTGAACTATTCTCTTTGAAATTATCTTTAAAACTGCTATTGACTGTGAAAGGATTAGTGGTCATGTTAGAGAGCCTGAGAAAATGGTCTTACAGCACAGCACATGCAGCATCTGGTTCCTAAATAACAAATCTCGTAAAGTCAACTATTTGCCCAAGTCACATTTTGTTCCGTCCTGGCACAAACCAGACTGGGACGACAAATTGTATCAACAAAGAAGCATGACATTAGCCTTGCGTATATTTTCAACAGCCTTTGTATTGCCATGGCAACAATAGTTTTAATTATGGAGAGCCAAAATGATAACTTGTATATCAGATGGGGCTCAGTTTTCCCTGTGGACAAAACTCTGATTAGACATTGGAGAAAAGCTTTGTATCTTGGTTTTCCTCCCAGGCTGGCTTTTATTATCTGCTTTAACAGACAGCTGTTTTGCTCACGGTGTGAACTTGGAGGGGCTGAACCAGGCTGGAGGGCTGCTGGACCGTGGCCCTGCAGTAGATGAACTAACCCTCCTGTGTCAGGGGCAGCCTGGCAGGGAGCTGGTTGGGGTGTTTAAGACCAGTCATCTCACAGAAGGACTGCTTTTGGCTTCCTTTTAAACTGCTGGAGATCTGTGTATTTGGAAAAGCCTTGTGTGAAGTGATCTCTAATAATCGGCCTTGACAATGTTCAAGATTGTGCTTGGGGACAAACAAGAGGTTCCACTTCAGCGGTAGACATGAAAATTTGCAAAGCCGATCCACATCTTAATCCAGCTGTAAGATAGATGGGAAATAAATGTCTGCATGTGTGCATGGTAGGATGCAAGTCAGGAGTAGCTCTCTTCCCAGCCACAAAGGTGTTGTTTAAGTCATGGGGCGAGAGGGCAGCGAGCAAAAATGTGTGTGTTAGGCAACTCGTGTTGAGAGAGAAAAAAATCAGTTGATGTAAATCAGGGTCTTTTTTTTTTTTTTGTCTTTTTTTTTTTTTAATCATTTGCCTGGACTTCTAATACATTCATTTCCCATTTGGATGAATGGTGGCCCTCGGTGGTTATGGGAAGGTTGCTTCTGGGTTGTGAACTTCCTCGCAGTGTTTGAAGAGCAGAGAGGTCAGTGACAAGATGGGATGTCTCATAACTGTATCTGGATCTGCTCTGACACGTTGACATTTTTAGCATACGTTTTCCTGATTGCAGGTCTGAGGCAGTGTCATCAGGAGATTATGGCCAGAGATCATGAAATCACTGAGAATAAGAGTTGCAAGATCACACCGTTAACTAGAAATTCAATTATTCAAATGTGGCTCCAGAATGCAGGGGGCTCAGCAAGCATGTAGGCTAATATTTAGACTTGCTGAATCTCTAATCTCACTCCTTACAGCATTACAACAGCTCTTTTTTCTACAACACAAAACCCTGTGCAAGTATTTCACTGCTAATTGTACTGTCGATTCACTTATACTTTGCTAAATTTAAAAAGTCCTGCCTCTAAGATCATGATTTTGGAATTTGGGATCATAAATTAAGCCGTCTTATGAAAGAAAATAAGAAGTTTGCTGTTGTTTTTAATAAGATTTTATGGTAAGTATGGCAACGGTAAGTCTGTCAGTCCGGGCTTTGCTGCACATGTGTAGCTTTGTGCTTTGAGACCCTCGAAATGTCTGTTTTTAGGACATCAGCAGGGGGCTAATGAAAAGGCTTTGTTGATTTTAACGAATTGCAAGCCACTGTAGCCAAAATAAATATAATCTGCTTTTTGGATTAGTTGTCACACATGATTTTACCTACTAACAGTGATTAAGGAACCCCGGTGGACCAGAAGCATAGCTGCTCTCTGGTGACTCTTGCTAAAATAGCAATAAACAGAAGTAAATAAAGACTTAGGGCATTAGTTATCTTTAATAAACAGTGACACTGCATATAATGTTTGGGGGAGACTTCAAAACCCTTTGTCATGTCACTTTTTCCAGCATAGAGAGCATGGGTCATGCCTGGCACCAGCCAGGCAGCGGCACTGAGCTGCTCTGCTCGTCTCGCTGACCTGCAGCCCCGCATCCACAGCTGCCAACCCCACAGAGCACCTCAACGAGACTTTCAGCACTCAGCCATTTTCACACAGTGGTGGACCACAAGAACAAAGTTTAAAATGTCTGAAACTAGAGGGGTTACAACAGGAAAATGAAGGAAGTGTTAATTGCTTGTGTAATTACGCAACCTCCTAACCACTGTAATTCCGTCCAGTTAATGAACAGAGAACCAGTGCTGGTCTCTTACCTTAGTGTTTGTAAGCTGGTACAAAGAATGACTTGCCCCTGCTGACATCTTTTATCCCTGGTATTTTCCTACTAATAAAGAGTGGGTGTGTTTCCTCATCCTATTCACGTTTGTTGTGAGAGGTAACAATTACTGTTGATGGTATTGTACTACTCCTTTGTACTAACTGTTGCTTTTAATCAGTGGATGGAAGAAACAAAACAAATGAAAGCATGTTTTCTCTTCATAGAGGGAATAATTTCTTTAGCACTGAATGTTGGCAACAATTTGAGGCTGTACTGTTTGGGGGAAGAACACCTTCCTGAGAGGGGCAAGGAATGAAGGAGTTTCCCAGAAGGAACATAGAAAGTCAGAGCTTTTGAAGTCAAAAAAAAAAAAAAAAAAAAGGAGGGAGTGCGAAACACAAGAAAGATTACTTTAGGGAAAAATCCTACCAAAACAGGGAGAGGGGCTGAGCTTTCTAATGAGCCTTCAACTTTTATTCATCTGCCCCTAATTGTACACCCCTGGAAGGCACATGGCACTGCTCTGCGAAGAGTTTATCTCTTATATGACAGCTAAAAACCTTCAAATTAATCAAGTAAACATCCTCGGGCGTTTTAGAATTTTATAACTCTTTTCTGATGCATGGAGTTAAATTCTTGTTCGTTTTTTTTTCGGTGAAGTTGTGCAGTGGTTACAATATACTTCTGGCTTTACAATCTATGGAAAAAAAGCTTTGATACTATGCTCAGGAAGGGAGTAAGACCCACCAAGGCCCCATCCTTCTCTTGGCTGGAAGTCATTAGGAGTTTGGAGAATTGCCCGATGGTGTAATTCAAGTCTTGACTGCATATCTTATTGGTTAAAAATAGGAGCCAACTCCAGCTCATCAGTTTTGCTAAGAAACTATTGATTGTGATTAGCAAGCTTAAAAATAATTACCTGGTGTGTTCATTGCTATCTTTGGACATACTCTCATATTCCTACTCTTATAGAAGGTATTGAGCAGCACAATAGGGCTATTTGATGACTAAGTGTTACACTGTGTGGAGGGGAAGGAGGGTACTGAGCACTTCTTGATTGTTCCACCTCCTGGTGATTGATACCTGCACAAGGGAGAAAACCTACTAGCCTTACTGCAAATTAGTAGAGGGTGCAAAGGAGATGTCTACATCCCTCTTGTTCCCATAGGGCCACATCCACATTTCCAGTTCTTCCCAGTTGCAGTCATCTCTGTTAGTACACAGCTTTTCTTTAGCAGCCCCTGTCTTACAGGAGCAGCCCCAACCCCCCCTAGCACCAAGGCTACTGCATCCTGCAGAGGAGTAAAATACTGATTTGCTTAGCACCTGGGGAAGGAGGATGAGTTTCACCTGGGTTTTAGCACCTACTTTAAAAGCCTGAAGGTGCTCACTCATATGTGCTAGTGAGTTGATCCTAAACACCTGAGGCAATTAAAATTCTGTCCGTCCGTCCCTGTAGCAGGGGCAGTTGTAGCAAGTGGCTGGATTTTTGCTACCTACAGAACTGTGCGTTCAAGTGAAGCAGCATCTGTTTTGGCCTGTTCAAGCCTAGGCTGCCAGCTGAGTATGTGAGAAGAGTGACTTACACCTGTCAAGTTCCTAATGCAGGTCAGTAGCTACTTCAGGGTGCCACCTTAGCTAGGTTTTAACTGTTGTGCATCAATGGAAAAGCTGCTGTGTTGCTATGGGCTGTTGAGAGAGCCTGGGAAGAGTAATTCTTCCATTAAAGTACATTGTTGGAAGTTGGATGATGACAACACTGTTGTGTGATGCTATGCCTGCAGGATCTCCCCACCTGGTTCTTCTGGCCTCATATTCCATGTGAACTGCTGTAACTTCAGATCACAATGATCCTTACTGCCTAGTTTAGTTTTGCATTTTTGATTTTTATTTTTTTTCTAGAGTTTTATTCTTGTATTTGTTTAGTGTGTACCAGGGTTACCCTCAGTGGGTACCTGACATGATGGCAGGGGGTAGAACACAAATTATGTCGGTGGTTTGTGAGATTTCTGTAGAAGCTTGTGGGGCTGTGTGTGTCAAATTGAAAGCTCCTCACCCAACTTCTGGGTGAGGTGTGGGAAACCTCTTCAGGCACTCACAACTCACTTGGAACTATAAGCATGTGTTTGTGCATCCAGGAGAGGGACTTGTCCTGGTGTTTTATCTGTTAATGTCAGCTTTTGGTATTCTGACTTAGAATTTAGTGGGGGGATCACTTTTTAAAGTGCTTGCTGGTGCAGTGGTCTTCATATCAGCACAGGTGGGAGAAGCAAGTGCTGGGTCACACCAGTGTTAGCATGCCTCATGCTGTTTTGGGGTTTTGTGGTGCTTCTAGTTCAAAGGCAGAAAATGTAACACAAAGGTTCAGTATGTTAGCAAGGAAACTGTGGGTATGCTTCTTCTCCTTTGCACTACAGTCTGCCTCAGAGGAGGAGATGCAGATAGACTGCAGCTGCAGTGACTGGCACAGGAGCCCTACTAGGGCAGCTGAGGAGCCTGTTGGGAAGGAGCAGCTTTGCTCCTCTTTGCTGCTCAGCTGTTATTGTTGGCAAGGGAAATCGTAGTCCTGCAGAAGGGAGGAAGGCCTGGGCTTTGTGGATAGAGAGCATGTGATGGTATGGACAATTAACTTCACTGGTAGGAGTTTCTGACAGTGGCTTTATGCACTGAAGGTATTATCATATGCTTTTTAAGACTTTCTAAGTGACTCCAAACCTGTATACTGCAGCAATTTCTCTATAAGTACCTCTGCAAACTCTCGGTAGACTCATACACATAAAGCATGTATTTCCAAACAATCTGCTTCAAAAATATTTGGGCTGACTCAAAAAATATTGTTGGAAGAGCTGTTTTTTCCACTGTATTGAAAGGGGCTTACAGACTTAAGCTCTTAAATTCAGCACTGTTTATTAACATTATTCCAGGACTCACAGGGATTAGTATAAAAGTTTGAAATGTTTAAAATGTATTTTTTTTTCACATTTAAAAGCAACTTACACAACTGTAAAATTTGATCTGTTGGGATCTACCGGGGCTAGAAGTAAGTGTTGTATCACTTTTTTTCTATGGTTTGAATACCTTCTCCTTCACCCAGAGGACTGCAACATACTTTTTTCATGTCTGGCTGTCTTTATGTCAGATACTTGCATGACTACCGCTACTGCAGGTCCTCAGTGTTTCACAGCACTTCTGGGGAGAGTGTTATTGCCTTAAACATGTCACTGGCTCATGAATACTGAGGGCCTTTCCTTACCACTTTGGCAATAGCTTTGGTACTTAATTTGAAAGAAGGACATATAAGTAAGTCTACTAACAAATACGAGTGTATGCAGATTTCGGACACCAAGAGGGAATGCTGGGCTGAAACTGGTCAGGTCTTTACCGTGGAGGATCTGAGCTAGTCAGAAGTCCCCCACTTTATTTGCCACGTGAATATAATTGTTACACAGCCTACTGGCTAAGCAAACAGTGTGTGATCTTACATAGTCACTTTCTATATTATATGTAACACTTCTTGACAGAAGCAGTGAGAAATGGGGAGAAATATTTGTGCTTTTCTGTAGTTGATTGTTCAGAGTAAACTACAACCACTAGCCTGGCAATAATTTGAATTATTGCAGATACATGGAAAGAGTTTTTTTCTTCTTTTTTTTTTTTTTTTTTAAAAAAAAAAAAAAGCAGAGCAACAAAAATCACAAGGGAGGTTTCTTAAGGATAATTTTATTAAAAGTTCATTTTGAAGTGATGTCATCCTTTTCATTCTCTGCATTCAGTTGCCTTTCTGAAGCTTGGTCTAGCTATTCTGATGTGCAGCAAAAATATTACATCAAAGGTGAATGTTTGAATCGTGGCTGAAAAATAAAAAAGCGGGCAGTGGGACATGGAGGGGTGGGGGGAGAACCCCCAAATGGCTAAAAGTTCTTAAAAGTAAGATATAAAAGAAAATAATAATTTCTGTCCCCTGACAAATAGTTCAAAAAGTGGCCAACAGTTTGGATCTGGTGTGTCACAATGCATACAAATGAAGAAACTGTCACCATCCGTTCCCTTTGAAACCTTTTGATCTGATCTTCTATAGTAAAGGGCATGTGACTTGATCAGGACTTCTCTATGTTACATAGTTAGAGTCCTGATCTATTGAAATACCTGTGACAGGTTTCTCCACTCAACTGATAGTATTTTTGTTTTTTTTCCTTCTCTTCAGTGCCTTTTCCTGTGGTGGGTATTTTTGCCAGGTGGTACATTTCACCCATCCCTTTCCATCCAGGAAAACAAGGTTCCAAATATGTCAGTTCCTTGCTAATACTTTATATTATGTTTTTAGTAGCTGTTTGTAGCTGTTTTCTCTCCATTTAGAATCATATCATAGAATGGCCTGGGTTGAAAAGGACCTTAAAGATCACCTAGTTTCAACCCCCCTGCTCTGGGCAGGGTTGCCAACCACTAGAGCAGGCTGCCCAGAGCCACATCCAGCCTGGCCTTGAATGCCTCCAGGGATGGGGCATCCACAGCCTCTCTGGGCAACCTGCTCCAGTGCCTCACCACCCTCTGAGTGAAAAACTTCCTCCTAATATCTAACCTAAATCTCCCCTGTCCTAGTTTGAAACCATCCCCCCTTGTCCTATCACTATCAACACATGTAAACAGGCGTTCCCCCTCCTGTTTATACGCTCCCTTCAAGTACTGGAAGGCCGCAATGAGGTCTCCCCGGAGCCTTCTCTTCTCCAAGCTAAACAAGCCCAGTTCCCTCAACCTTTCCTCATAGGAGAGGTGCTCCAGCCCTCTGATCATCTTAGTGGCCCTCCTCTGGACCCGTTGCAAGAGCTCCACATCCTTGTGCTGGGGGCCCCAGGCCTGCATGCAGTATTATCATAGAACGGCATGGGTTGAAAAGGACCTTAAAGATCATCTAGTTTCAACCCCCCTGCTCTGGGCAGGGTTGCCAACCACTAGAGCAGGCTGCCCAGTGCCACATCCAGCCTGGCATTGAATGCCTTATTCCAGGTGGGGAACAAGAGCAGAGTAGAGGGGGACAATCACCTCCCTCTCCCTGCTGGCCACCCCTTTTTTAATGCAGCCCAGGACATAGTTGGCCTTCCGGGCCGCAAGCGCGCACTGCCGGCTCATGTCCAGCTTCTCGTCCAGCAGGACCCCCAAGTCCTTCTCCGCAGGGCTGCTCTCAAGTTCTTCTTCTCCCAGTCTGTATAAGTACCTGGGATTGCCCCAGCCCAAGTGCAACACCTTGTGCTTGGTCTTGTTGAACCTCATTAGGTTCTCTTGGGCCCACTTCTCCAGCCTGTCCAGGTCCCTCTGGATGGCATCCCTTCCCTCTATTGTATCAACTGCACCGCTCAGCTTGGTGTCGTCCACAAACTTGCTGAGGGTGCACTTGATTCCGTCATCTATGTTGTTGATGAAGTTGTTGAAGAGCACTGGTCCCAAGACTGACCCCTGAGGGACACCGCTTGTGACCGGCCTCCACCCAGACATAGAACCATTGACCACAACCCTTTGGCTGTGACCAGCCAACCAATTCTTAATCCACCTAACAGTCCATCCATTTGCCAAATGGACTTTTTTTTTCCTAGGAAGAATAGGAAAGTGGAACTAAAATACTTTGTAAAAACAGTGCATTAAACACAAAATTATTGCGAAAACACAAGGGAGGTGTATTCTGATAATTAAATTGAGGATTGTTTTGTTTCTGAGTACCTTTAAATAGATGACTTAAATATGTATGGTCAGTAATGGCAGGGGACAGTAGTGGAAGGAAAAGATTTTACAGACCTCTAATAATTAATCTCTTAAAAAGCACAGTTTCTGTGAGGTGTTTATAATCTTGCATATGAGATTGTATTAATTTATGAACTTTAGTAGATATTTTGGTCCAGAACCAGTGCAGTCAAACAAGCTTTTCCTAAGGGGCCGAGCTCTGCTAGTGTGGCTATTAATGGCAAAACTATCTTGGACTTTTCTCATGTGAGCCTGTGCTGGGGGTGGCTGAAGAAGGAACAAAGGAGAAGCTGGGCTCCTCTTGATAGACTAATGGCCGGAACAAAACATTCGTGGGCCCACATGTCACCACCGGTCTTGCCAAGGAGTTGCTGGTTGGGAATGGCCTTGCTGAGCTCGAAGCGGTGTTTAAATGGGTGAAAGTTAATGGTTGGTGTTTGCACAGGAGGTCAGACTGGGTCAGCTCTTTCAGTCTTCAGCCGATTAACCCATGAGTACGAGATGCTGACTTGCCTCCCCAGTAGGGAGCTGTCGAAGAGAAACCCAAAGATTTTGGGCTCCATCAGGGTGACCAGCCTGGCTGCAGGCTGCCTGCCCAAGTAGGCCCTGCTCGCTCCGCTGCTGCGGGCGTGTCTGCATGGGCAGCGTGCTGGCAGGGCTGCTGTTGCCAGCGCATGCCTGGGACGCTGGGCATGGGTAGTGAGCTCATGGAGGCTGGGAGAAAGCCTGGACCTGGCTTGCCTGAGAGATGCGGCTGGCTGGAGTGCCGCCGCAAGTCTGCAGTGCTTCTGCTGGAAGCCCTTATATGGGTGGAGCTGCCCTGTCCTTCAGTGTTTTTAATGATGCTAGCAATTAGGTCTGTTTATGTGGTGTCCCTCTACATGCTAAGGTGGCTTGCATGAGCATTCCTTTGGAGCTGGAAGAAGATGGCTGATTGACTGCTTGTATGGAAGAGTCTCTTTCAGAGTTGACTTCACTGTGTGGAAATCTTTGGCAGAACCAGAACAGTAGCACGCTCTCTTGTCTCTGAAGTCCCTTAGCTCTTGGTCCCTGGTTTAGCAGAGCAGGAAAGCATGTACGGAAGTCCTGCTTGGCCCAAGTACATGCTCAAGAGGCTTTGCTTTCTTGTCTAGCAAAGCTAACTTGACTTTGTTTCATCTAAAGAGTTTGACTTTTTCAGTGTCTGTGTTTCTTCCCTTTTGTTGCCTGCTGGGTGAGGAGCAAAGCTGGTAATGAATAATGGTACCCGGAAAGCACTGGGTTTTGATGCTGAGTGGAACCAAGACTCATAACTGTTGGGATCTTGCAATACAAACGGAGTCCAAATTGAAATGGGTTTGCCTTTTATCCACTAATACAAAGATGCAAGTCAGCTGTCTTAACTATCCATATGGGTGAAAACTCATCCTTCCCAATGTTCCACAGGACTATCTTTTCAATGTATCCTGGATGCTTCAGCCCTGGAGCGCAAATGGCCAGGAGCAGATACACCAGGGGCTGCTTCCTCTGCACCACCAGCAGGGACTTGCAGATTTGCTGTCCTCCAGGCAGCCTTGTCTGGGTAGGGTAGGGAGCACCTTTTGTGGCAGCCAGCAAGGAGGCCTGCTGGCAGTGCTGAAGGCTGGAAGAAAGATGCAGGTGTGGCTGGAAATCAGTCTGCCATTGCAACCCCTCTCCCTTAGCTCAT
>VXAA01004103.1:419049-433127 GCA_013399115.1 Anseranas semipalmata | reverse complement strand
GGGGGGGGACCTGATGAGTTCCCCACAAAGGAGTGAGGATGTGGGGGAATGGGATGCTTAACACTCAGCATGAGGGATTAGCAGATCCAGAAAACCACCCATTTGTTTTCAAGGCGTCCTCTGCAATCAACATAATTTCTCACAAGGAGAGGATTTTACTGTAGAACAGAAGGTTGCGGAATGGAGTGTTTACAAAGGGAGAAATAATTATATTTATGAACTGGGTGTATAAGACCTTTTTGGCCCCGACCACCTATATGTCTGCTTTGCGTACAGGAGGAAAGTTATTGGATAGTTTAAAATGTTGGCTATTTTATAATAATAATAATAATAACAATTTAAAGATTTTCCCAGCTGTTAAAGGATGCAGTTTTTCTTTCATAGACCATTATGTATGCAAGACCAATCGGTAAACTGCGATATACTGTTCTGTAATTATTCTCCCCTGTAGCTTTAATGAGGAGATCTGTGTGCAGTTTGATGAGAGAATATACTCTGCCGACAGCTATACTGAAAATCAAGACAGGTGTAATCTGCTTACTGTAGTCTGTGAATCCTCACCATGTGGCTATGTTATCTCTAGTGCATGTTTATAGAAAGATGCTTGTAAAAGGATTTAATTTAATGGAATAATGGTAACTGACACTATGAAAATGAAGGGGCTCAAATAATATGGTGAGGAGAGTCATATAAATACTAGAGTAGATGATAAAAAAAAGAGATATTACGTCTTTCAGTTAACATCATATGAAAGGAAAATACACATTAAGCCATGCTATGTACTAAACGGAATTGCATTCTTTATTACTAACCTAGTCTTAGGAAAGACTTCAGAGAAAACATATCATTTTGGAGATATGTACCCAGTCTTGCAGTTGCACTTGTATGGCCAGAGGTGCATGGCTTTCGCTGGGGCTCTGCACGGGTGCTTTTCCAGGGTTCGAGTTGTAAGAGCAGAATATCTTTTAAAGGCAGACACTCTGCTGAGCCATAGCCAAAAGAAGAATAGTTGCGTGATGAGAGGGCCAGCTGAAACATCATTTAGGAACCCACTGTACTTGTGGTGGGGAGGCTTCATCCAGGCACCTGTATGGTTGTGCCTCAGTTTCCTTACCTGTACAGTGATGATAACTGTAAACTATTTTTAGAAAAGCAGCCCAAATAACTTATTCTCGTGAAGCCTATTGACAAAAAGAAGTAACTTCTTGCTAGTAGCAGTTGCACAATATTGTTCTTTTGGACAGATAATCTTATTTAGGCAGAAATGTGAATCTAATTCTTATTTTCAGAGGATGAGAGAAATAATACCCAGTCACTCTCCATGGATATGATTTATTAATTATCAGTCATTCTTAATCACCTAATACTGACATGCATCTAACACACTGGAGAGTTTAATATCTGAAAGAATACTTACCGTGATTTTTCTCAGCAGTCCATTTTTAAGTGGCGGTGGGGATAATGCGGTGCCAGCACTTTGGTATTGTGTTTCTGATCCTGTATGACTTCTGTCCTTGAACATGGAGTTAATGCACTGAAGATGGCATAAAGTTGCTAGCAAGCGTGGTAGTAAGTGTTGTCCTACTCCTCAGCGAATTAATTGAAAGCCTTTGGCTTGCAGAATTTGGACATCACATGATACTTATGTATTTTTTAATATTTAACCTTTTTGGTGTTAAGGTACACGTAATCTGATTTATTATCCATACTAAGGATAGCAAAAGTGCATGATCTGACATAGTATGTTACTGCATCAGGCAAAATGTATTTAAAAAAAATACTGAATAGCACTTCTGTTGGGGAAAGATGGGAGTTGGATGGGAGTTGAGCATCGCTGTTAATTATTCTTATTATGCTGATCTCACTCAGATTTTGAGTCTGGTGATTGCACTGACAAAGGAGCAGCCTTGATTTCTGCACATATGTTAGTTACTTGTAAAACTGGGCTCACAGATTGCTCTGAAGCTTTTACAGTTCCTGTAGAACATTTCCATAGTTCCAGCAGTTTGATCACAAATGCAGCATCTCTCTCCTAATGCTGTGCAGGTTGATAAAACAGTTTCCGAGCTGGAGTCCCTAAAGAAATTATTAATTATCTGGTTAATGTGCATCAGGCTGTGGGAGTGCGAGATTAATCACCAGTGCTGGGATGAGTTGCTGAAGTGGATTTTGGTTTTTTGTCTCCTGTCACTTGGTAATGGCTTTTCCTTCCTTCACCATCAGGTGAACAGGTGCGGAGATGCTGTATTTTCATTTTCCTGTAGTCAGTAACAGCCGGTGACCAGGAGATGCCTTTTTCTCAGTCCTGCTGCATGAGCAGTTTACAACATGGAGCGCTACCTGCTTCGGATGTTCCAGCTGCAGGAGATGCTCCTACAGCACGGGTCTGACCTGAGCCTTCCCAGATAAACACATTCAAACACATGCCTTCGGGGAGGGGTGCCAGAGAGGAACACTGGGGCAGGTTCTTCTGTATTCTCCAGGTCTCAAAGGGTTTGAATTATATTTGGGTGTGGAATTGCAACTTGACTCCTATTTTGAACGTATTTATAACACCCTGAATTTCTCAGTGAGTGAACATTCAGCATGCCTCCTTTGCTTAAGGTAACAAAAGAAAAATGTGCTCCTGCAAAGCAGCTTTTGAACTCTACAGGGCAGGCACAGAAGGTTCTAGTGCAGTCTTTAGTGGTTACCATACTTAATGCCAACATGTCGCTTAAATATTCAGCCATGGGAGAACAAGTCCCAGCAGTGGTGGATCACTCAGGGCACTCCGGTGCAGTGCTGTAGCACTGGTCCTGTCCTGTTAGCTGCCATTAAGCAACCGCAGCTGCACCAGAACTTGTTCAGCGAAGCCCTGATGTTCCTCCAGGGGTCCCTACTGGATGGCACATGCTTCCACTGCTCAGTGTGCTGATGAAAAACTGAGAAGTAATTTATTTTTTAAATTGTACAGTTGTGATGCTACACAAATCCTTTGAACAGGAAGCTGTAACACCTCTGCCTCAGGGTCAGGACCATTGACTGGAAGTGTCTTTTGCTTTAGTGAGTACTAGTGAGGAAAGGAAGGGAGATGAGGTTGAAGGAGCTGTGTTGTACTCATCTAAAGCAGAGATTTTTGCCTGAGGCCAGGGGAGCATCTTCTAGTTAAGAAGGGAAGAAGCTGTGGACAACAGCATAACAATCATTGCAGTGATGTGTGCTGAGGGCCAGAAGAAGAGACTGAACCACCCCTCCACCCCCCAATTTGTAAAAGGTTTTGATGACTAGCAAAATAATAATGCCCAGTCCCCAAACTGGCACTGTTGTAGAGTCCAGTCATTTGGGTTACTTTTATAATCTCTAACACAAGTGTTGTTTCTCTTCTCCCTCTCCCTGAGGAAGTTCCATAAATGGTCACAGCTATTGAGACTTTGAAATGCGCAGTACTTGAGACTGGAGACCTGTTTTTAACCTTCTACTTGACTGTTGTAGCAATTTTTTTTATGATGTGAATGTGTAGTGTTGGCCTTCATCAGCTTATGGGTTCCATTTCTTCTTGGCTGAGTTAGTGGTTTTTCTCCATGGGAAACTGAAAATTTTTGATTACCTTGCCACTTCAAGCAGGCAGAAACGTACTTATATTTGAGATTGCCTTCAACTGCTCAGTCATTGAGTTCTTGCTGTCTATGTTGTACTATCCTGAATCCCTTTCAGCTAAAGGTGTTACCTTGGGAAGGGAGGATAAAGGTGTGTGGTATTCGGAGAACTTGCTTTTCACAACAGCTGTGTGCTGCAGGCTGGAATCCCTGAACAGCCCCACGATGACATAAACATCTATTTGTTTGGCAGGTTATGGTACAACGTTACATTAAATGCAGGTGACCCCTTTGTGTTTGAAAACCTCTTGCCAGCCAGTCAGTATGGCAGCAGTGGGGTTTTAAACATTAAGCAGTCTTCAGGGCACCAGACTGAGTATTTGCATCACAGTTGTTTGGGTTTCTGCTCCTTGTAGAGCTTCCTGAGCTCATTGTGATAAGTAAAAACAAGTTTACTTTGTTAAGCTCAGCAGTTCCCAGCACTGAAGAGATAACGGGTGGGGGGAAATGGGACCTTTAGGAGACAAGAAGCTGTCTGTAGTGGGATGCAGGTCACTATTTCTGTATGACTTTATTTGATAGTAGCTTGCACATGTCTTTATGAATGTTTGTGAGAACATGCACGCAGGTGTGCTTGCCCATGGTGGTGCACAGAAGTGATGTAAAAGGAGTGTGTGTAAAACTTGGTAAACGTATGGACCGTGAGGACACCAGTTACAGAAGAGTCTGCTGAGTTATTGATCTCTGGTGTTTCAAAATCAGTAGAATAGCAGTTTTTCAGATGAGTAAATTGTGCAAATCCATGCCTAATTTACATGTATGATCACCTTGACTGCTTGTACAAATCAGGTAATTGCGCATGCAAATAGCTAATTAACACAATTAGCTGATCTGCTGATGCAGTCTCAGGTTCTGTAAGTGTGCACTAGCCATGTAGTTATCCTGTTTCTGCAAACTAGTTGTATGAAAAAATCTTTGCCCTGATAACTGTTAGCAGATGCATGGGGGGTTGCTTATATTTTAACGTCATTTTTTGGCTTTGGGTTGAAGTGACTGATGGTAGTAACAACTGTTACTACATATCAGAAATGGGTGGGGGTCCGAAAGCACTTAGGTTTATTGGAAAAAACTTCCCTTCAAAGTGCAAGCTGGTGTTCCTGCTGAAGCAGATGCTCAGCGCTGGGACCTGGGGCAGGCTGGACCTGGGGCAGGCTGGGCCTGGTGCTGCGAGGCTGCAGGTGTGCCAGTCTCACAGAAATTGTTCCCCAGGAGCACAGGGCCACGCTGGTTTAGCCCTATCCCTTCTTAAAACCTTCTGTGAACGGTGCTCATTAAATACCTCCTTGTTACCATTTTTAGATGCACAAAATATTTTGGATTTTAAGCCTTCTGCCTCCTTTTGACTTCATTGAAGAGAATTTACTGGAAAAAGATTTAAAGGGTGAGTTTTCTGGTTTTATCTACTTGCCCAACTTGGAGATCTCTTCCTCAGCATGTCAATGTTAAGCAAAAATACCTAGGCAAGTTTAATGCAGATTGTTAAAGTTCTGGAACTGTGTAAATTGGCACTAAAAATAGGAGTTTTCTCCAAGGAATTTCAGAATCTTTATTCCACCTTTGTGGTGTATTTATTTCTATTATTTTTATAGCTGTTATGTGATTTGGGGGGGGAACCCTTCACTGCAGTGATTTATTCTTTCAAAGCAAACGTATTTGTAGGAACTGATTTTAAGTTGCTGTTATATTTTAACATCAGCGTTTGTGGCTTCAGATTGAGTCTACACAAAAATAACTACAGAATCTTCTGACTGCAGGTATTTCTTGAACTATTTTTTTTTTTTTAAATCTTTCCTAGTTAAAATAGAAAACGTAAACTTGTATCAGATTTGTGACTTACCCAACTTCTCTGAACTTCCTTTCTTACAAGTTTATTTTAAAACAAGGATGAAATGTGTTGATACGATGCACCCTCCAGGATTCAAATCGTAGTGAGAGGTTTGTATCCAGGACTGCGTGGCTGTATTCTAAAGTCTAACACTTCAGTTGTTCATACGCTTACATTTATCACAGAGATGTCTGTGGTATTTCACATTTTCCTTACTTGGAGGATTTCGAAGTATGTTGAAAAGTAATGAGTTAGGTGCTGGTTGCGCAAAGACTGCTTTGGCAAAAGGAGCACCTTGTTACACACTCCACAATAGCACTCTCATGTCCTTAAAAACCACTCTGTGAAGGGAATTACATGTGGCCAGAAATCCTGGAATATGTCTTCAAAAAAAAAAAAAAAAAAAAAACATTTCACAGTGTCTTTTTTATTATCATCATCTAGGTGGTCACCAGATAAAGACCCAAAGGACCTTAAATTATTCCTTATGTGAAAAATCCTATTTCTGGTAGAGCAGCATCCATCTAGTGGTAGTTGAGCGTAGAGTCAGGAGAGAGAAGAGTATCAGCTCTGGTGAGGTCATGAAGTCTCTCATCTGAAGGTCAGAGCATTTCCAAACAAATGCAGAGGAAGCCCCTCAAATATGGGAAGAAAATGTGCTTGAAGGTACACTTTTAAGAAAACAAAATGAGGAACAAAGTAGGGGAAACTTCCACACTTCTTGTCTGCAAAGAACACTGTGAAGAAGAATAAAACCCGTAGTTACCCTCCTTCCTTTATCAATCTGTGTAGTGGCACTATTGGATGTGGGAATTAAAGCTGAGTCGGAGGCTTGAGTGCTAGTTTGCATGCTGATACCAGAGCACACTTCCAGCCCGCAGCTTGTGCTTATCAGCTTTAGTGTCCGAGCCCTGGGAGCAGGCGGGAAAAGCTTGCGCTTTGGTGTGTGCATAGGCTTCCCCCACCCTTCCCGTGTGTGCTTGGTAATTTAAAGATGCAAAATTCATTGAATGACAAATTCTGATTAGCGAGAAGCTGAGGCCTCTCTGCCCCAAAAGGGAGCTGGGGAGGATGTGCGTTGACTTTATTACTGCCCATGTCAGACTTTCTCCTCTGCTGTCCTGTTACTCTTTAAAGGAACAGTGGCAGTTGTTTGTTAAGCATCTTATTTTAAATTTTGTTTTGACAAAACCTACAGCTTTTATGATTTCATAACTGATTATTTCTCAATGGATTGTAAGTCATGTTTGTTTGTTTTTTTTTTGTTTTTTTTTTTTAAAAAAAAAAAAGCTGGAAAATTCTTTTCCAGCGTTGGTCAACCAAATTTCCACATTGAGTTTACCATAGTTTGTGACCTGGAATTGGAAACTAATTGGCCAGTGAGAATAATGTTACAGGGAAAAGAAGCAGTTTGTTTTTAAAGACCAAACTGCATGAGACTGGGGAAGACACAAAATCGAAATAAACTGAAAATCAGGCAAATGAAGATTCTATAGCTATTTGTACTGGGACAGCTTAAACCCTACTTCTGCCAGGTCACAGAACTGCTTGAAGAATTGAGGTTAAAGGCTATAACATGTTTAAGCATCTTAAAGATATGTGGTGTTTTTTTTCCTGTCCTGACACTATCTATGGGCTATACAGTGTCAGCTGGAGAAAGAGAGAGCCATTTATTGATGGCTAAGGATATACCCACCAAGCACTGAAGCAGCACCCCTGTTCCTAGGCATCTCACTTGGAAGATCCTAAAAGATGATTTATTTTTTCTCTAGTTACTCATAGATATTAAATACACTGAAAATGCAGTGTTGAAGCAAGTGCCGAATTGCTCCAATACGCAGATGACTTCTCTCCTTGCCCTTCTCTGTCTAGGGCTGTAGTGCTGGCCAGTGAGATGGCTGACTACCTTTGCCTGATCAAGTGATGTTTGAGGAACATCTGATGGCTGAGCCCATCTAAAATGGAGTTGATGGTTACAGAAGGGACCATCCTCCTAAGAGCTGGTAGTCATAGTTTATGTAAAGATATGTACCTGCAGTCACTCCCTCTTGCCTGCAACACAGGAGTTTTCTTGAGGTTTCTTGCTTGAAATCTGGCCCATTGCGATGTCCACAAAGCATGATCTCCGTTATATCTAGATAATTAGAAGACAATATTCCATTTTGGCAAAAGATGGCCTATTCCTAGATATTTATACCTCTGTCATGTGGCCCACAGACATTTGATGTCCCTGGCCATGAAGCCAGTAGCACTGGGGCTAGTCTGTTTCCCACAGCATGTAGATGTGTGTGAGGAGTCTCTGTGAGCATCTTGCCACTGGCTTCCAGGCAGTCTCAAATCCCGTTTGAAGTCCCAAGTTATCTTTCAGTTGCTTTGTGTTTAGGCCTTGCTTGAGTATTTTTATTTAAGTCCTGTGACGAAAGCTGTGACGAATGGCTTTGCACCTCTAACACAATGGAGTGCTTTGCAGCAGCGTTGTTAACACCCCCCCACACCCCCCAAATCTTTTAGTGGAGTCATGGACTGCTGTGCAGTGATAAGTTTGTTCTTTGTTTGGTTATTTTGGGGTTCTGTTAATCTGAAACCTGTTGAAATCTGGTGCTCTGCAGCCAGTGCAAAGTTAGCCTGTGCTCCAGGCAGGATTTTCCTGTGGGATGGTCTGAACTGGATGTGTGGACATCCCCACAACCTTCCAGTTGTATGTCTTGTCTCATGCACTGAGTGAGCATTTGTGTCTTCGTTCTCACCTTCCCTATCACCACCACGGGGAATCTCTGTTTACAGCAGGCAGCTCTGCAGGCACCAAAACAAAATGCTGCTGCTCACGTTGTTCCCTTTGTGGAGGGGATGAGAGAAGAAACGAGGTGTGGGTGATATTGTTTGTTCCTCAGTGCGATGGCATTGCCGCATTGTGCCTGCCACTCCCTAAAACTTCTCGATCTCTATTTCTGTGGAGTACAGGCTGTTATACCTCTAGAAAACAAAGGAAAGTATGTTGGAGCATGACAACAGAGAGAATTGCGTTTTGTCCTGCAGTGCCTTTATTGACAGAGTTTATCCTGGGAACCTCAAAGCATTGCTAATTGTAACAGAAACTCAGTACACAATGACTTGCTTCTCTCAGTGAATCAACAAGCACGTTGTATTGACATTTAAGTTTTGAGGTCTTTGTGTATCCCTGGTGCAGGAATGAAGCTTGCAGATCAGCTGCTGCTGGAGAGGAGATGTAGGTGCATTATTAGGGATAACTTGGTTTATCTCCTTTGACACTTTTCTGATATCTCTTGATCATTAAGGTCTGGATTAAGTGGGAAAAAACATTACTTGCATGGATGTTGTGTAGCTTATGCCTCAGATCTTTTATGAGAGAGTTTGGGTGCTTAATGTCTTCTGATTGAAAAAGAAAAATCAAAGTCATGTGTACAGCTTCCATCTGTCAGGTGCTGAGATGAGGTTTAGGTGATCACATAACAGAAACGCAGATATTTGAAAGTCACACTTTCAGCTGCATCTAATACGATTGTACATAAAACAGATGGAAGAAGATGGGGTTTTTGTTTGTGTGTTTGATTGTTTGTTTGGGGGGGTATTTGAATTTACTTAGTGGGTTAAGTGACATTTAAGGTGTACTATGCTCAGTGTCACTCTTGAGACCCATATCCCATATTTCCCATCCTGTGATCTGGTGCGATGCCATTTTTGCAAGGCACTGCTGTGTCAGGAGCCAGCTGTACGTTTGTCCCCGGCATCAGAGGGCGATGGCTTTCCAGGAGCAGTGTCCGCAGAGCTGTGCAGACAAGAGGGGGTGCTTGGCAGCCAGCTGCTATTGGAAGCGAGTAGGAAAAGTAGGTCTGGATATGCTTGCCTGCCCAAAAGACTGTACTGATCTTCAGAAATATATTTTTTTTCCAATATTTTGTTCCAAATCCCTACTTTTCTGAAAACATAGCTATTGTTTATAACTAATAAATTAATGTCTTTCATGCTGAACCTGTAACAGAATGCAGAAATCAGCCATTTCTGTCCTTCAGTCTGACCAGAAGTGTGTTTCACAGGAACTCACCAGGCATTTATGGTGCTCCTGATCTGTCGAAATATCAGGGAGGTTATCACATCCCTTCACTGCGATAGCAGAAGCACAATGGTAATATTGAAAAACCTGTCCTAGGGACTATTTAGCAGCCTGATGCACCCTTACTAAGGCAGGCCTTTATACTAGTTTGTTCCTCTTCAGCACTTTTCATCTGAGGATTACGAAAGGTGGACTTCACCCTGTGAAGCTGTTACCATAACCATTTATGGAGGGAGAACTGAGGCTTGGGTAACTTGTGGCTTTCCAAAGGTTACTTCGCATGGCAGTAGCAGAGCATAAACAAGGGTTCGTCCATCTGCTTCCTGTGCTGCTACTTTTTTCCCACACTTTCTTTAACCATCTGGGAAGAAATTCATCACTATGCGGCGTCTAGCACAGTTTACGTAAACAAAGATCGCTTAAATTGTCGAGCGAGACCTTGTGCTGGTACTGTAGAGAGGGATAAATTGGTCCAGAACTTTGTGGGCTGCTTCACGGAAGACAAATGCCTGCATGAAATGTGACTTGTGGAGAAACTGCTTCCTAGGAGAAAATGGAACCTCAGCATAAGTAGATCTGCAAACGAATGACGTAAAAATAGCTTCAATAATGAAAAGTTGGTAAATAGAGGTATGACAGCAATTAGGATGTATGTGAGAGACAAGCTAAACAGATCCAAGTTTGAAGGAATTTATTGTCTGTGAGTTCCTCTGGTCTAACTCAGTGCTAGGTCACTTCTAGTTGAAGCAGAAGAATAGTTATTTGTAGAAGTCTAAAGTCGTCTTCCTGTAAAAACAAAACAACTGCCCCCTGCTCAAGCTTGCTCAAAATAATCAAAATGTGTGTTGAGAGACTTGGGGTAGTATTTCCTTCTGAAGATTCCTGTTCTTCTGTATTCTCCTTGCCAAGTGAGTGGCTTAGTTATTGATTATTACTTTTTGATGGAGGCAGCAAGGAACTGTGAGGCTCTTAATAACTATACTCAGATCCCCTGTCTTAAGTATGCTTTTATTAGCTTAAAAGTAAGAATAACAGGAGCAGCGAGACATTTTGAAGTTCCTTTAACCTTTTTTTTCCTGGTATCCCAAGTGATTTCCAGGGCACCCTCAGTGAACGCCAGAAGTGGTAGTCTCATTTTTCATGCCTTGAAGTGCTATACCCCAACAGTGCTGATCAACAGGATCCAATATGAAAGCTTGACTTAAGCGTTCTTGGTCTCTCTTTTTTTTTTTTTTTTATCCCATAGTTGAAAATTTTCTTCTGTCTTTTCAGATGCTCCTAAACAGGGCAGCAAGCATGGCTCTGCAACAGATGCAATTCTTTCTAGGTCTCTAGGTAACATTTTAACCTGTGTAATGTTCATAGCATAGCACCGTAAGTAATATTCCAGGAAATACGCTGCCACTTGTTAAAAAGGATAGGACCCCAGAGATGCCTTTAAATATGCCTGTAAAGTGAGAGGTGCCAAGAGAAAGATAATATGGCTGATTATAGTTATTTACCTTACATTTTCATTCGCCCTTAACTGGGTGTAATTTAGGGGCATGAAATCTCTTATTGGAAGTGTATTTGCATTAAACAGCTCTAAGCAACCATGAAAGTGCAGAAGCTGAAAAATTGACAGACTGGGTTCCTAGAATCCCAAAGTAGCATTTTTGTAATAGGCATACAAACAAATCAAATAAACATGTTTTGCTTCAACGATTTAAAGAATATGGTCTTCGGAGTAATTTGTCTTTTTTCTTTCTTTTTTTTTTTTTTTTTAAGCTATCATTTCTAACCTTTTCATTGCCTATCTCTAGTTTGCAGCTCCTCCTAACAATCTGCAGCAATTTCCAACCCAGCTGTTGTGGTTGCACAATGTTGTGCCTTTGTTTAGATTTCCATGAGCTATCAAATCTGACTATAAAGGGGATTACCTGGCTGGTGATGTTGTTTCTCAGGTCTGCACTTTTTAAGAAATAATTGTTTCACAGTTGCTTTTTTATTAAAAAAAAAAAAAAGGCTATTGTAATGTTAATAAAAATGCCAGANAAAAAAAAAAAAACTTAAAATCAAACTTTGCAGTTGGATGGAGTCCAGTCTTGCAAGTAGGTGCCTTTTTTCATAATCCTCTTTGCTTTCCTTGCAAATGATCATAAATTGTAATCAACTGCAAGAGTAGTGGGTATTTTTAATCATCTCATGCTTCTGTAAGAAGATTTAAGTTTTCACGTGTGCTTTTTTAGAATGAAATTGTGTACTATTAGACAGATATGATCTTCTACTTCTACCTCGTAATAGCTGGTCAATTATTTTATATCCCTTCTCTCTCCCACAAGGCAGTTTGTTTAACTGAGGCTTGTGAAATGTTGTGATCTTTGCATGAATGGACTTATTGAAGTGAAAAGCATTAACAACATTTATTTTGGTGGATCGCGGAGTTAATGACTGAAGAAGAAAAACTGGTAAAACTTGCTTTCTATATATACAATAGAGTCTATAAGAAACTTTATTCATGTTTAAGAATGCAGACGTGTCTGTCTGAATCTGGTACAGTATGTATGATCCCCATATCATGCTGTGTTGAATGTCTTCTAAGAATGTTATTGAAATATATCTCCAATATTCATATTTGAGTGTTTCTTACGTTGTGGGTGTTAAATGGAAGCTAGTGTCTACCTTGTTCTGCTCAGTGCAAAAGATATACTTACTGTACTTGAGCATCCTCAGTTTTGGTTCTCGTTTTGCAAACACAGAGCACTTCTAATTAAGGCTTGTCACTTGAGATCTAATGAATACATTTACTGTAATGTCTCCATCTTCAGGAGGTGAATTTGACTAAGAAATCCTCTCTGTCATAGAAGGGCTGATAATAACAGTTTAACGAGTTCTTTTCCTGGGTAAGAGCCGTTCTCCTGGCTTGTGCTGCTCTCGCTGGGTACAGGGTAGTAGTGTTCGCCTAAAGGATCACAGTGTGTTGCTTTGTTCAACATACAAGCACAAACAACAGACAAGAAAACCCCTAAATTTGTGTACATACACATTTAGCTCAGAACGTACCTGAATGGGATGGTCTTTTCCCTTTTTTCTTTTGACACAATTTCAGAGGTGGCTTATTGATTATACTGGAAAGATGAAGAAACTCCCCAAACTAAGCTTCTGATCAAACAATGAATTGCCTAATATGCTGAGTTTTCTTGAGTTGTTTTTTGTTTTGTTTTGTTTTTTGTTTGTTTCTTTGAATAAACCTTCCTATAAAAGCAGGTTTCAGTCGACCTTTCACCTGTGCCTTTCAAGGGGAAGGGTTGCTGCATAGCTCTCCTTGTGGGCACTGCCTGCATCTCCAAATCTTCCTACTGCTAGTGTTAAAGCTCCTGCTTTTAATGTCAGGTCAAAATCCTAACAAATTTTACTGTCATGTAAATGCCATTTTGTCTGCTTATTCTGCTAGAAAGCATAGAAAATAACTTAGTTTTGAAAAGGAAGTTATCAAACCTTCAAATTAATTGCTTTTCAGTGTTGCAATATTTTAAACCAAACTTATGATTTTTCAACTAGTTAAATTAAGATTATATTATGGTGCTGTAGTCTGGTGTAGTGTTGTGGGGGCAAGGCTCCTAAGCTGCTTCCCCAGCCTCTTGCTCTAGCAGCTTTTACCTGCACCACCTCCAAATTCTGGAGGATGATGATGCATTACATCAGTCTCTGTTAGAAAATGCTGGGGTTTGTGTGGAGGAAGGGCCTGGCATGGGTTGAGATGAAAGGGAGATGCAGGGGGTACCCCTCAAGGCACAGGAACGTGTCCTGGCCCTGGGATCTCTGGCTGGGGAGGCTGTCCAGCTCTGAGCTCTCCTCCTCCTGTCCTCCTGCCAAGAGAGCCAGGCAGCGCTTTGTATGGCAAAACGGCAGGGTGGATGGCATTTGTGCCATGGAGGGGTTGAGAACAAGGGGGCATGGAGAGGGGGTGATGAGAGGAGGCTTGTGGGCTCACCTCCAAATGTCCCGTGCAGTATGGAGCTGCCCAGAAGAGAAGGTGACAGGGTGGCTGCTTGCTCATTGTCCTCAAATGTCCTGGTTAGGAAGTTATTTGGCAGGTAGTATTTGATTAACTTGCAGTCTTTTATTGCCTCTGTTTTGCATGTGAGGAGTCAAGTCCTACCAAGAGCAAAGCCCAGATCTTCAGACTTGGGCACCCTGCTCTGGGGCTCTCATCCAGGTCCCTGGAGGAAGCCTGCAGCAGGGAGGGGACTGAGGTGCCTCCCCCAACTCACAGCCCGGCTTCCTTCTCACGGGGCTCGTCCTTCCCTCCAGCAACCAGACCCCAGTGCATTGGTAGCAGGGACACTCGGGCTGGGATGCCTTGCCCTCCAGCCACCGCAGCAGAAGGATGTGGAGTTAAGCAGTGTACAGGGCCCTGGATGGGCCGTCTGCAAGGTGGGAGATTGCGGTGAATGACAAACATGTGCTAGTGATAGGTACAAGCTTTCTTGACCTGCCTTAATTTTTCTAATCGGGCCTATAATTGCCGGGGAAGGGTATAGACGAATGCAATAAAAAGAAA
>VXAA01004103.1:393562-419044 GCA_013399115.1 Anseranas semipalmata | reverse complement strand
AAAAAAAAAAAAAGTCAGAGCTATAGCAAGGCTCTAAAAGGAAATACATTCTAGAAAGATATTTTGTTGTTTAATTAATAAGGATTTTGTTGTCAGGCTAAAACAGACTAAAAATAAACAGCTGTATAGTACTTCATTAAGCTGCCTGCTTGGAGTGATTTTCCCATTGATTAGTCTCAGGGCTAATGCTGGTTCATTCCTCATTTCATTGCTAATTAACATCAGCTCTGCTCCTGACCACTTGACCGCACTCTCTCTGTGAACATGTGCTGGTTTGGCAAGTAATAACTGCTCCCTCCTTCTTAAAAGGCAGAATTAAGGCAGAAAATAGCTATCAAGCGTAGATCTCTGGCTGCTTCCACTGTAAGGAGAGCAAACTGTAAAACCGTATCGGCCTGTACGAAGGGTAATAAACATAGTTTACAGAGCACAGCAGTTTGATTGAGGAACTATGTAAATACAGATGATGAGCTCAAGCTGCCATATGAATTGACAGGCTTGGCTCATCTTGTGTCAGCTGAGTTGATTCAGGCTCTTCTGGGATGCTAATGGTGCAGATTACCTGACCCAGGGGCTTACAGCCACCGGCCTTTAGGTAAAAGGATGCTTTGAATGGGCAGCACTTGCTTCTCCAAGTCTCCGCAATGTTCTCGCAGTCTGAATAATGAAATGCGTTGGCAGAGGGTACAGCAGGAGCAGGAAGCATAACGCCATAGTTATAGCTTTGTCAGGCTGCTTCCATGCAAGTGGAACATAGATGAAAATAGAGGGATGAAATACTAGAATTGGCATGGATGCACTCTGAGAAAATCTCTAACAACTTTAATGAAATTAGCAGCCTCTGTTCTGGGTGAAAAGGTCAATTTTTCCATAAAACCCAAGTAAACTGGCATTTTGGAAAACATCTACTAAACTTGGCACAGAATAAATAACATTATCCCAAAGTCTTGGTTCAATTCCAGATCATAGCATTTTCTTTTAATTGAATTGGGTATTGCATTTCATTTTCAGAAAGTCTTTTTTTTATTCCTACATTTTGAAGCATTCATATCTCAGAACTAATCAGAAAGTCAGCCTTATACAAATCTATCAATCAGGAACAGTCACTGGAGAGAGACCTTGCCTGAGTGATAATCCTTTTTTACCTACTTTTGAGCAGAATCCTAATTCACTTGTTCATCAATTATATATTTTATATATTTCCACCATTAATTTAATGGATTTAGGGCTCAGTCTTGCAAACAGCTCTGCACATGAGTAACTTTATTCATGTAAGCAGACTGCTCATGTGAGTAAAATTAACCATCTGAGATATCTGTAGGATGAAGCTTTACAGTAGTTGTATGTATCCATTCACATTGCCTTCCAAACTTCCCTTCTTTCATCTGTAATAACAGAATGCATCTCTTACTCATGTTTTTTTTTCTTAAGTATTTAACAGTAACTGTACAGGTTATCATAAGAAAGATAGAGAAGTCATTTCTGTGCTTAAGACCATAAATACCCAGTCTGGTTCAGGAAGGACTCCCAGTTCAGTATTGCTTGGTTGGTTGTGTTATGTGGCTTTCCTGGATGGTCCTGGAATTGCTCTCAGAGCAGAGACAGAAATGTAGAAAATCCTGTGTTATTGTCAACTGACTGTAGAAAAGGCTGAAACCATATTGTACTGCAGACTTGATCCAGTTGAAAAATGGAAATGGAATTTTGCTTCTTGTTCCCAGGATACATCCAGCATCTCCTGTTTCTAAAAAGATGCATATGATATTTTTAACTTTTCTTGTGATGCTTCCATTTCCAGTCCTGGTCAGAAGCAAAATGAAACAGCAAATAAATATTTACATTAATAAAATAAATAAATAATGAGAAACATTTCCTTGGATTCTTTTGAACTCTAAGGAGTTCTGTCTGGGGCAGTCCATCTCTTGCTTTGTCCATCTCTTGCTTTTGGTAGGTCAGTAGTAACACTATCCTGCTTGCATTCACTTATTACATATTTTGCTCTTCTGTGGACACTTGTTGGGAGATGGTAAAATAAAAAGCTCTTGAGGGATCAAGGGGACTCTAATGGTGCTGCGGAGAGAAGAGCAAGCAAAGGAGCCCAGTGCTATGGGCAGGACTGTGGCATGGAGGTGATATGTGATTGGAGCATTACAGATTTAGGTAAAGCAGTAAGTTTGTGGATGCTTCCAAAGCATTTAATAGTGAAGTTGAAAGTGGAGTGTTTTCTATTTTTTTTTTTTTCTTCTCTGCCTCTTCATTCAAAAGATCTCGAAGGAAGGAGGTAAGAGTTTTAAAGACCCTTACAAAGGTGGCATATTCTAAATAAGATCTTACAGATGGCTGACTTGCATGATGGAGAGTTTGTGATCCTCAGCAGAGGGACTATTTAAAATAAAAACCTTATGATACAGATGCCCTTTCTGGCCTTGTTACTCTCACTCCTTAAAAAGGACTCCTTGAGTAGTTAGAGTTGGAAAGTTAGTATGAGTACCTCAGTCTTTTGAACTGTAAGTTGGCATATTGTATTAAATGAGCTTCAGTGGCTTCTTGTTTCACTACAGGCTAGAATTTGGTGAATAAAGTATGATTAATAGCTTTTGCAAACCTCTGAATGGACACCCAAAGGAAAGGAATAATATAGTTGTGGTATTACAAGTCAGCAGCATATTAAACATTATTTTTTTCCTTAGGAAAGGATTTCCTGTAGAGGTCCCGAAGAAAAATAAGTTTCATTAGTTGAGCGTCGAGCAGAGATAGAGCAACAGGATTGATTGTAATAAGCCTCTCCTTTTTACCGAAATCCATTACTTTCTGAGCTATTAAGTGATGAAAGGGATTAAGAGAATAAAAAAATATAAGCGGGACTGTATTCGTAAATCTAATAAAGTTGATAACAGTAGAGCATTTTGTGAAATTTGCATGTGAATTTATAACATCCTAATCCGTCGGCAGGCAGCATTGTGCTGCAGAGGGAAGGGGCTGCACCATGTATACAGGATAAAAATGCAAGAGCAGAATTTCTGGCCAAGAAGCCTCTTTTTTTTTTTTTTTTTTTTTTTTTTTTTTTTTTTTTTTTTTTCCTCCTTCCCCCATATGGATATCCATATGTTTTATCACAGATTCCATACTTCTGGTGCCAGGATCCATATGTTTAACTTTTGCTCAAATAAAAGACTAAAATCATTCTTCATTATCTCTTTCTTCCTAGCTGGTGTTTTTGTAGACATAACCAAATGTGAAGCTAGATGTTTGAGGCATACTCTGATAGGATGCAGTTGGATCTTATCAGAGGTGTTTAAAACCAGTACCTGGGGAATTCAAGGGCTGGATTGTCTTCTGAGTATAATGCCCCTTGACAGTGCTTGAACAATGCAGGGGGTGCTATCATCTGATTGTGAAGTCCTGGCAAGGTTTTTTTTTTCCCCAACAAAAGAAGAGCTCCTGTGGGAGCAACAATGAGATTTTCCTTGGTTTTGGTTTATTTAATTCTCAACCTGCACCCTCTGCCTCTGTGCTTCTGCCAAGGGGCGTGTGATGCAGGGAGGTGATGTGACAGAGCTTTGTTTCACCTCTGCTTCTTCTGCTTGCCCAATGCCTGCAGTTGGTGGAACAGCAGCAGAATTTAGAAGTGCTGATGTGCAGAGTTTGGGGTTGGCTGTAAAGATGGTGTATCACCATCTCCTTGACATGACCCAATCTGCTCTGTGCCAAATGCATTGTGCCTCATAAGGTTTTATTTTTCCTTTTTTTTCCTCTTTGATGGAAATATTAATATAACACTTGTAAAGTTATAAAGCTTAATTCAGTATCCCTGTTTAGCCCTTGGAATTGGTACCAAATAACCATCAATAATAAAAAAAATCTGCATATTGGTTCTCTGGTCAGATCCCATCTTAACTTGTGCTTCCAATCCATGACTTTTTAGCTGCTGTATGCTGTCCGAGCAATGCAGCTGTGGTGTGTGCATTTACTGCACTTTGGATATTGCCTCCCAGCAGGTTCTGACTATCCTATGGCTATGGCATTTATAACTTGCAGAATGGTTAAGGAATACCCTGCAATTTTGAATAGGAGAAAATTAGGGTAGTCATAATTAGAAGCATTATAGTACACAGTTTCAAAATAAAGGCAGCAATGTGAATATTTTATTCTCAGTTCCTACCTCTTGCCCATGAAATGTAACCCTAAGGAAGCTTTGGAGTTGTGCTTTGTCCTCTGCATTCCTGACAATAATAGAAATTATTGTGGAAGGTTAATAACCATTGTGCATCAGAGCTGTATTATCTTTCATGTGGAAGAAAGAAAAGGCAACTACCTTCTTTGAATAAGCCAAGCAGTAGCATCTTCTCTTCAGAGAGGAGGAAATAAATGCCAGAAGAACTGCACAAAAGCAGCTACATCTCAGACTCATTAAATTAATTTTCAGGCTAACCGCACTCATCATAGACAAAAGCAAAATTTACCACTGATACCATTCAAAGCAGACACAGCTCCTGATATTATCTGTACAGGTGCTATAGAGGAACTTAACCTTTCTTTTGAGATTTACTTGCAAAAGTGTCATCCATTTGGGGTTGAATTTAGTTTGCATTTCAGTGGAAATAATTCATCATTTCCCAGCTGTACCTTTCCTTCTCAGGGTTGTGGCTTTGGCAAGGTCAGTGGTAGGTTGGTAGTGAGTTGACAGTTGCGAGCTACCTGATGGATCTTGATGGATAGCGCAGAGAGGCGCTGCTCAAAAGGGATGGCTTGCATGGCGCACCCTACGCGTGGCGACCTTCTGTGTGCGGCCGTTCCTGGGCACGGTGGTCAGATGACCCAGTCCAACCTCCCCTGGCTGTCTGGCCTGCGCATGCATCTGAGCCATCTCCACTGGAGGTCTCTCAGTGTGAGGAGCTGGTATTTTGACCCCCCAAGTTGGCAAGAGGTTGGTGGTCACCTACTCATTATACTCCTATGGAAATATTGGGAGGGTAGACTCTAAATATTAAATGCAACGGAAGCTGATTGTCCAGAAAAGTTATGAGTGACACCTTTCCTCCTTTCAGAAATGAATGCCATATAAAAATGCTGTGCTTTNCACCCCCCCCATTTGAATACCAGATTGAGCTTATTTTAAGATTCCTCAGGGCAGTGGCACTGCATTCCTTCCACTCTTCTATTCCTTACCACATTACCTCACCACATCAGCACTTGTATCTCCCGCTGATGGCATCCAGTTTCCATTCCATTCACAGTGGCCAAGGATCATATCTCTGATCCACTTAGAAACACAATGATCTCTACCCCTGAGAATGCAAACGCTTTCTCAGTCAAATCTATTGATCTACAGTGCTCTATTTCTGGCTTTCCATTCACTCACTTGATGTTTGGGATGCTGGGTGTTCTTTCTGGGGAAAGAGTTAACTTGGTTACTAGGAAATCTGTGAAGAATGCTTCTGCAGAATCCAAAGATAGATGTAATCTTTTGTACACGCTTGTGTGTGTACAAATACTACATTTCTTAACTGAGCAAAATTAAAACCTCCCAGTCGGCAGCACACCAAGCTCTGTGACAATGACGGACTGAGTGTGTTATTGCATTCTTATTCTAAGCCAATTCATTGAGAGAACTAATGTTAAGTTGAAACAGGCAAGCACAAAATGACATCTGCAAGGGAGGAGGTAAACAGATCTCTCAGTCTCCAGACTGGGGGATTTATAATCTGAAAAGATGAGACCAACAGGCAAGGGCATTGGATGTGCGGGATGAAGTGTTTTGCCAAACATACAAAATCAGTGAAAGTGCTTTAGTGAAAGACTAAAATTGTCTGAAGATTGTTGCTGCCAAAGCAGCCTAAATCATGAGATGGTGTAACTTGGCACATAAGGGCTTGGCTGTGGGCTCACTGAAATACACAGGTAAGTCTCCTGCACCTCAGCTGTGCTGTTAGGCTGTGAGGGGAGTCATCTTGGGTGCTCTCAGAAGTGTACTTGTCAAGAAAAGCAAAGATTTGTGGGGCTGAGTATTCCAGCTGTTTCACATGGTCCTCAGGAAATGCACGTCTTTCATCACTGATAGTGCAAACTATAGAGCAAATATGCCTACGTGCCTAACTTTGACATTGTTGGTGTTCAAGATATTCACTATCATTCAGAATGGGATTTTGTTTCTTAAAATATGGGATTTTAAGGATCTTCAGGTATTGTTCAACATTGACCTTGAACTCATGTTTCAAAGGAATCCAGGCACCACAATGTTGAGTGAGCTATGCCTGAGTTGATTTAATTATCCAGACCTTAGACAATTTTGAAAATATTACCTGTAATTCATGTCTTCTGGGTTCCAGCTGAGTGCCCTGTTTTCTCTACTCGTACATAACAAATGAAACTAGTTTCTGTGTTTTTTTTTTTTTTTTTTTTTAATACAGATGTTAAGTAACCACTTGGGTTTAAGAGAGGATATTTATTATTCAACACTTAGACTGCCAGGGGGCATAGTAGTTAACCTGGTTTACTTGCTCTGTTGCAGAAGGTGTTGCCCACGCCTTGCGGCGCGGTGTTCAGTCTAACAGAGGACACGGTATAGGCACAGCAAACAGGCAGGAATGGGAAGGGTCCTAGGTGAAATAATTCTGGGGTTGATTATTGTCATTGTATACAATGATAGTCTTTCATACTATATCTATGAAGAATACTGACATATGAGAGAGTTTGACTTCTTACTGACTATTAAATTTTTACACAGGAATTTACTCTGAAGCTAAGCAGATATTGGCTCCCAATGCACAGTATTAGGATGCAGGCTATGGTGAGCTATCTTACTTCACTTTCACCATGAGTGGCACACGTTTTCTCCCATTTCTTTTGAGTTTTGCCCTCAAAGACAGGTAATAAGAAATAACCAGTGCACTTTGTCACTTTCCCGTGTAGACAAATCCTTTAGCTTTTCAGCATGTTTGTCAGCACTTCCAAATTTAAAATAGGGAAGGGCAGGAAATTTCTCTTTCCTAATCAAAAAATGCAGGAAGAATACTGTTAAAATATGAACACTATGGGGTTAATATGCAGTCTTAGGATGTTTTATTGCCTATACAGTAATAATTTAATGTTCTAAAACTCCAGATATATAATAGTCTGTGGGTTATCCTTCCCTTTTTACAGACATGAAATGGGCTTGTACATGCATATACACACAGGTGAAAGCTTCACTTCTCTGTCTTCCCAGCAGGTACAAACCATTGATCATCACTGACTCCTGCAGAGGCCAGGGGGAGTGAGTGGGCATCCCTTAGGAAAAGGGCAGAGGTGCTTGCCCAAAACTATCCAGACAGTCCTTGATAAATCCAGTCCTCTTGACTAAGTCCTGTACCTTAGCTACTTTCTCCCAGCAAGTGACACAAACTGTAAATTGTTGGCATAAAATAGGAAAGACTAATTACTTTGAAGATTTTATTACTTTTTTTTTTCAGACTTTAATCCTAGTACACCATTCACTAATGCCTTTCCCTGTGAAAGAAAAGAGCATCGAACTCTTCCCATCTGCCTCCCTTATCTGTATGTGCATGTAGCACGTATGTGCACGCAGCACCAGTAGATCTCACTAGAAGAAAGTGGTTATCATAAAGTGCCCATCACCAAGTGTTTCTGTGTGGTTTTGGGCAGTGGCTTTATATGACTTCATTTTCTCAAGCCTCCCCCATCCCGCCCCTCCCTCTCCCAGTTCCAAATAAAGAACTTCAGAGGGCGAATGTGCCACTGTCGGTAGGCATGTAGCTACTGTTGTCTTACTGGGTTTTGTTTTGTTTTTTTGCCAGCTACTTGACATTGTTTTACAGCTGGACTGTGCGGCTATTTCCAAAAGGCTCAGCTAATTCTGTTGTCCTTTTTTATCAAGGAAATTTTTGAGAAACCACAATAAAGCAGCTGTAACCCTGGTGATGCTTACAACTGCAGCCAAAAATAGAAATTGGTGCTTCATGCATTTTCTTAATGAGGGTATGGGTTTTTTTTTCAGTGTGGTCCTTGACACCTAGCCAAGTTAGGGCTTGGCTCTAAATGTTTAGTGCAAGCTTTATAAATAGTCCTAGATAGATGGGACGTTTCTTTTCCCAGTGGTGTGCCCTCTCCTGGTTGAGCTTTCTGGGGCTGCTCAGGGCAACTATGCTCTTGGGACAGGACTGAGTATTTGCAATGAGCCTGTCGGGCCACAGCTGCTAAGAGTGCCAAATGCTTCACAGGAGATGCGGATCGCTTTGGGTTCCTCTTGGCTTGTTGGAGGAGGCTCAGCATCTTGCAGGATTAGGCCTGTAAGCTTTTGTTATTAATAACTGCCCTCATGTTCATTTTGCTTACGGACAGAATTTATTTGGCTTTCAACCATGAGTGGAAGTGGCCCTATAACTGGATTTTTATGCACAAATAGAAAACCTTAGTTTATTTGCCAACTCAAATAAGAATTTATGGGTGTAGGGTTTTTTTTGATCTGTGGCACAGAACATGGCCAGTAATGGGTATGAAATAGCTCTGTGCTGGGATTTCATAATGTTCCCACAGGCAGGAGAGAGAGAGATGAGGGAAGATGAATTAAAACTTTAGGAAAGTTCAGTCAACAAACTAAGTGCAGACATACTGATTTATAAAGATACTATAACTTTTAAACATGTACTTCCAATCTGAAGGACTGCAGTAGGGATTTAAAATATGACTATTTAATTTTTTAAAATTACATAAATTAAGTGAACAGCCCATTAATGGGATGCCATCAGGATCACATGGCCAATTCAGTTCAAGTTATATTATCTTGCTCGCTGGATTTGAATAAGAATTAAGAAATTACTATTCAAAGTAGTATGGGACATTGATCCTCATTCACAATGAAATCCGTCACCATAACTACCTGGAATTCCTCTGCTTTCGCAGAGGTGTTCCACTGAATCTTCTTTATGGAGCGACTCGAAGGGAACTGTATTAGTCAGAGGAAAAAAGCTGCTAATTAGTTGTTCTGCCTACATGGTAAATGAAGTCTTGTCCTGCAGAGAGTTTGCAGATAAGCAGCAAGACATGTCTAATGAGTGGTAACCCAGATCCAATAGACAGTGAACTTCCTCCAGTTGATCCATTGCTTGACTAAAGGTTCAGCTCAGGAGCTATTTATCTGCCCTAGCAAGAGGAGTATGCCTCTTATTTAGCAGCTGACACTTCATATTTGAACTTGGCAGATCAGAGCACATGTATTAGGGTTAACCAAGCTAAGTGGAATGCTTTAAGGATACGTTGTTGTCAAGAGATATATCTCCTAGAATCTCTATTGAACTGAGTAACCAAAACTCCCAATTATGTACAACTGCTTAATTACTTTTTACAATTTTGGAAACCCATTTAAAAAAGCCTAAAAATATCAACTTAGTTCAATACTACGTTATGTCAAGAATATGTAAAGAGTAAAACTACGAGCTGCTAAGAATGGGTAAGCAACTCGAGTTACAGTTTAAAGAAACAAAGTCAACATTATTAATCTTAACTATGTTCAGTTTATTTTATAAATATGAATTTTACCAATTAACAGCATTTGTACTGGACTATTACTCTAGTGCATTTCAAGTCTAATTTCTGTGATAATTAAAATGTGAATATTGGAATCTGATTCAGATTTTGCACCATTTTTTTTTTTTTTTTTTGCTCCAGTTTAATTCTCTTTACTTGCTGCTAGTTTATGCTGGCATAAATGTGAGAATACTGGGCTCAGCATTTCAGCATGTTGAGATTAAAACCTTTTAAAACCTTTTACTGAGACAACACTTGGAATGGCAGATGCTGAGTATTTGCATTATTAAGCACTTACAAAACGTAATAGTTGTATGTAAATCCTAAAATGAACCCCACCAGATAAGTTATACATGCATACATCAACTAAAATTAGCATTCTGGAGTTTGCAGTCACAGCAAAGGAATGGTAATAGATGGTCACGAATGTTTGTGTCACTGACCTTTACCTGATGTTTAATAGACTGATGCATATGTCTGATGCAATACAGATATGTTCCCTTGAGAAGACTGACAAAAATTTATTCATATTATTTTTTTATGAAATCTTTTCCATGCCTGGGCTCCCTCCCCTAAGGTCACAAATTACTATCATAGGATTTTCCCCCTCTTTTTGCTTATAATGTGTACCTCCTGCAAGAGTATAGTAGCAGGGAGTAACATCAGTGTGAACTTTGGTTTCAATAATCCATTTTAAATATTCACAAACAAAACACAAAATCATAGAATATTTTGAGTTGGAAGGGACCTTAAAGACCATCTAGTTCCACCCCCCCTGCCATAGGCAGGGACACCTCCCACTAGATCAGGTTTTCCAGATCCCCATCCAGCCTGGCCTTGCACACCTCCAGAGATGGGGCATCCACAACTTCTCTGGGCAATCTGTTCCAGTGCCTCACCACCCTCCAAGTAAAACAGTTCTTCCTAATGTCTCATCTAAATCAATTCTCTTTAAATTCAAAGCCATTACTCCTTGTCCTATCACTATACTCCCTCCCTGATGAAGAGTCCCTCCCCAACTTTCCTGTAGGCCCCCTTTAGGTACTGGAAGGCTGCTATAAGGTCTCCCTGGAGCCTTCTCTTCTCCAGGCTGAACAACCACAGCTCTCTCAGCCTCAGTTCATAGGAGAAGTGCTCCAGCCCCCTGAAGATCTTTGTGGCCCTCCTCTGGACCAGCTCCAAACAGGTCCATGTCCTTCTTATGCTGGGGGCCCCAGAGCTGAATGCAGTACTCCATGTGGGGTCTCACAAGAGCAGAGTAGAGGGGTAGAATCACCTCCCTTGAGCTGCTGGTCATGCTTCTTTTGATACAACCCAGGATACGGTTGGCTTTCTGGGCTGCAAGTACACATTGCTGGGTCATGTTGAGCTTTTCATCCACCAGTATTCCCAAGTCCTTCTCCTCAGGGCTGCTCCCAATCCACTCGTATCCTGGCCTGTATTCATGCTTGATTGTTGCTGTGTTACGGAATTAAGCAGTCTATCACCCACAGATAGTTACCTATGTTTTTAGGAAATAAACCTTTTTTTTTTTTTTTAAAAAAAAAAAAAACTTTCTGTAGCATTCTTGTATGTCTTCTCACTGCTAGCATCTTACCAGCAATGAAATGGGAAAGTGTGTTCTCATAGCTTTTATAGCCATGACTGGAAGCAGAAGAGCCTAAAACCTCTGAGGAAAGACTGGACTGATAAGACTTGCATTCAAATTTTCAGTCCCATCTGGTCCAGTGACATTTTCAGAGAAGCAGCTAGTGATGATCACAATTCTAAACCTTCTGCTTGAGCTATTTTACAGAGATTATCTTGAATAATATTTTTTGAAACACAATACTTAACTAATTTTAACTACAGACTATATTTCAGAAGGTTACTTGGTACCAGTGTTCTGGTTTTGACGTTCAAACCCCAGGTCAGTGGAAGGCCATAGATAAGGACGCCAGTAGGGCTGCGCTCTGCTATCTTCAAGTGAAAACAAGAGAGGAAATTTGTACCCTGAAAACTCGGAGTTTCCTGGTAGAGCATAAACTACAGCCAAAAATTTGTCATTAAAAACACACACTTGTATTACTCATTGCTCTTGTAATCATCTAAGCTGTAAATGTGAGCCTGAATTTTACTTCATCAGTTGCTGCAGTGTAGAATTGTTAGGTCCCACACTGGCCGTATGCTGGTGTTGGTGAGTGTTTTGTGGTGGGACATGGATTTGGAAAACCAGAACCAAATTATTGGGAAGGAAATAAACCAAGGATGATGTGGAATCTGACTGTGAGCACAGCATACAATTACTTTTTTGTGAATGTAAATGTTGACTGGAAAAAATGAAATGTAAATTTCATTGAGCTGGTCCTCTGACAGCAGCCTGATGTATATTTTTCAAGGATGTTGAAGTCTTATGTTTGTAGTGTGGTAGCAACTAGAGACTTCTGTCCCTTTGTTCTAAGCAAAATGCAAGCATATATCAAAATGACAGTTTCTACCATACAGTGACTCAGCTGAGAATGATTTTAAAAGCTTTTCTGAAATTCCTGTAGTTTGCTGTTCTGTTGTTTCTTCTTTAAAGATTTTGGTTTTCACTGGCTTTTGAATAGTGTCACCCTGTCTACAGAGTTTTGTTCATCTAGTCAAGGAAAAGAGTCCCTTCAGTGTGTTTTATGTGGCTAATGACAATTAACCAACAACACTTGGAATGGATTTGTTGCCGGGTCAATAAAAATTATTTAACTTTATTAAAAATAAAACCAACCAAATCTATGGAAGTAAACAAAAACACCAAAGACCAGGGACAAATTGATTCAGGCAGGTGTGTGTCTGGAGGGGATTTTATGCAAACTAGCCACTTAGAAGCTGGCTGACAAGCCTTCTGCTTGGGTGTCAGGTAATTTTTAAAATTTTCTCCTTACCTGTCTCTCATCTTAATTTTGCCTGTTTAATGGAAACATAATATGAGCTTGTATGACACCAGCATGGAAAACATGCAGTTCCCAAATTCTGAAGTCTTCTGTGGTGTACGGAGCAAGGAGAGTGTCTGGTCTCCAATGCCAGGAACATTGAAGGGAATTTTCCTGTGTCAAAAATGAGTACCTAAGCAAGATGCTTCTTACTTATTTTTATTCTTTTTTCCTTTGAACACACATATAAATGCTTTTGTATGCAAAGCCCCATGTTCATACAACAGTGTTGATCTGATCAAAGTTCCTGTTATGACACTCCCCTTTGAAAATGCATTGTAAGCTCTGCTTGTTTTGTTTACTGCTAAGCTGTGTTGGACCACACAGCTCTGGAGAAGAAAAAAAAATACTTTAATTGAAGCTTTGCTTTGCATTTACATCTCTTCTGTTCTGAGTTTCAGTTCAAGTACTTGGGGATGTGTATAGGTTGAGCTCTGTTCAGGAAAGCACATGAGGCTGTGCCTGTCTTTAGTTCTGCTTAGCACAAGCTGAAGCGTTGCCTAAATTCACAACCTTTTCTTGAAACAGTGTTGGTTAGAAGGGAAGTTGGGGCATAGAGGGACTTGAAGCAACCTCCTAATTCACCTTATGTTTGATGAGTGATTGCTGCTGGGTCCCATTTTGTTGCGTAGTAAAGAGCATGGCAGCGCTTCCAGTGCCTCACTGGTGGTGCTGGCACTAACAGTGGACAAGAATTGCCCACAGTGCAAGGCACTGTGCTTTTACTTGCCATTTCTGCCTTAATGCAGCATTGTGGTGGCAGCTGTCCTTTTTAAACAGGCACCCCCCCACCCCCCAGCACCCCCAATAGAGTAAACTGACCAGATTTGCAGTTTATAAAACTGGGACAGCCTAGCAGGGGATAGGGTTGTCCATGAAGCATCTTCAGGGGATAATAATATCAGTAATAGAATGACTGCCATGACAATTGCAGAGAGAGGTGAATTGCAGTGTGTGTGTCTGTGCGTACACACAGTAAACAGTTCTCTTAAAGTGAGAGATGGAAAAAGCTCCCAGATTCAGTGCTGGTTTTTGCTGGAGCTGTGGTGAACCACTCACTGAACAGTTGAACTCCAGACCATGTGCTGCTGTAAACTCTTCACCTCAGTATTATTTGCAGAGAGGGGCTATGAGAATTGGTTTAAATAAATAAACAGAGCTTGCAAGGATTCTTTCAAGCTCTTGCTGCTCGGGTTTTCAGCTAGAAGTAAAATATTGTGGATAACAAAAAGCAACCACTCTCACATGAGCAGTGTTTTTCTTCTCGTGCTGCACATCTCTCTTTGTACCAGGCACCCAAGCGCGGCTCCTCCGATTTCTTCGTTCTCATCTGGTCCAACAGAGCCGGTACTTGTTGACTTTGGGGGCACGATGCAGGGGCTGGCTGTTTTCTCTGGCTTTTCCTGACGTTGTATTAGTGGGGTGCAGCGAGGGAAGGCAAAGCAGTGGCACTGCAGGCTTCTGGAGCTCTGTTAGCGTAGCTGGGGGAAGAACAGCAACTGCAGCACAAAATATTGTGTTAGTTTGTATGTTTGCCTCAAGCTTTAAAGGGCAACAGTTTTTTTCCCCTGTGTATTTTAAACTGATCCATAGAGAAAATGAAGCACAATTTGAAACAATCTTTGTTTCTTCTGTTCTGTCAAGGCCTCAGGGGCAAAGAACAGCAAACAGCCCAGGGTGGTGTTTGAATACCAGCCTTGTTTAGAAATCTTAGTTCAACAAAGCAGTATTTACTTGTTGCTGGTGGGACAGCTGATGTTCAGCTACCCTACCTGGTTAATGCTCTTCCAAGGGGCATTGACAACAAGAATTAAAAACATGTACATGCAGAAAGAAGGATCGGGTTACCTGGGGAAGATTATAGCAAGGCTGTCAGTTTTCCACTTTTTCCTCAGCTGCAGAGATGTTTGATAACATCCTTCTATTTGGTCACTATTGCTGGCTGCCACCATATATCCTTGGTGCTGCTACAAACTGAGCTATTTGTTTTTTTCCATCACAAGTAATGTTTTAAGTAGTCAAATACAGATAAGTCTCAACTGTCTCATAGCTTGGCAAATATCATAAGGAGGTAGACCACTTAAAGAATTGCTTAAAATGTACTGATTTAAAGGAAATAGGAAAGGCACAAGCAGTTAGTGACAGGTAGCTTTTTCTTCTCTTTTAATACAGTGATAGGACCAAATTTAAATGAGGCGAAACTGGGATCGTAAGTCAGATGTTTTTTTTCCTCTTTAATTTATAGAAAACACTGAACTGATAAAGCAGAAAGAAGATTGTATTTGTTAAAAGCCTCTGATATCTTGAAAGTGATATACATTATTCTATTTCTCAGCTTTCACTTTTGTCTAAACAACTTAAAGACAAAAACTAGACCATCTATACTGTGTACATGCGCAGTTATCTATTTACCCATACACATCAATGTGTGTGTACATGGATATATAAACACGTACCTCTATATATGTGCTTTTAGGATGCTCATCAGTCTTTTTTTTTCCAAAATCCTACATTTCAGTGTTTGACCCCCTACTTCAAAAAAAAACAAAACATTAAGCAGGACCCATTATTTTGACATCAAATGCAAGCCCTAAACCGTTGCTAGGATACAGAATGTGGCACTATAATATTGCCTTGTTGTAAGGTTATATCGTCTTAAGTGTGGGGAGCAGGCCATATTATAAATCTGAGTAAGTTGATAGTAGAGATAACGATTGCTGCTCTTACACTGTAATTAAAAGGAGGGGAATGTGTATGAAACAGTTTGGTCATATAGTCTGGTTTTATTTGGACAATAAGCGAAGCACTATCAATAAGCAATTTCATTACAGTCGGTATGGGTTTTGTCTACTTTCAGTTTCCATCTGCATTAATTTAAAGTAACTCCATGGGTTTATTATTGATTGACACCAGTTAAGCAATGCTAAAATTTGACTGTGATGTCAGACATGTTCATTTTCTCTCTTTATTTTTCTTTTGTGATCATACAAATTGAAAGTGTGTGAGTTGGCTTCCAATTTCAGCAGTTTCAATTCAGGGTTGTTGTCTTTCACTTTATATAGGGCTCAAATGAGCTGCGAACTTGGTATATTGTGACTAGAAAAAATGTTTGCCTTTGATTTTTGTTGCAGATTTGGGGAGTTGTATAATTGTCTCAGATGTCACATCTAAATTGGCTCAGATGCAGTGTCTAAATGAGCCAAAGCCAGTACAAGTGTGACCATACAAAAAAGAAGCGGATGTTTTTATTACTTTTAATTTGGTTTGTCTTTTCAGGAGGAAAAATAAACAAAACCAGCAAAATTGAGTGTTGTTTTGTTTTGTTTTTTTAATCCTAGCAAGCTGTATTGAGGAATGGCAGTGGTTTATATGCAGCCCCTGCATGCGATCGCGGTCATAAAGCAGCAGGCTTGCATGGAGTGAAAGTCTACACTCCACTCTAAAGTCTCCATCACAGAAGGAAAAAAAAAAAAAGAAAAAAAAAAAGAAAAAAAAAAAGAAAAAATAAAGGCATTTGAGTCACTATCACAGAGGGAAGAAAAACAACAACAACAAAAAAGGTAGGAAGGGGTAGGTGGAGGTGGCATATGAACATATATTTCTCCAGGGTCAAGTTGCCCACTAAGCACCCAGTGGTTCAGATCACCACGGCAGCATCCTCAGCTATGGAAATTACCCAGTGTTTCTTGACTTCTCTATCAGTGTTGAGGCCAACAGGTCACAGGCTGCTCCATGTGTCTCATCAAGATGCAAAAGGACCTTTTACTATACAGTAGTAATGCAGGTGTGTTCATACCACAGCTACCAAGTTGAAGGGACATCCTAGCTGTTACCTTAGAAAAGAAGCATAACTTGGAGATGGATGATAGCAATTGTGTTCCTTGTAGCCAGAACAGTAGATGTTTGGATGGAGCATGACCAAACAAGCCATGATGGGTCTAACTGGAGCTGTTAAAGAGGTTAGTGCCTTCACAGAGCAAGGTAATGTGAGCTTTCCTATTCTGGGAGGGGGTGCAGTGAGTGAAGCTACTGAAGGTTGGACTGGAGTGCTCTTGTGAGCAGTTGGTGAGACAGCTGGTAAACAGTGGTGGGCAACAACACCTTAATGCAGCACAGCTGCTTCCAGCAGGTTTCTCTCTCCTTGCTCCCACAGTCACCAAGGTGCACCTGGTTTGGGAAGTGCTGCAGGCCTTATTCCTTGTGTAGTCACAACAAAAAGACTTTCCTTCTTTGGGAGTTAACAGTCAAGGATCACGTGCTTAATGTTCACGTAGTTCAGTCCCCTGGTTAATGGCTATAAGGTATTTCATATCCAACTTATTGGCTAATAAAGACAGCAGTTCTGGACAGCTGGTTTGGGCTGCATAGCTATGTTTTAGCAGACTGAGTTATGTCTGGCAGGTATTGATTTCAATGACTATATGAATTCATGGTGTTGCAACACCAATAAGAGTTTCTACTTTGCATTATTTGGTAGCAATTATTTTAGGGTCATTTTAGTTGAATGATGAAACCCTTCTATATCTATTTAATCACATCTGTGCAAATATCAAGTTAATTCTTGTGGTATCTCTTTTAAGATGTTTACCTTATCTTTCCTATTTTATGCCTAAAGACACATAGATGCAGACCCTAGGCTAACAGACATTTGAAAAGATTTCTGCATCAGGTGTCTCCTAGTTCTCTAGGTTCAAGACACTGCAATTTCAGAAGTGCAACTATGAGCCTAATCAAAATCAAGTTGGACGTGCAATAACAGAAGTAGAAAATGGTCTACATATTTTGGCTAAAAAGCCTTTTCCAAGGTCAAAAAGAGAACCAGTAGCAGAGCCAGGAATAGAACCGTTATCTCTCAGGCCTTTTTCTTTTGCTTCTGTCCCAAAAGACACTATGCAAGGTACAATTCCATTTGACAAATTGCACAGTTATGTGATGAATTGCATTTATAATGCACATTTTATGGCCTCTTTTGGCCACTTCCTACTAATCCATCTTTCCTGGGGTATATTCTTAACACTCCACAGCTCTCAGTGGCTATTAAACAACAACACAAAAATGTTCTTTTCTCCCAAATGTAGAATTTACTGCAACTTCTTTGGTCTGAAGCGGAGACTTCAGAAAAAGCCTGGAAATACTCAGGCCTGCTCAGGTGACAGGTTTAAGGCCTGATGTCCTTCAGCCTAAGGGGGTAGGAAATAATTTTTGTATGACAAAAGGGTGATGGGAATTTCCCAGTTTCTTGTTATAAACATAAATTTCTTCTACCCCTGCATACTTATAAGATCTGGTATTTGTACATAATTCTGTGATTTGGTACCAAATATGATTTGGACTTTTCATAAGACTTGCATCTTTCACTCAAAGCTTTGCCGGTCATTATTCATATCAAATCTGTAGCAATCAGCAAGCTACCAATTACTTCTTATCATCATGTATGTAACATGCATATATATATAGACTCACAGGCTTATTAGTAACCTGAATATTTCAGAATATGAAATGGTTATTTATTGTAGTTTAAATTTCTTGGGATTTCTTGCAATAAATACTTATGTTCTGTGGTGTACGATAAAGTTACTGGACTGCGGCCAAAGTTGCTGGGACAGGTATAGACAGAGGTAGGTTAAGGAAATACCTGTAATCAGGACAGCTGGAGCTGGACTAAATCCAGCAGGACTTATGGGCATCCTTGAAATTAGGCAAGTAAGATCCTGAATAATGATGCATTTAAAGTATATTCTTAAGTATTTTTTTTCAGCTGAAGACTCCTCAAAGTTATTGAGGCATCTTCATAGTGACAGCTGGAGTTTTGGGGCTGTACTTGTATTGCTACCGCTCATGCATCATGGTCTTAGAAATGTCACTTAACCTTTCTCTCACCTAGTTTATATACCAGTAAAACAGGTATAAAAACACCTACTTCTCAAAGGTCTTGTGAGAATTAATGAATAGTGAATTGCTTTGAAACTGTTGGCTGAAACTCATTACAGAGGTACAAAGTAGTGTAATTGTCCATGTCTATAATATTGTCTGTATATAAATTCTTGTGGTTGAAAGCACAGTTTATTTAAAAAAAAAAAAAAGTTATAAATATATATCTCCCTCTCTCTATATATATTCCAGGGTGCAAACCTGAAAATATTTCTATAAAATTGGGTCTTAAGCTGCATGACAGAGGGCATAGAATAAAACACCTTTAAGAGAAGTTACCTTTACTCTAAATTAACATCTTGAATGTACTTAATTTTCAACAAACCTTCTGACCCCTTTCTCTATCCATCCTTGTCCCTAGAAGATTGGGATAAATAAACTTGTTACCATACTGGCTTTATCCACCTGCCTTGGGCATTTTATACTGTGTTCCAGAAAGCCATGAACCAGAAAAAAAAAAAAAAAAAAAAAGTGTTTATTTTTAAATATGAAACTATGTGGACAATATTATTGTTGCATTTCTTGAAATGTGTCCAGAATGCAAACCTGGAGGCAATAGGCATGCAAGAGTGAAATTAGCCCTTGGACAGTTAATAAATTCTGAGCAGAGATGCATAAATCAGTGAGGGTATTTTTCAAACTTTTTCTTTTTCCAAAGGGTGGGCATGGGGGAGGGAAATGTCTTTGGAGAATTGTTTTCCATCAGTTCAGAAAATAGAGAAAAGAATTCAGCAATACCCAGTGCTGGTTAGCAGATTGTCATTTTTGGGTTTGATGTTCCTGGGTTTAATTGTCTTTCATGTGAACAATGGCAGGAGCTCTCTAGTGTGCCATGCGAGCATGATAAAAGGGGGCCGTTCTTGCATAGCAATGCCTTTTTTTTATTATTAGCGTAAAAAATTAGCAAGCTGGAAGTCGTTAGAAGGAGTTCCGTTGGCATTAATTGTAATGCAGCCTGAATTTGTTTGCAGACCAGTGCGGCAAGACAATAGCAGCAGGGAAAAAAAGCAATATTAATAGCCTTTTACTTATTGTATCATTTTAGTGAGCCTTAATAAGGTGTCTGCTGTCAACTGGAATTTATTAAAAAAAAAAAAAGACACGGTAATTGATGTATTGCAGTAAGTATGGATGAGGGCTCAACTTGATTAATGTATGAGTTGGCTTTTTAAGGCATTTTAAAAAGGCTTCTTAACTGGGTCTTAAGAGACTGGCACAAGCCCACTGTAAACTACCTCATTGCAGTTGGAAAACAGCCTGACAGCTGCTGATGTCTCCTGTGGCTTTGCTTTTTTTTCTGATCAGAGAAAACTGAAGTAATATAGTCCTCGTCAATAATTGCAGTGCTTAAAAATCTTATAAAGGGATTTCTATTCTTCCCTCTGGAGATAACTTTTCAAAGGTTAAATTAGTTTTACTTGTGTGTGCTTCAAATATCTCAGCTCCCAATAAGGATCAAGTTTTGTTTTAAATAAACTGCTAGTTTGTGTGTTGCATTGGATTAACACCTTGCTGAATACCTTCTATTTCAGTATAAGATGGACACTACAAAGCCTTCAGTTTAAGTCTAGCTGCAGTCCCCCAGAAAAGCTTCAAGATATTGACTCACTCGGTTAGTTTATTTCATAGATGGGTAGTCATTTTTCTTTTCTTGTTTCATACTTGTGAGCTTCACTTGAATTTACCAGCTTTGGTGTACCATCATATTACTCAACATAACTTCAAGAAGTACAAGTAGAAAGATTTGCATAGAGGCCTGTGAGAATTAGGGACCCTGATACCTTTGATTTCAGCGAGTACCTAATTTCAAGAAGGTCTCAGCCTAAAATATGCTGTTTGTCTAGGGTCTTCTCATATAACAGGACATAAAACTATTGGAAAGCTTCCAAAGGAGGGTAACAAAGATGGTGAAGGGTCTAGAGGGCAAGACATATGAGGGGCGGCTGAAGTCTCTTGGATTGTTCAGCCCAGAGAAGAGGAGACTGAGGGGAGGCCTCATGGCGGCCTGCAGCTTCCTCACGAGGGGAGCGGAGGGGCAGGCACTGATCTCTGCTCTCTGGTGATAGCGACAGGACCTGAGGGAATGGCATGGAGCTGTGACAGGGGAGGGTCAGGCTGGGTGTTAGGTAAAGGCTCTTCACTGAGAGGGTGGGTGGGCACTGGAACAGGCTCCCCAGGGAACTGGTCAGGGCCTCAAGCCTGCTGGAGCTCCAGAAGCATTTGGACAATGCTCTCAGAAGTAGGCTTTGATTTTTGGGTGGTCCTGTGTGGAGCCAGGAGTTAGACTTGATGATCCTTGTGGGTCCCTTCCAACTTGGGATATTCTGTGATTCTATACTGCCAAAATGCCAAAGGTTATGCGATAACAGGAAGACCCTAATGTGTGTGAGATGGCTTTCATGAGGAAAGTATTTTGTAGGAGTACAGGTTGTAGAACAGTAGCATTTCTGTAACTATATGCAGTTTTTTGTCTTAAACCACCTATTTCATCCCGGGTCAAATAACAAATATATGGCACACTGTATAGAGAAGTTGTTTATGCTTATCTGTTATTGCAGTTGTATATACCAGCTAGTAAGTGAGCATACAGATAAATGTGTTGTGAAGAGCAGATGGAAGTGTCACCTAAAGAAGTAGTTCAGTTAATCTGAATAAATACATTCCATGTTTTCTGTTAGGGTCACTGTGAGCCTAAGGTGTAAGGTGAAGTGGCAGCATCTAGTTTTATTAAAAATTTCCAGGTTTGTCTCCTAGGATAATAGGTGACTTTGTCCTGGCTAGACTAATCAAGATTCTTCTTTCTGTAACGTTGTCCCCATCAGTGCTGCAAATGTCATCCAAGTAGACATCAAAGTCAAAGGGAGAGAAACAGACTTTTAATTTGTCACACTAGCATGTTGTCCTTCCTGATAGCTCTGGGTCTTTCCCAGAGGAAGTGCTCGTGCTTTATTATGGATGTAAGCTTTATTAGTATACAAGTGTTAGGAAAAGCCTCGGCCTGCTAACAAAAGCCATGGCCTCGGATAATGTGACTGTTCATCAGTGTAGATGATGCTCTACTCCTTGTATTTTTTTTTGGACATGCTGATTCTGCTTGGAGATCTTTTGTGTGATGAGATTCTTCCTTTCTAAAGGCTAAAAAGAAGGACTCAAGCACTCTGTTTTCAGTACTTGCCTTTTGCTTTGGATCAAACCGCTTGCCAGGGAAAAGCCTAACCAAAACCATTTCTGAAACCTTTGTATAGCCTATAGTCAATTCATCCACAGATTGCCATATAATAATACTTCCTTTAAGATTTCTTCTTCAGGCTCCAGATACCAGAAGGGCAGCAGCACAGCATACACATTTGCGGCAGGTTTGCTATTAAATGAGATTGTCGCGTAGTTTTAAGTATGGGTTTCAGCTTCTTTTTATGTTGTAAGTGTGAATTTTAATTTCTTTCTATGCAGGCTACTATCTGATTGAGAAATACAGCTGAGGGGTGATTTTCTAGGAACTTTCTTTTCATGTCACTTTTATTTTATCCAACAACCCTTCCCTCTCCAGAAGCTGCTACATAAATAAAACCTTTCTTTCTCCCATTCCCTGACAACAGATCAGAAAAAACTTGAACAATTGATAGTGATGCAGCATTGCATTCATTGCAGCTCAAGCTCCTTATTCAGCCTGGTGATGACCCAGGCCTTCCAGTCCCAAGCAACACTCTAATGGCTCCAATATGCCATTCAGGATAATATTTAAATATCGACATCTTAGATATTTACTCTTCTAGTTATATACCACTGTGGCAGATGCTGCAGTGGTCCAGTATAATACTTCTGCGATCTATGCAATAAATAAATAAATAAATAAACATGCTGTCCCAATGGTTTCTTCATTTAGCCTAACTCATAGTTTACATAATAATTCACTTCAAGGTCTGATTCACCTCGGGTTGTTTTCACCTTCTCATTCCCTTCTCTCCTTCAGTTTTAGGCATAGGCTGTCTGTTATCTGTTCCTGAATATACCCAAAGGTTGCAAGCATTTGAAAGCTAAGTGTGGATTCTGATCAAAATTTTACAAATGGTTTCCATTTTATTAAGGAGTCAGATTGAAGACCATTAATAAAATGGAAACTCTGCAGCTTAATCTAACCTTGATATATTTCCAGACTAATGCATCTGCTTATAGCCCTGTCACCACTGGATCTGAGTGCTGTTGAATACATTTTCATACCTTTGCATTTTTTTTTTCCTATCCCAAGTTAGTCCAACTCTCAGCTGTTCTGCACATCCTTCAGTGACTTTAGCTAGAATTGGAAAAGCCATGCCAGCTTTTATTTGATACCGTGTTTGCTGCTAAACGTACAGTTTGTTTAGTGGAAGAGGAGTGATGCAGAAGGGAGGTTGAACTCACGGCAGATTTTGGAGGTAAATAAGACTTGGTGCTACACAGCTTAATTATCTGTGAGAAGTGTTGCTCTGATGAGCAACATCAACCACATCAAAATCATAAGTAGTGGTGGTGACAGCGCATTGTGACGTTACTTTAGGTTCACTTGGTGAACCAAGGAAAACAATACAGCATGTGGGAATAGGTAGGAAATTGGGTTGTTCTGATTACAGACTGCTTGTCTTGGCTGTGCCATGTGCACAAGTGTACAATTTCCAGTTCATGCGACAAACCTGTAGTCCCAGATATCTGCAGGCCTGACTCGTTTACAAGATTTTACCTTCATAGAATTTGGGTTACCCAACATGTTTGGCTCTGCTGAAGCTTCTACTTTGCTCTGAACTTTGTGGACCTTGTATGTGTGCTGGGGACTCTGTCCCCCACCCCAAGAATTCAGTGTCCCTAGTTAATGTATGGAATGAGCCTCACCTACTTAGGCTGCAGATATGTTGCAAATTGGACAATGTATTTATCACTGAACTGTGGATTATCACTGAATGATAATTACCACATGATTATAAAATAACATTAATTAGTGTAATTATTTTATATTTCTGATTAGAAAGAAAGTTGTCTCGCAGGTGTTACAGAGCAGGTGTTTCTCTAGAAGTTCAAAACCTGCTTCTCCCAACTCTCTTAGGTTGAATCTAGCAAATGGATTCAAAAATTGGCTTTGCAACATGTATCAGAGACTTGGGGGTGATCATAAATTTGGTTGCACTTGCAGTTTTCAAGGCGTACGCTTGAAAAAGCCCAGTTTCCTCTAGTTTGTTCAGGTATTGTTACAAATCCTTGTGCAAAGTCCTTTCACTGGAACTGAAGGAGGTCTCACCTCGTGCACCACTACGAAACACAAATCTCAGATTCCCTCTTTTAAAAGTGGCCTCTGGTTATTACATGAGTAAAAATACAGATGATCTCTGCCAGACACAGAGACTAGGTGTCTGTGCTGACACATCAATACAAAGAACTGTTATCACAGGAAAATTTCTCCTTCTAAACCTGGGCTTAAACTAATATGAACAGACACATAAAGGCCCCGGTGGGTGACCTTTGTTCACACAAGAATATGTCTGCTCAGGGTTTTCTTAGTTCATGTTAATTGATTGCCTGATGGGATTGATTAACTAATTGATTTACTGTGGTTTGTGGTTTAACACAAGCTTTGGCCTAGGGTAGGCTTCAAAAGTTTTCGATGTGGAATAGAAATTTGGAAAATGCCCTCACTAGCAGTGACGATCTTTTTGAACACTACTCCAGTGTCTTACGCTGGAGGAATCCCATTGAAGAGAGTATTAATACCTAGCATGAGTAATACTTTATGGGCTGGGTTAGAGTGAAGCAGTCTGAGGAGTGAATTCCCAGTGTATTTGTTAACCCACGTTAATTTTGTATAAGCCCACTTCAAGTGCATATTGGGAATGCCTGTGTGTAAACTATCTTCTCTCTCATTCTTTTGCAGCCAGGGACTACTGACAGGGTTTGTGTTCAAAATTTTTGTTCCTCTCCTCTTTATTTAGGAGTGGGCTCCTAATTTTTATTCTCTCTCGTACACACCATGGTGCATGTATACTCAAGCAGTTCTTTCCATGGAGCTGCAGAGAAAGAAATGAACACCCTAATATGAGACCACTCTTTCAGCAAAGAGTACCCCCGATGCTTTGGTTTACACGCATTTGGAATAGTCTGTGCTTCCTGGCAGAAGATGTCATTAAATGTGAGACACCAGAACCAAAAATTAGGATGCATATGTCAACGTGAAAGCATGTTCTAAGTTTCTGATGTATGCAGTTGAAATGTCTTCCCTGTTGCTTAAATAAACTCATTTCAAAGAAATCATGTTGTAGACCTACAGTGAGGGCGCAATAGACTTTCTGTTCACACTCTGGGCATTTCCTGGTACTTAAGAGACCTGGGAAAAAAAAAAGAATATATATATTTCCTATTAACCTGTTTTGAAAATAGTCTTCCCATATCAAAGCATGTTTAAAAAGCAGATTGCATTTGATAGCAGTAACTAAAATGCAGTATGAAGAAGCCTTTTGATCTGTTGCAAATAAACTCTTTTGCAGATAAATATGTTACAAGTGTATTTTTGTTCATTTGCTATCAAATTTAATAACAACCAGTGGAATTGAGTTCAACCAAAATGGTTCTGTATCAGACTTTGAATACATACTTTTAAATATTAAAAGATAATGATTTGTATGGCATTGTTATATAATGTGTTTCTTGTCTTCTCTTGTGTGCATGTGACGAATTCCAGTCGATAAGCCCAGGACTCTGGAGTCAGTTGTCTGGCTAGTTATTAAGATTAAGATAAGTACTGAGAATGGAAAGATACAGTGCATTGTACTGCCCTTATGGGACTGGGCCACCTCGGATTCCAAGTGTAAACAATGAATTAGTTCTCCCTGGCTTATTTCAAACCCGAGGTGTACACTGTAAATATTTGTGAAATATGATGGAAAGAGTGTGGAAAGATTTTTTTTATTTTTTTATCCATTACATGTTATTACTAAAAAGCAAAGCTTACTCCCCCATTGTTATAACTCATCTGTAAAAATCCAAGACCAATTTCTGTTAATTATGAAAAATAACTTTTTTTTCCTCCTTATCTGAGCTGTGTTTAAAAAAAAAAAAA
>VXAA01004103.1:314596-390892 GCA_013399115.1 Anseranas semipalmata | reverse complement strand
AAAAAAAAGCAAGAAAAAAAAAAAGCACCCAAACAGTGTAGAAGGTAAAATTAGGACAGTGCTTGGGTGCCTCAGGGCTGTAATTAAAGCTAACTAGATAAAAAGAGATATTCTGCCTCAGATTTATGTTCTGAGGAGAAAAAAAAAAGGCTGAAAGTGAAATACAGCAAAAGAAACCCGTAATTCCAATGTATTCAACTCACCCATCAGAAGAAATGGCATTAATTCAGGTACCCAATTACTGTAATGTGGTTCAGAGCACCTCAATAGGTGTTTCAATCTCAAGCCAGGACTAACATTTGTAATCCTTTAAATGCACTTAAGAAATTGATGTTACAGCCCCACAATCTGTTAGGGGCCTTGCTTCCTGGCTGATTGCAAAGTATCCCACCATTAATTGGATCATCAGAATGTGATCCGCGTCCTGGTCCCCAGATTATGTAAGACTGACTTTGCTCTGACGCGCTGAACCAGAGGCTTCTTTTGCTGGATATTTTGACCCTTAATGTAGATAAGTGGTATTTTTCATCAATCTTAGCTTGCATTAAAAAAGGGAAATGTCAATTCAATGTGGGGAGTTTAACTTAATTCAACATCTTTTAATTTAATACCTTAGAAAAGTTAGTTCGTCTCCGACCTGCCGGAGACTTGTGCTGATGGAATGGTTTGTGAAGCGGGGCTGGAGGCACCTCATTCCCACTCCGTAATACTCTTGGGTCCCAAAAGTCTCTTCGTGCTTCGTCCCTGTATGAAAGGGAAAGATAAACAACTGCCCCTCAATGCTGTTTTGCAGCATCGGTAATAAGTTTCCTCAACTCTTTTGGACTGTTCCCTAATGACTGCTCTATGCACCTGAGGGAAAAGAGACACAAAATTAATTCTGTGTTTACTGCACTGTTCATCTTGGGCTTCAGGTTTTCTTGATTTTTTGTGGATTGGGATGGTTTGATTAATTTGCTTGATATTCTTAATGGTGCTAGAATAACAGCTGGCTTGGAAATCCTCTGCATGGGCTAGACCTAAAATCCTATGGAAAACAAGGGAGATGCCTCCTGGCAGAAGGAGGCTTTATTTCAATATATATATATATATGTCACTGGAATAGGTATGGAACTTTTTTTTTTCTTATACTGTATCATAAAAGCTCTCCTCTTGCTTCTCTTCCTGGTATGGAATGTGTTTGTCCCAGTGGTACAGACAGAGGTTCAAGGTGACTGCAGCGAAGAGTTTTTTGATGAAAACAGTAAGCTTCCCAGTTTTCTGGGCATTGCAATGAGAATCAAATTCATTTGACTCTTAGCATGGCTTTGACAAAATGTTTGTGGCAGTTACTGGTATGGTGTTGGTCTCCTGGTTGTTAGGAGTGAAGGTGGCAAAGTGAAGAGAGTAATGTTCGGTTTCATGGCCATGGCTCGTCAGTTCTTGATGTCTTTCCTGCAATTGATGCCTAATAATCCTAGGTATAGCAATATATATATATTATATTTATATATATAAAATATGCTACAAAAAATCACTAGCAGAACCTGGCTTTTTCTGTGTTTCACAGTTTCCACTGTGTCACACAGTGTCAGAAACAGAAATCATTTTGCAGCTACAACTGTCTGACTTAGGCCTCTTTTTTTTCTTTTTGCCTGCCAAGTTCTCAGTTCTATTTTTCCAACTTTATCCTCTCCCTGCTCTTCATTAAAAGAACTCATTCAAAAATAGTGTCACACCGTGGGCCGGAAAAGCTGCCAAGGCATGTCAGTGGTGAGGGAGTGGTAGAACTTCTTGTATCACTGTCATCTTCTAGAGCTGTGGAGATCTTGAAGACCTTTAGAGATCTGTATAACATTACAGGTTGAGAAAAGCAACCTTCTGAGGCAGCATTTTCTGTTTCATGAGAAACATGTACAATCGAAAGGAATTACACCTTTGGAGAATCGGACTGAAGAGGGTGGTTCTTGTATTTATCCCACTCTCCTGCAGGGCAAGGACTGATTAAAAATATGCCATGTAGGATAAAAAGGTGAAAATTTTGAGACAAGGAATTTAAATAGGAGGTCTGGGACAGTCTCATTAGACATCTCATCCGTACAGTTTTTGCAGTCACTGAGGATGACACCATGTGAATCTTCATAGTGTGTCAGAGAATATATCTGTCTCCATCTTTGGTCTGTGCTAATTTCGTTTTGTAGATTAGCAGAATACCTAGGTTCATCTTCTCTATGGATTTACAGAGAGAATAAACATGGATGCACAAAAAGGCTTTTGGTTGGAGATACTTTTATGATCTTGAGCACGGGTCGGAAGAGAATTGGTCTGGCATTTCGAGTGAGCAGACTGTTTATTAACAACTAATTGTGCGTTTGTCAGGAGAAGGCTGTTTGTGTTGTTGGTTTGGGTCCAGATGAGGTAGCTGTTCCTCATGCGAGGTACGTTGCTCATACGGAAGTGCCTGACCTTGCTGTTTTTTTCCTCCATGCTTTCTTCTTGATATGAATTGAATAGGCGGGTAGATATATACAGTTCTGGTCAGCCGAATTGGCGCTAGAGGTGATATGGTGCTACACTAGGACAGGATAACCTTAGGTTTAGTCTCCTGGCTGCTGCAGAAGAAACATGCATTCAGTCCCTAGGAGCTGCCTGGCTAGTCTCTTTAAATTAAATTATGTATTGGTCATGGTGGTCTTCTCACTTTGCACTTGTGCAGTTCCTAGCATAGGAGGATCTCATCTGCAACACTAGATGCTGCTGAATGATAAATAAGAGCCCCGGCTAGAGATTCCTATGAACATGTGACCAGCTTTCAAAAAAAATAGTACTTTTCTACCAGACTTTTTTCATGTTACAGTATTTGAATCTATCCTTGAAAGTATTTGAATGAGGTTTTGAATGTTTTCCTTAAAACTGCATCTATAGATGAAGAATGTGAGTTCATGTTGTAGTACTACACTCAGCAAACTAACATGCAAAGAGAAGTCCAAAAATGGATACCTACATATTGTTCATGCGGGAATTACACCTACCCGAGCTTAAATATTTTAGCAAATGATGTTGAAGGAAGTTCACTTGGCCATATTCAAACCTGGTATAAACAGAATCACCTTTCCTGAAGTGAGTGAAGTTGTATCTACTTCTGTCAGACCAAAATTTATCTCAGAGACTTCCAGATAAACACTAGCCTCACACTCAGTTCATTCAACAACAATACAAAGCTCTTTTATGAAAGGAGAAATATGAAGTACTTTAGGTAAGCCTGTAATTACTTTGGCCGTAGAACAAACATAATGTTTCTTCCTGCTTGGAAGAGCCTAACCTTCTGTAGGGAGAGTGGGACTGGGATATCTCCAGCATTGATAGAGTTCCTACAGCAGCTGCGTTTTCCAGCACACTTTATACCAGCACAAGATGCTTCTGAGTTGCTCCACTATATGGAGGGGAGAGGAAACCTTTTGCAGCCTGTGGCTCTGCTTTCCTGGGCAATTGATTTGAAACATAGACGCTGTATCTCAGGGTGTTTTGCTGCATGGAGTTGCATCGTAAGTGCGTCACTTCCTATCTGTTTAATTGGAGCCTTGGGTGACACTTCTCTGCTGCTTTATCCCCAGACAGAAAGTTGATCTGCGTTGTTGCTTTAAGTACACTACAAGGTTGGAAAGTAAAGTTGAGTTTGCAGTGAGGCAGATATATTGGCTTCCCATGCTTTGAAGACAAATGGAGTCTCATCCATCGCTGCTATACCAGTATGCTGGTGCTGTTTCAGGCTGCTTTGGGTTAGGATTTCAGTTTGCCCTTCCTTCCTAATGGGGTCCCTTGGTGGAGAATGCCATCCAAGTGCAGGATGGATGAGGTGCCCTAAGGACCTGTATCAGGCTTGCCTTTTAAGCAGTGCCTTGCTGAACTGTGAACTGGGGTTTTCTTGAAGTGTTATATGAGGATATGAATTCAACTTTAAGACTAAAAAGGGAACAAATACCACATACTACAGCATGTGTCAGTTTGAAAGCACACGGTATTCAGTGGCAGTATTACTGTGCATCTAAAATGATTTTCCTGTGGTGTCTCGAGTGTTTCTCAGGGGCCCCTTTCTTTGTTCTAACTCCCTGTGGAACGGGCAGAGAAAAATGGCTGGTGCGCCTGCTTCGGCCACCGTCAGAGACGAGCTTGCAGCTGAATTAATTCTGTTCTCTCTAATGACCGGCAGTTACCTCATTGCCAGGGAAATGGCCCCCTCCGCCTGCAGAAGCGTAGCAACTCGGTTTCATTGCGCAGGATGACGCATTTGTCTGGTACAGGCTGCCCCCAAACGCTAGCGGCATTTCTGCTTGCCTGGGTCCGGCAGAGGAGCAGAAGTTTCTTTGTTTGATGAGACTTACCTGTCCCATGATGTGCTGTGTATCAGAAGCTTGCACTTCCACTGCTTGGCATGTCACTGGCTTTTTCCTTTGCAGTGTGAACCCAGGGCTTCCCTTGTGTTGTGGGGGGAAAAGATTTAAAAGAAGCGAGCAGGATGAAACAAACCTGCACACTGAATCCATTGTGATTGTACTCTCACATGGTTTCTTGGTTTCCTGGGGAGGTGTTTGCAGCCCCAGGTGGATATGTATAAATAATGAATCTCACAGCTGTTTTTTGCATGGGGGTGCAAACTTCTTCAGGGTTGGAATCCTGCTTGAATTCGTGAGCCCCCCTTTCATGCGTGCAGCTGCACACAGTGGGAACGCTTGTCAAGGTGGCGCTGGGTGCAGACCATCCTGTGCAGTGCTGCAAAGTAAAAGCACTGTTTCTATTTCCCAAACTTGCACTGGTTATGAACTTTATGTATGCAATTTGTTGGATGCTATTACAAAAGGGTAGGATGAAAATGTCCTATAATGGAGCTGTAATCAGTCTGTTTTGATATGTTGCAATAGATCACGTGTATTAGGGTGTGAATCTGAGCAAATGTCTCCTAAATGTCTGATTTGGGTTTCAGTGCTGAGCCCAGCTGTTCCTTCGCACACTCTGTAAAGTACAGTATTTTACAGAGTCATGGCTTCGTGTAAGGAGAATCACAGGCAAACTGCTCTGGGATGGCGAGTACTCTCCCTGCCCTTGCCTTTCACCTCCCAGTCTCTTATTCTCCTTTTTTAATTTCCTTCCACCAACTCTTTGCAACACAGGTAGACACCTTCCAGTGCAACTCTGAGGAGCCTGCTACATACTTCTTAGTCTGGTCCTCTTAGTTGATTTTACTGTCTTTTTCACCTTGCCTGCTTAAGAAGCCCATGCTGCTTCAAGTAGCTTTGAATGTACCAGTAAATGTATGTTACAGAGTGAGAAGCGAAACAGAGAACGTGTCTTCACCCAAGATTTGGAAGTGGTAGGAAATGACCTTTTGCACTTCTTCTGCTTTTTAGATCTTTAAGCCCTAAGCCACCCTAAATCTACTGTCCCTATAAAAAGCTGCATTTTAAAAGTCTTTAGGAGGCTTGCTGACCTTGCAACCTACTTTGTAAGGAGTCTGCACCCACAGCTATTAAACAAAATTAATTTCAGCACTTTTAAATTGTTAATCTTGCAAAAGACAACTTGCTTGCTCTCCAGTGATCCCACAGGTCGTCATTCTGTGAGCTGCAAGCCATCACCAGGGTTCACGGCTCTGAACATCATCAGTCTGCTCATGGTCTCCCAGATGCCTTGCAAAATTAATTCCTCTGCCCTCCACTTTTCCTCCCCTAGCAGCTCTCTGAGATCTGGGCGCTTGGTGAGCTCTCTGCACGTAGCAGCCGTTCACCGGTAGCTGCGCCACAGGTTATTCTCATTTTGAGGTTACTCTGTCCTAAATCAGCGCTTCCGATCCTCAACTCGCGGTAATGAACTTTGGGTAGCAGGACACTAATTCAGGTAGGAAATGACAGTTTTACTGTTCGGAGCGTTAGCTTTTCTATTGCAGGGACAACGTCTCTTGTAAGTTAAGTTTCTCCATCCCCATGGGGCAAATGTTTTACCAGCTACTAATTTATTTTGTATCCTTTTAAGTGTGTTTTTTCTGCCTGGCCATGGAACTTGGAAACGTTGCCTTTTTTCCTCCTTGCAGTGACATGTGTGAGTGCACTGGGGGTGGGGGAGAAAGCGAGTGCTGTATCTGGTATTATCATGCCTGGTTGTCCCTGCTCCTTCCACCTCTTTTGTCTCTGCCACTCAAGCCAATTTCAGCCATCCGCCGACTCTCATTTGGGATAATAGCCTCTCTTTTTACTGTTGTCTTGTCATGTTTGATTCGGCAGCACAAGGGTTTTAAATTAGCCAAAACGTTTGCATGCTGGGCTTACTCCGCTGCCACTACCAGTTGTGGATCCACTAAACCACTTGATGCTGAAATTGATGATTGCTCGGAAGGAATAAGAAATTGTTGGTGGCTACCGGGAAGATTCATTCTCGCCGAGCCCCTTTTAAGCAACATAGGGGGAGGGAGAGAGAGATTTCCTTCATTTTCCTGCTGCCTGGCTGGTGGCTGTATTGTCCTTGTGCCAGGCTCCTGCTGAGTGATTACAGTCTTGCTAGGCTGCGTAGTTCCTGTGATTTCGAAATAAAAACAGAAGGAAAAAAAGAGGGAGGAAAGGAAGGGGGGGATAAAGCTCCAAAGATTTGCAGTTAAATTCAATAACATAGAGTTGTTATATTTTAACTCACTGGCTGCTTCTTTGTTTTCTGTTTGATGTATTTCCCTGGCTAGAAGTTTACCTGTTAGAAGTTTTACCCAGCAGAATACTTTCTGTATTGGCCCGCTTGGGTTGGTGATGCTAAACCACAGCTGGGCTGTAAGCAGTTTTTAATATTCTCTGGATGAGCAATGACCCATTGTTAATGGGCTCTGAAATCACCAAGAAACATAAAACTTCTAATAACCCCCCCATACACCCCAAAATACCTATTACTTGTTTATATTAGTGTTTAAAGATGTGGAGGGCCAGAATTTATAAGGGAAAAGAAGAAAACAGCTTGACAAACTGTCTATACAAAAAGAAAACAATTGAAGCTATAGAGTTAAATGTGAATGACTAGGGATGTACTTATATTTTAGAACTATATACAGTCACTTATGAAAAGTGAAAGACATCTTTTCTCATTTCTGTTGAGTGGATTTGGTTTCTTTTGGAAGAGAGAGTGTATTTTGGCTTTCTTCTGGAATATTCCAGCACTACCTTCAGGGTTATGGTGATAATTGATAATTCAGGTAGCCAAATAGAAAAGGTCACTAAGAGTCCTATGTACAATGGCTCAGGATTTCCAAATCCAAAGACAAATACTACCTAACAGAGAATAGTAACAACTGTACTTAAAAAAATATGTACCTTTGCCATGTATGTTAGTTCCCAGCCATTAAGAAGTGCGGTTTCAAAATTTACAATTCATTCATTATACAGTGTCACAAATAATACCCTAAATATATCACAGGCAGGAATACGACTGTGCAGCATCCCAGCCAACAATGATGTTCTCATTTGATCTAATATTGCTAACATTATTATTAGTAATATTCTGGCACTTTCTTTCCTGATTACTAAGCCACATGTTCTCTTGCATAAAATGCCTTTTTTCTGCTTAAAAAAGAAAAAAAAAATAATCTTGTAAATTGGAAGATGTTGCCATGTAACTTTATTTCTCTCTTGTATGTAATAAATCTTGAAGAAATCGTGTGAATGACCAAAGCTCTTAAAATACAAATCTAAGTAAGAGGGCGAATCTCTGGGGCCCAGCAGCAGAGTGCTGTTGTGCAAGGCTGGTGCTGCAGGTTTCTGTTTGTGCCAATTAACAGTGGTTTGGGAAGTTGAGCGGCCACGATGGGTTTAGTCCTGTTACCTGTCTCTAACTGCTGTACTGCTCAGAATTGCTGAGTTCTCTGCAAAATCATGACAGACGTGTTGCAGGAAAATGTATCGGTCGAGTAGCTGGTGAGAGAGTTAATGCAGAGGGTAATAAGTAGCTAAGGCTGCGTCCCCCAGCAGACTTTGATGTGTTCTGATAATATATGGGATGGGTCAGTCTGCCCTATTAGCAAATGTAGCCGGTTTATGCTCTACATACAAACTAGAGATTTGATAAAGCACTAAATTAGTTTTCACAAGGTATTAGATGTTAGATACTTAATGGGATCATCATGCTTTTGCTACACTTGGTTAAAATGTGTTCTGTAACAGAAGCATGAGGCAGCATGACATTTCACCGGGAGAGGAAGCGTGTCTTGTGACTGAATCACGAGCCTGGGAATTACGAAGTCCAGCAATGCCCAGCTTCTGGGTTACTGTCTGTGTGATTTACCAGTTTTCTCTCCTCGCATCTGCAGAATGGGATTGTGTCCTTCCCTTTCTTCTTTGCCTCACTGTGAAGCTTAAGCCATCAATGCTTGTAAAGTGTTTGTTTGTTTGTTTTTATCCTTGGATGCAAAATGTTATAAGGTGCAAGTAATCGTAATTCTGTGAAGTGTTTCTGTCGTAAGAGACTAATACCATCCGGCTCAGGAGGTGCTGGGGAATTCCCTAAACCTACCAGCAGAGAAGTTACAGGTTCAGAGGTATTCAAGGAAATTTGAAAAAGACACCTTAGCAAAGCATGAAAGAAGATGTTGAGGGTTTTTGTGTAGTGCTTCCCAGACACATCCTGCATTCACTTTGTGCCAGTGTTTATAAGGTGAAGTAACACCCATAGTTCAGTGAAGCTAGCTACGCTTTTGCAAAGACAAAAATACACCGGTAAGATACGGTACATGGGGACAATGTCCTTCCCTACACACGCTTGCACCCATTTTACCAGTGGGGAACTTGGGGAAAAGAAAGCGACCTTCCTGGGCCCCCATGGCAGGTCAGTCTCCAAAACGGGTCTTGTTTGAGTACTCCCATCAGCTGGGCTTCAGTCCCCTCAGGCATGTTGCTGCTGTGATTAGCTGGTACTGGTTTTATTAGCTTGTTTCTTCACTATCAAAAAAAGGTAAAATTACTTTTTTTTTTTTTAAAAAGTTCTGTGTTTTTTTGTCTTGTTAAATAAAAACCTAAAACTGCAGACAAAAGTGTATGCTTACAGCTAACTTCAGAAAACTGTGCTTTAAAATCCATTCAGCGTTTCGTATTTGTCACATGAGAATGTTTTGTCTAATTTTTGCTATTGATTTTTTCCCAAAGATTTATAGATATTGTTCTTAATTACATTTGCAATACATAATTTTATTTTCTCTAATATGTTGCTACTTACAAAAGTAGCCAGTCCCAAGTGAACATTGCCAGGCTTTGCGCTCCTCCCAGCACGAGGGAGATGTCCCTACCTTTCTGTGAAATGCAACAAGAGTGTCACATATAAAATTATCCTGCTTGAAAGCACAGAAGCTGCATCCCAATATAGATCACAGTGGAAAATGACTCAAAATTACATGACGGCTTCTCCCCTGTTTGCACCCCTCCTTCCCCTTCTCAGTCTGTTTCACCGTTGGGCTGTGGTAGGAAACGTGTAGTGTGTGGTGGCATTTTAGTTTACTGTTACTAATAATCCCTTTGCATGTTTCATTAGTGCGTTATTTATAGGATTGTAAAAGGGCATCCATGCTGCTTAGGGGTGCTGCCTATGTCCCGGGGACTGAAATGATTTTCTGAAGCACGGGGTCGTGGCTGCGTGCTCACCGGTCCTCAGCTCCCGCTCCCCTGCTGAGCGGTGCTTTGGGCCAAAACCCAGCGTTTTAGAGCCCGCAGAGGCTGGGATGAGCATGGACTTGGGATGCTTGCATAGACAAGGCTCGCCAGAAGGCTTTGCCTCGTAACACCTCATAAACCTGCACCTGACAAGCCGGCGGGCTGCGTTTTTCCTAATAAATTCCTTTTTGAACCCACTTGTTAGTCAGGCGCTGTGCTCACTAACTACAGCAAGGGCCCTGTGTCTTGGGCATAAATTACTCTTGTGTGCCACTGTCTCTGAGCAGCCCCCCAGTTATGGATTACTTTGTTCTCGACTTGACAGGAACATAATTAGAGCTGTTGATGAAATCTACCAAATTGTTCCTCCGTGGCCTCAATGGTCAGGAAATTTGGCTGAGTCGTATTTGTCACCAACGTAAAGGCTCTAAACACTTCATATTAACTATGTTATTAATGTGCCCTCTAATCTGTCCGTGAATTGGTAACACTCGAAGTGAGCTTGTGCTCTAATAGCACCTTGTGATGAATACATTGTAATGCTGCTAAAAAGTTTCTGGAGGGTGGAAAAAGAAAATGTTAATAAAAAGTGAATATTTCTAGGCTGTTTCTTTTCATGCCTGTGTATTTTTGTTATGCATATTTTTGTTTGTTTGATTTCTGTTTTTAATGGAGATTCACTTAGGCTTTACATTGACGGACCCTTTTCTGTTCTATAGGATTTGCTGACATTTTGGCTGTTTCATTGCCAGAGGAGGCTTTGTGTGTCCCAAAGGAAGTGAGTGATCTGGCCATAACAAATCCTGCCAAAATATTTTAACACCGTTACGATTTTCTAATGCAATGCATAGTGAATGTGACTAGAAAAGGATGGTGAGTTGATGAAGGGGATTCATGCCCTCTCCTGTGCACTTGTCTGGTGAAACGTGCAGGAGCCACTGGGGTGGTGGGAGACTGCAGCCAGGAGTGTGTGGTTCACCTCTTGAAGTGTATCGCTTCAGAGAGATTAAGCGTGAGCCATTGCTCTAATCCAGCCTGTCAAATTTGGGTCCTGCTCTTGAACTTTCCGAGAGTCCAGGGTGGTCGGATGTGGGGTTTTAGTTGACCGTGTTAAATAAATGCATTTTGGCTGTTGTAATTGCACAGCAAGTTAAAACAAGGAAACGTGTGCTAGACACTTGCAGATGAAAGGTCTTAGTGGCTGACTGTCCTAGAATTTGACAGGCCACTATCCGGGGTAAGACAAACTGTCCCCTGCAAAACAAAGGGTGATGCCATACTTCAGCATGGGTCTGATGAACATTGAGGTGGTTCTTAACTGTGTGAGCAGCTGTGCTTAGATAAAGTGTTAAAGCACAAAAATGCTTAATTATGAATTTTCACATGTATCGTTCAGGAGATGACAATTCTGACAATGTAGTATTTAGAGTCGAGCTGCAAGTATGGGAAAACAATAACTTAGATCCTTGAGCTGTTTGCTGAAGAAGCTGGTAAATTAGCTTCTGCTTTTCTAATATCTTGGTGATTTGCTTATATTAAATTTATTCCCCCTCCCAAAAAAAGATGACCTTGCCTGAAGTTAATATTTAGTAAACAGTTTAAAACCCCTAAACATAAAACAGTTCAAAATGATGGCTGTTATTCTGCAGTCAGCATGTCTTGTGCCCAACATGCACTGTGCTGGATTACTCCTACCTGGCTTCTAGGATAAACTCCCTTTTCGTTGGTTATTCTGAATTCACATAAATAAGAATAAGCAAAACACCTCTGCCAGCAAGTATTGCTGAAGGGGAGAAAGCCAACAAGAAATAGAGAAGTTGAGCACGACCACAGCTTTGAAGGTTGCTCCACATGAGCCGATCCTTCCGCTTTCACTAAATGGTCTTTACTTACTGACCGTTGAGTTATTTGCAAGACTGACCTATGTTGTCAGGTGCTCAGGCTGACATAAGTGCATTCCAGCCTCTCACTGTTGATGACTTTTCCCATTCTGATGTTTCTCTGTTGGTTTGTCTTTGAATGCTGAACAAAGTTGCAAGTTCTCATGCTCTCATCTCCAGAACCGTCAGCTAGTTTTTGTTGGGCTCGCTCCAAACTGCCACTTCCATGCAGCCCAGTTCCCAGGGGCAATGATGCTGTTGCCAACAAGCAGAAAGAGTTAACTTTTAAGTTAAGTATTAAGAGTTAGGGCTTACTTTGAGACTTCAATCTATGATCTTAATATTCGTAAATGAAATGGGAATCTAACTCTGTACCTTTCTCATGCAAATCAATCTATTTCTAGTAATGAGCAATTTAAGTTTTTTTTTTTTTTTTTTTTTTAATATGTAGTTGCCATCTCTGGAAATCAGGATCAGAATTCAGGATGCTCAAATTAGGTGTTAGTGCATGCAGATACTCTGTTGATGACTCTATTATTAGAATAAAGTAGACCAGTACTTTCCCTGTATCTGTTTCTTTTCACTGCTTTTGTCTCTTTTCTCTCTCAGTTCATTTTATCTAAACTTTTCTTCTGTTCTTTAATTTCACCCTTTCATTCATTTCTACCAAAACTATGGGATTTTGGAGGGCTTTCTAAATTAGATCATGTTACTTGCAGTGTCTTGAAAACTGAATTACATTTTCTTTTGTAAAAGTCTTGTTTTTATCACTGCTCTAAAATGGTATGTTATTTGGGATATCGATACCCAAAAGCATCCTTTATGCTGTCCAGGCTGTACTTCATTGGTGATTCTAATATACTTTCACTGCTAAGAATTTTTCTTTAAATAAGTGAGCACTGTGTTATCCTTGAACACTACTAGTTTTCTGTTTATTTTCAGTTTCCCGTGGGAATATCATGATGTGCGTTCTGTATATCCAAATATAACTTTTTTTCATGTAGTAGACCAGAATGTATCAGGAACGGAGCACCCCAAAAATAACCTTAATTCTGTTTTCACTTTTTGTTTAAGAGTAGGAAGCAAAAATACTTCTGTAGAAACCAAGCTACTTACTTGGGGGAGAGGGAGGAGCAGGGGGATAATATCAGAATTGGGACCTGGAATATTAATTTGATAAAAACTGTATGATTTTAAACTGTCAGCTGTGGAGAGCGTATGCTAGTAGACGCTCGTGTTTGAAATCAGGATTCATAGTTAATCATTATAAGAAACAGACTTGTCACTTCATAAACTCTGGGAAAGACTGTTTTCTTTTCTAAACATTTAAATTACTTGGCTGTTTTATGTATTAAAATCCAATTATAACTTAAAGGATATTTCAAAGAATTTTCAAAGCTGCTTCCTTCAGGAACTGTACCTAGACTGAAGCTTTATCTCTGAGTAGTTCATATGCTCAACTGCATCTCTTCTGTTTTTTTTTTTTTTTTCTAGCAAAGCAAGGTTTGAAGGGTGTCCATTATTCATTGCCAGACTGGCCCTTGCAAATCTTTAATAGCCAATTTCTTCGAATCTTTAACTGCCAAATTCACACATATGTGCACACACTTGTACAGATGTGCACACACAAGCAAACAGACCCCCAGACACACACTTTTACAGGGTATGCACCGTTCTGTAAACTCTTTCAGAACATGCGTTGTGCTTTACAGGAAAACATGACACCTAAAATTAGCAAAATGAAATCCCAATGTGGCTAACAAGCTCCAGAATACAGCTTAAAAATACTTTATTTTCTTTCCCTTAACTAATTACAACCAGGGAGATGTAAAGGTTCATTCCATCACCTTTCTTCTGCTATGCATGCAAAACAAATTCAGAGAGAAATAAAAAGCCAAGTGTGCTGCAGGATTTTAGCCAATGAGAGGTACCTGCTGCTGGACAGAAAAGCTTGCTTTAAGTGCAGCCATCATGGTTCTCAGTGCAAGCTTAGTACTTGAGCTGACCTGGTGTATATTGGTGGTATTCTCCTTCTGCAAATTGCCACTGACCTGTCCTCAAAATGTGTAAATCCTCACTGTTTCTCAGAGTGTAGCTGCTCTGATAAAATAAACCTGATTTGGCAGAGAGTCCAGCTATAAAGCTGCATGGCACTTGACCTACATGAAGTCATAATGTTTAAAAGGAAAAAAAATACTGCTCAAACCAACAGAATAATAATTCAGATTATTCCTTTGGATGCTGATTTCTCAGTGGAAATGTATATCTGCATTGGATCACACTCTTCTAGGTCAGGAAATGACCACTGTAATTGTATATAATTCAGTAGATAGGGAGTGTTTTACAAGCTGAAGGCCAAAAAGAAGCACATGAAACTAGCCCCGTTACATGACCACTTACCAAAGCAATGCTTTCGCTCAGTGTTTTTACTGAGTGTAGCAAGCTATTCCTACAGCATTATTCACCTGTTGGGAGTTAATAGGGCAGTGTTTGGTAAATGCTATGTTCCCTGATCGACGCTCAGTTGCCTGTGGATAGCAAGGAGTTGAAAAGGAGGTTCTTAAGATGGAGAAATCCTACTTTAAAGGCCAAATAGGAGAGAGAATAATGTTCTGATTTCAACATCAGAAACAGCTTTCTGAAGACTCCTGTGGGCCCAGGGTTCCCATACAGGAAAAAAAGAAAATGATGCAGTTTGTTTTAACAAAAAGAAATAAAAGGGGAATATGCAGTTGCTCACCCCTCTCACTGTGTGCCTTGCAGCGGAGCTGAGGTTGAGATGAAGTCTGCTGCTTCTCTTAGTGAAGACACTGTATGAATTAAAGTTCACAAAGATATTAGGATTTACTAAGTAAAGTCATACTTGTCAATAGCTCCTCTTGCTAGATATTTAAAGTACAAGTGCTTGTTTGCTTTAGTTAAGTGCTCTGAAGTACTTTAAAGCATTGGCCCATTTATATAAACAAACAGAGAAACTCACTGATAGTCTTCCCAGTGTGCTACCTAATATTTGGTTATCCTTCCTCTTGTCTGAAAAAGAATTGCGCTAGCAACTTCTGATACATGTGAGTCTTTGTTAATGAAGTATTGTATTAGATCCTTTCAACAGACATTGCCTGTATTGAAACAATTTCTCTGTTGCATACAACCATGAAGAAATAGAGGGAGTCAATAGCTCAGAAAGAGATTTATCCAGAATTTAAGTGTGACATAAGAAGAAGCTGAAAAGCCTGATTTTCTTTTTTGAGTATTTGCAGTAGAGAATTAATACTATACTTCTCCCATATTTTTTACCCTCCTGCTCAGCTGTGCTAATTCAAGAATCTCTTTCAGTGCTGAGGGCTGTGCAACTACATTCAGTTTCCCAAACCATGGGAAAATCCTGTTCACATGCATATGTCCATTCAAAGACAGAAGGGGAACTACCAATGTTAAAAAAAAGATTGTGAAGGTGTTTACGTGCTTCCCACAGTGTTCCCAGCTAGTGTTGTAGCGCTTCCCAGCTAGTTGTCCTCGTGGTAGCAGCTGTCCCATGATGACAGTGCTCTTCTGTAGAAATAATCCTTTGGCCTAATGATACTTCTGTGATACTGAAAGCCTAGGAACATCATAAAATTGTATATTGAAAGTCAGCAAAAGTCAGCAAGCCAAATCCTCTTTCATGTGTGTAAAAAATAATGTATTTTATACATATTCAGATGTATAAAAATAAACATTATTTGAAAGAACCACTGGACAGAAGTTATCCAGTAAGGTCAAGGCAGTTTAGTTCCAGAAACAAACTGGTTACCGTCAGCACCTGCCCCCCAAAAGTGCAACATAATGTAAGCATAGAGATGTAGCTGGGTGCTGTCTTAATACTAGAATGGCATCCTTGATTAAGAAAAAAAAATAGTTTATCTTAATAATTTTGATCTGCCGTGTGTTTTCTTTTTACATACATCATTTGTAAGATTCAGAGAGTGTTATAAGCAAGTGGATTTAGAGCTGTTGCTAATTTAAGCTGCATTTAATAAAACACAAGTTTGAGGTATCTTACAAATCAGCGAATGTGGCATAGTTTGAAGATTGCTTTTGTCAAGTTTGATTAGCTCAAAGACAAACCTTTTCTAAATATTGGTTGTGAGATTAATCAGGCAATGTAAGACCTTGAATTATTCCTCATCACAGGAAAACAATGTAATGTATTATCTTGTCTGATGACAGGAAAATCTAACTTTTGTGGATTTAAAATTTGTGTTTTAAAGATTGGACTGAAGTAAAAACTTTAAGGCCATTTTCTTTTAAAAAATGACTTGTTATTTTCCATATTATGGTGTGTATTCCCATATTACATGCTGATAGTACCAACATCATTACAATGAAAGATGTTCTCATTATTGACTCCATTCTCAGTTAATTATAAGTTTGTCGTGTTTTAATGAGTAGGATTAAACTTTCATATTCCAAATATATGTCTCATGTTGCTTGCTTAGAAACTTTCTAAAGATGGTTGAACCATTTCTCTGAATAGTGTGAACAAGGAATGTTTTGTTTCCTCACACTAAAAAGCATTTATAGTGTTTCCAAACATTTGCAGAAAAGCTTTTGTAGCTCTGTTTTGGAACAAAGTTTTGAAATTTGGACAAAACCTTTCCTGTCACAAGCAGAAGTTACCTTCACTGAAATAAAGACTCACTTAGGCTGGTGGCATGTCCTGTAAATATAGGATAGCAGAAGGAAGAATAGTATTAATATATTTCAAGCGTACCCTAATTTTCAGAGACTGCCCTTTTTCCTCTTTAATAAATCCCTGCTCCCTTCTTTATCCCTTAAAAAAAAAAAAAAAAAAAAAAAAAGTGATTCTTTGTACCTTTACTTAATTGCCCTCTCTTTTAAAATGTGGTAGGTTTGCAGCAAAGCCGCTACTCCTTATACCTTTCAGATTCAGATTTGGTCAAGCACACCTCTGCAGGGCATCTGTCAGTCTTTCTCTCCAAATTTCAGCGTGTATTAACAGACCCTGTTTGCTCATCATATTTTCTAGCAGAAGTTTGATGTTTGTTTGTCTTCTTCCTTTCACAATTTTCTTACCAGTACAGATCAAATCCTTCCTCAGAGAAGGAAGAGACGAGATCTGTTATGGTGGGCATGGAAGTCTCTTTCTGCATGTGGCCACTCTAATTCTCACAGAGAGGCACCTTTATTTAGCAAGTCTGCATCGGTGTTACTGTTACAAAGGCCTTGTGTTTGCGTGCGTTTGTTTTATATCTAACCTGTCACTGGTGTTGATACTCTGAAGCCTGATCAAAGAGTTAAACTTGTGTAAAACCTGCTTGATCCCAAGCTTTGCACATCAGTTTAGTTTGGTATGAATTTCTTCATACTGCTGTTTGGAGGAGCATGAGTAACTCTGTTGTGGCTTTTGCACTACTTGAAAGTAATTCCGTAAGCTCCTGCATGGCAATGGAAGTTTCATGCTGCACCTCCCCATCGTCCATCTTCGCGCATATTTTCTACATGTATCATTATTATCATCAGCATCTGTCTTTTGACTGATGATTTATTCGTCTCTAGGTCTCTGTCCCTTTATACAATACTAGACCTAAAATTACATCTGTCTAGAGAGAAATGCATGATCTCAAAGATTTAATACTGGTTTAAAAATTTTATTGCCAGTAACTAAATGTGAAATTGCTTTCAATTAACCAGTAATTATTTAGAATGAAGTAAGAAAGAGTTAAAAAAAAAAAAATTACATTCCCTTTTCCAGGCAAACTAGACCCACTCTTTCCAACAAAGCTGTTGCAGGAGGTTTCAATGGTATGAATAAATGTATTTCTTTTAACACTTTTGTTGTTTAAAATGCTATTGTTTCATCTGAGGTGTGAGGAGATGTGCTAACCTTGTCAATGTGGGTGCACTAGAGCAGAAATGATAACTGTATATACATTTATTTTTTTTTTTACAAAAATACTGTGTGTGTATGCGTGCATGAGAGAGAAGGAGAGAGAGAGAGAGAGAGACAACTTATTTAAATCCTGAATACAGTCAGACCTCATATGCATTGTTAAAAAAAAGCCCTAAAGAATTGCATATGGATTAGGGGGATGAATATTCTATTATTTCAGTCTGTTCTGCTGATCTTCTTATTGTGACTTTGTGCTTCAGAAATCTGCCAGGAATTTGGCTTTGCTGTACTAGGCAGTAATTTTAAATGTGTATCAAGCACTTGATAGTGTATGATTTGCGTGCTGTTGCATTCCCATTCCCTAAATTTTCCACCAATTTATTACTTTTTTCATACTGTTTTAATATTTCAGGATGATGAATATATACAGCATCATTAAAGGTAAATAAAAAATGCATGAAATTAAAAAATGGAATATTAGATGTTTCTTTGCTGTAATCCCTAGGTCCAATAGGAATGAAATGTCTCTGTTCTGTCAAGTAATCCCTAAACATGATTAGGGACCTTGTAGTTTCCACATAGCCCACATAATATTTGTATCATATAAGCCTATTTATGTAAGGTTTGAGTAAAAGTTGTTATTAGAAGACCTATAAACCTATTTTACAATTCAAAAAGATATTCTTGCCTCTTAATCTCTCTACTTTTATTATTTTGCTGGAGTTGATGGCAATACATTCTTAATTCATTTTTCAGAATTCTGTTACATATTTTGGGTACTTATATTGTGCATTAACGATCCCGATGAAATGTATTTTTAAGACAGGGTGCTGAGTTCAACAGTTCATCTACTTGTGTAGCTTCTCCTGAAATCTGAGTTGGAGGGAACGTGCACCTCCTTCTAGGTCCTTTCTTCGACATCCAGGTTTAATGTGAACTGGCGGTCAGAAGATGCAGAGATTGTTCTTCTGATTTTGGGGAAAGGGAGACAGAAAGAGCGAGAGAGGAGATTCATTTTCTGTTTATTTCATGTCATATATTATCAGTGAAGTTAGATGCTTCTGGCAGCATCGCAGAATGTTTTAGAAAGCAGCTTCTGATCTGACCAGCCAATAGCATAGTTCTGGGGAGAAAAACCTAGAAAGAAGGAAAACATGGGAAAATTTTTGAATGACAAACAAGAGAAGAGAGAGAATAGCTGTTTCCAGTTCAGTGTCATTATTTCCTCTTCTGACAGAGTTGTGCTGGGGATGCAGTAGCCCAGTACTTGCCATTCCTTCTTGCAGCTTCTTGCCTGTGCAGCAGAGATGCTTGTAGTTGCACCCTGTAGGCTGTTGGGCTGAATTCATTAATGTTTGGAGGTGTTCCAGTTCCATGGTAACACAAGGAAGAGCAATAAACAACTTAAATAAAAACAGTGACTTACTTACTTCTGTGGTTTGACTAGACCTTCACTAAGAAAATATTTTCAAATGATAGCAGGGGTCAGCTGTGGTAAATTGTGTATTTCCCATGAGGAAACTTGAGACTATATAAACCTTGGGATACCTGCTCAAATACCCCTGTGGAAATACACCTGTATTTCTTTGGCATTGCATTGAAATTTTACTTTTATTTCATTTTCAGCAGTTAGGATGGCATTTGAGCAATAGCTCTATTCTTGTATTTATGAACTGAGAGAAGCAAAACTGCTCACTGCTGAGCCCAGGGATCCTCTTCCAGGAAAACTGAGATCAATAACTGTTATCAAGTCTACATTTATAGGGAGTGTTAAATGACCACAAAGTCCTGATGTTCATCAATTAATATGGTGTGCTTAATACTGTGCTGTCCGCCCCACCACCACCCTGCTGTAGTCAGAACTTTTGATCTTTGCTATCATTTTAAACAGTCACTTTCAGTTATCAGCATTTCTTTTTAACTGGAGATACTGTATTGGTGCCAGTAAGTTAAAGGCAAATGACGCTTTCCTTCACCAACCTCCTCCCTCCTGCTAGCAATGGAAGGTAGGAATGAGATGATAAAGCTTGAGCCTTGTTTTGTGTTCAAAACCAGGGAATTGCAAAAGTAAGCATTTTGGTACTCAGCAGCGAGGCAAGGGCATGCCCCAGTTGGAATGGTGCAAAACCTGAAAAGTGAAAATAAAAGCCTATGTGCAGACTCATTTTCAATGCCTTTATTGCCTCAGTTTAAGTGGAAAAGAGGGATTTGGAAAAGAGAGAGCTTAATTTAACAAAATAATATTATGCTTTCAATCCTTAAAATGAATGAATTATTTGGATACTTAGTAGTGTAATGTCTTTGAATAATGCTGGTACTTAAGATAGAAAAAATGATATTGCAAATGTGCGGTGTTTGCCTCGTGATATTTTTACCGATTTCGCATTTATGGGAAGCAATATCATTGTTGCAAAGTTTCCAAATTGTTTTTTACACAAATCTGCAGAAATTAAATCTCCTCCTTGTTATGAAAATGATGCGATGTCTTGAGACACTGGTATAGTAGTGCAAATCTGCAGAGACAATAAGCCCAGTTCTTCTTGCAGTTATTGTGTGTCCAATATTAATGGCTGCGCAAAGCCATGTTAGGTATAGGATACCATACAACAAAGTAAATCAGCATATGCTTAAGTGCAGCATGTGAGCAGTAGCACAGAAGTCTCATAGGACCTCTTGTGCTTAAAGTTAAGCCCACGCCTCACTGCTTCCATGGAGAAGAATTTAGCCCACGAAGTGGAGTAGTGTGTGATGCAAGAATAATGGCAAATTATGTAAATTGTGAGTCTGCAGAGAGAACATCGCAAATCAATTTCAGGCTCAAAGAAAATAACTTGAATACAGATTTGTGTAGGCCACGTGAAGATTTCAGAAGGCTGCGCTACCCTGTGATGCCACGTATACCTGGTCTGTTGTGGAGGTCTTCAGCATAAGCCTGCTGGCATTATTCGGGGTTCTGTTCAGAACAGCCTCAGGAAAGGCCACGTGTTTTGTCTGAGAGAGAGGAAAACATAGTGGTTCAGATTGTATTACCGCAAAAAAAGAGGCATCTGGTAGAAACAACGGTGCTTTTGTCTGAAGGACTTTGGCCTCATAAGTAAGAGGGAAATGACTGCACCATTTGTCTTACAGCCCTCAGCACCACTAGGCTTTTGAGGGCACAGGCTTTACCTTCACGGGGTGTCCAGGTTTTCTGGTTACCTACTGTTACCGCTGGAATTCAACTGGTGCGAAACCGTGTTCACCAGAGCCACGCGCAGATCCATCGAGCCCACACGGGGAGGGAGCGGGGCTGGCACATCGGATCCCCCTCAGCCAGCCCGGTGGCGCTCCTCAGCCGACGGGTGGTGAAGGCCACCAGGCCCGTGGACTCACCAGGCCGGGGACAGGTTGCAACACCCTGCTCTGGGTAGGACCGCACTCTAGAGCGAGGTATGACGCAGAATTATTTTAACTGTCTTGTATCAGAACCATAATGGGTCTTCATAGCTGGATTTAAACTACATAAAAGTGCTGTATAGGATGCATTTAAAGTCATTGACAGAATTAAGGCAAGACTAAGGCAAGTGCGCGACTGATTATTACAAATACAAATGGATCTAATAGATGGAGGAAAGCAAGATGGATCAAGTGTTAAGACCTGGGAGCTGATTTACCTACATCAGATGTTTAATGGGATGCTTAATTTGATTCCTTCTTCAAAAACTACTCATAATAGTCACGCCACTGACTAAATGTCTGTGTAATCAAGGTCTCAGTGTGCATCTACCTCTTGATTTACATGTACAAATAACCAGCAATTAATGCTGCTGGTTGACTGCAATAGAGAGTTTTAGGTTCAAAATGGCAACTCCAGAGCTTTGGGGGTTTTCTAGCATTATTTCGCTGGTTTAGAAGTGAGTATAGACGCACTCATGCCAGTCTACGTAAATGAAAGCTTTTGAACTCAAGTTGCAGAAGGCTCTTCATTGTTACAGCTAGAAAACATCTCTTTTCAGCAAGGTCAGATGTTTTTAATTGTGAGATTTGTTTTTTTTATTAAAACCAGCTATTAGCTACTTCTGTATAGCATAAGGGCCCCATTCAGTGGGCTTATATTTCCAGATAAGAAAAAAAAAAACAGGAAAAGTGCTCGAATGGAAGGACTAGAGCAGTTGTATATATATTATGGGAAGTACAAGGCACTGTATACTTTATTCTTTCTTGGGATTGAACACATTTCTGTGTGGAAAGTCAGCAGTCACTTTTGTTACCCTTTTTATTATTTTTCTTTTTATCGGTCTCATTATAATGTATATGAAGGACATTGGAATACTGGACGTAGATTCTTGAAAATACTGGGGCTTCCTCATTATTTCTATTGTAGTATTTCTACAGGGGTGAACTATCAATTACATTACGTCTTTTTATTTCTTATGGCAGGGTTATAACAACTAAAATTAAGGGAATTATGCTCACAGTCCCTCACACCATTCATTCTACTATGGGCAAACTTTTGCTGTTTTCTCATAGTAACCTTTACAATGCAACCAACAAACATTATTTCTGTTTTAATGACTCCCAAATAAAGTCATATTTAAATGAAATGCAGTTTGCCTCAGCAGGGTTCTTTGAATTTATGAGCATTTTTGTCCCATATCCTACAATAATGTGACAAATATTATTTGCATTTTTACTGTTTTCTTGAATACTTTTAAACACCCATTTTTAGGAGACTTCAGATTGCTTTTGAACATATTTGAATGCATGTTTAGCTATCACCAAGCTTAAAATAGGAACCCTTTTTTCAGCTTATCTTTATTAAACACCTGTAAAAATCAGTGGTATTCTTTTTTCATATAAAGCTTTTTTCCTTTAACAAATGCCAGAAATGCTGCACAGTTTTTTCTAGTATGGGCTTCTTTTCTTGGTGGTAATGGGCAGTAAATGGTCTGGTAATGTCTGCACCATACACACATTTACCTACCTGAATGTCATAAATGGAAACTTGAAATTGTAATGTAATGCATCTGTTCTTTAACTATAATCAATTACTATTTTCCAATATTAGGCATTTTTTAAAAAATATTATCCAGACAAAAATTTTAGGGACTTAATTTGTACAAATGATCTTGCTTGTAGTAAACTTGTGATCTAAAGAGTAGACAGCTGGCCCTGACAGTGACCAATTAATTATATTTTCTTATCAAATTTTCACTTTGCATTTTTTTAAACCACAGATTTTCTTATTTTTTTCTTAGTTAAATACTTATTTTAGAAGAAATTTTATTATTCAGTGCCTTTCTAATCTAAAGGTGGACTAGCAGCTTAATCTTGCTGTTCTTGGAGGTAGCTGTCCCAGTGATTTCATTGAGTGCTTCATCTTGGCTGGGTAAGCTTTGTTTCTTTTGATTTCTTTTTTTCTTTTTTTTTTTTTTTTTAAGAATGAAAATTGTCTGATCATTTTAAGGCAATGTTTCCTGACTTAAATAAAAAAAATAAATAAATGAATGTAGTTCTTATATCTCTATATAATCATACTGAGTTCTCTCTAGCATTCACAGATGTCAGTGGGAAGATTTCTTTATTGTTGTTATGCTGCAAAAATAACTTCTGTGTACATTTTTGTGGTCCAAAAACCCTATTTAAAAAAAGAGAGGGAGAGACAGAGACAGAGAGACAGAGACAGACAGAGAAACAACCATACACCTTGTACAGATTTTTGCATGTAAACCAAAGTCATTTAAAATAACATTGCAGATGATAAGGTCTCCATTTCAACACTGTGCTAGAAGCCAGTTAAAATTAGGACTTTGTAATGGAATAACGAGCAGAAACAAGGGAAAATGACAAAAGTAAATAAGCTCATAAATAAGGAAACGACGTGCTTGTGTTTGTGGCCTTTGATCAAGCATAGGGGTTTATTTTCAAAGGATATTGTGGGTTGCTTGAGACGGGAAAAGTCGCACGGTGTAATTGGAGAGTGGGGAGGTCTGTAGTGCACGGGTTGCTGCTGCTAGTGCCTCTCTGATAAGATTGTAAGAGTTGCCAATATCAGTATTCAGCCTTGTAGCATGTCACGGTGCTTTCATGTGAACTGAACTGAACTGTCTCCTCACACTCCCTCCCGCTCTTCCTCTCGCTCTCGTTCCCTGCACTCATCGCATTGAAGTCAGGGGAAGGAAAAAAGATTTGAGGATCGCCCAATTTGTTCTGACATAAAGAGATGTTTAGCTCTGTGAAAGGTGGTGGAGGCAGAGTGCCTGACTGACATCTCAACAGTCTGTCTGCTGGGATTGCTCACTTCATGTCCCTTCATATTCCCGCTGTGTCCTGCGCGAGTGCTCTTGTCTAATCTTCACAGTGAGAGCACCAAGAGTCCCTTGGGCTTTGGTGCTCAACACCTTGTTAGACGGGGCATGTGGTGCCACAGCTCCTGCTTTTGTACTTGCTTTTGCTCTAATGTTTCAGGTTCGTTTAAAGTCCAATTAATTCTTTTTTCAAGGGGTTTGCTAAAATAATGGCGTGTATTTCCTAATCGCCTTGGACTTCCCTTGGCAAGGCTAGGTTTGGGTAATACCAGATAAAAACATGAGGAGGGAAAGAAAAGATCCCCAGTAAGGTAAAGCTTTAAGCAGCATTCTGTGCTTTTGTTTTTAAATGAAGATGCATTGACCTGTTTCGTTGGTTTAGAAAACAGACGAGTGAAAATACTCATTGAACAACAAACACAAGGTATAACATGTTGATAATAAAGGTAAGACGGTGTCTGATCAGGAATGCTGGACTCTGTGCCAGGGGCTGCAAGGAAGTTTAGTTGTATAGGGTTTGTTTGCTTTTATGATGCTGAACACGTTGTGATGCATTCTGGCATGCCACATCCTGTTACATCACATCAGGTTAGCCCGGGATGCCGAATAACACCAAGAACATGAATTAATGAGAGCTAATGCTCACCTCGTATTGTTGGAACATTATCAGGTGCCTTGTTCGCTATAGTTACTACCTGAATTCAGTCCTTCTAAAGCAAATCTGATATTGAAGATAAATGTATTAATTTAACAAATAGAAATGTTATTTTTCATTAGGCTTCTCAAAGTATATTAATTAATGGATGTGGTTTAATCCTTGTTACACCATTAAAAACAATCCAGGTACTGTACTCAGGGTCTTCCTTTGCTCCCTTTTAAAGGCATGTCTTTTCCTCTGGTGCTTTATTGTTGGTGACAAATAGCAGCATGGCACTGTCCTCTCTGCTTCCTGCAGATCTGGGGTCCCACAACTGATATTCCAGAAACAAGCTGCATGGGTGCTGGAGTGTATGGTTGCCACTGTACAAATTTCCCCTCAATTTCTAATTTTGAATAAATATTTCTTAATACACCTCTTCTCCTGAGGTGGGGCAGTGCGTGTCACCATCTGAGAGATTTCTCATATTCTTGCAAAAGAATCATATTTTAATGCAGTTTTTTCAAAATTATGCACCTAAACCTTGAACCCTCTTCCCTCCCCAAATGCAAGGAGAGCTACACAAAAATGGTGATCATGAACAGCTGCATGGTTTGCTTCAGCTAGCGGAGGGGAAATAAGGCTACCACAAATGAGCATCCCTGGCTCATCTTCCTCCCCACCTTTTCAGGTGTGGGGGTTTGAAATGCTGAGGTTGGGGCAGAATGGTTAATGAAGGGATTTGCTTGCTTGGATTCTCTCACTTTTCTTCATTTCTGTCACATCTGTAGCACAGGAGGGCTAAACTTTTATTGTTCTGTTAGCAGCTGGTCACAATTAGAGGATGCTGTAGAGATCTCGCCACACTCACAGGCAGGGTCTAGGTTAGTCAGAAGACCAAACTCCAGTTCTCAGAAATTGAGCTAATCAGGGAATTAACCTAGTAAGCTTTTTGCTGCAGGTAAGGGCCAGATCACACCAGAAAGTATTAAAAAGCAGTTTGGTGAGTCTTAGGCACTCAAGAAAAGACTTGCCCATACGTAAGGATCAGATCTCTTTTTTTTTTTTTTTATTATCCAGCATGACTAATAACTGGGCCTGTGCTGCAGCAGATATAAATGATGACTGGATGATATTTATGTAAGAGCTGCTGTCGTGCTTCATCCCCATTTCAATGTGTCTGTCTTCGTTTTGCCTGTGAGTTGGAGTCAGCACAAGCAGTCATTGGCATTCCTTAAAATACACACAAAGGAATCGCAATAACTGTTTCATTGGGAGAACGTTACGGGTATCCTCTGGCACACACAGCCTGATTCTGACAGCTACTGAGATGTTCTTTAAGGAACTAGAATGATCTTTAAGGTCCCTTCCAACTCAAACCATTCTGTGATTCAGTGATCTTGGTCGTGTATCTATGTACTATGCAAATGCGTAGGGGAAAAGAATCTTCTCGGCACCTTTGGAGCGGGCCCAGGCAGGTAGAAGGGGCATCTTGCAGGAGGACATTCGGAAAAGAGGATACCAAGGCAACAACAGTGCCGGTCGTGCTGCCTCAGTTCTTCAGGCATCCCAGACTTCTGCAGACATTTCACTAAACCGAAGCACACTGGCAAGCCATCTCCACACTTCAGGCTGTGATCCAGCATTTTGTGATATAGGTCTAATTTAAACATGTGAATAATCCAAGAGATGCTTGTGGCCAAGTTATGTGTAATGTTATGCGCGTTTGGTGACTTACTGGGTTAAATGCTAAAGAAAAACTGTTTGTTCACCAGTAAATAGGTAGCTAGTGTGTGTTAGCTGCTAAGATCTATACACAGGCAAATGTGTTTGTGTGTCTATAGTCTTTCTCTTTTCCAATTTGCTCTTGCATACGCACAACTTATTCTACATCTACATGAAGAACTTAGTTGTTTTATAGAGATACATCTGTGCAAGTGTAACTATACAAGTCTGTAGTGTTAACTCATGTTGATAGTTTCCAAACAGCTGGTTACAGAAGTTACCATTAATTGAACAGAAGTCACATTAATTTAAAAATTGACTTAAAATACAGTAAATGATTCATTAAATCAATTTAAGAATCGACTTAAATTACAGTAAGTGACTCATTAGATTAAGCTATAGAAAGACACCCAATTAAAAAAAGAAAGAAAGAAAGAAAGAAAAGGAGAAAGAAAAGGAAAAAAGGAAAAAAAATTGACAGGAAGCTGTAGCTTGGTATCCTGAATTATTTTTGTTAAGAATAAAATGATCTAATTACCAAAAGTGGACGCAAGCACATCTATCTGAGTATTACCAAATACCTAGACAGCAAAAGCAACAATGTAAAGCAAGTGACCAAGTGTCACCCAAATGTTTCCACAATTGTTGTATCAATAAGTGTGGTTCACAATAAGGCTTTAGCTGAGAGGTGCTTAATAGTATACAAGATACTATTAATTTACTAAAATTGAGTAACTGTTCTATATGTCCCTAGATTTGCTGAACATAATATCTATATGTTAAACAGTTTTCTATAGTATTTAAAATTTGATATTTCAAAGAGTGTAATAGCATAATGAAATGTAAACTGAAAACAGGAATGAGTTAATTAGACTAATGATCCCTTGACTCCTTTATTAGCCAGCTCTTTAGAAATTGGGATTAGCTTTGTTTTCTCTGCTGAATAAAGACAGGAAGGATGATGTTGATCCTAGTAAATGACAGCACCAGAAGAAATTAGTGTTTTCCTGTTCATTATAGGTTTCATCATTTAAGATAAAAATTTAGCTTTCCTGCACGCATACCTAATTCTATTACACCTTGAGTTCAGCTCAGATGGGAAGAGAGAAATCAGGAAAATAGTTCAGGAACACCTACTGATTTCATAGCAGCGATGATATAAAAGTGATCTACTCTGTGTTGTTTTGGGGCTTGAAGCTTTTAGATTCTTAGTGTGAATCTGGGGTAAACTGGGTCTGAATTTAAACGAAGTCTTCAGAAAAGGCAACCTTGACAACATTTTTAACTAGGTTTTGAACACTTAATTTGTCCTCTCTATAGGAGAGTGATTTACATGTGTCTCTGGCTTTTAAGGGCTATCAAGAAGCGCGAGAATGATCTCTATAGTGGTTCAAACCAAGCATGCACAGAGAAACAAAATTGTTTTTACGACAAATAGGAGGATTCGTAAGTCAGCAACTGTTAGTGAAACAGCATCATTAAAACTTCCTGCAATTCCAGACCTTGCTCTTGGGAGTCGCTCAGGCCAAGCAAAACCTTAGCTAAAGTGCTGAATTATAGGCAGGAAAAAGAAAAACAGAATTTAAATTGGTGGGAATTAGTGTCAATTCACCAGGCTAATTTCTGCCCTTCGTACCCCTTGTGTACCTGTTCTGCAGCGCGTGGAGCGGTGCCGGGATAAGGGAGGGTAGAATGGGAGCTGCTGACAAGCGGCTTTGAAGTTCGGTTTCCTTCTGGTAAATCTTTATCCTGCAACATAATGAGTGCCTTGCCTTCCTCTGAAACTTATAGGTAGAGAAGGCGCACAGCGCCTTGCAGGATCGACTCTTTAACGAATGCCTGAAGAATACAAGATTTATCACACAAATGAGGTGATGGAGAGGAGGTGGCAGCAGCTGAGTTATGAAGCTTTTTACTTATAAGCAGGACTCATTTACTATCCTGCACACCCTCATTAAGCATTCTTTGAGCACCACACTGAAGCAGAAGAAAGAACATCACTGGTTTGTAGTTCAGTCTTAGGTTTTGAAGAGTCGTAGTGGAGCAGCTTGGGGTTGATAGGACGGCGCCCGGCACACTCAAGCTATCGCAGGTGCTCTCCTTTCTGGAAAGGAGCGTCTGGTACGGATTGAGGGCCACCAGTTGGTTCATAGATGCTACATGGTGGCTCTTTGGTGTGGGATTGACTCGATGCCCGGTTTTGCTGCGCTCCTGGCAGGCTGTGCAGCCTGAGCGTTGCGCACGGAAGCGTTGCATATTACTGGTAGTTCAACACCATGCCTGACCTTGCAGCTCAGTATTAATCTGGAGTGGTGGAATTAAAATTTTCCATTCTTTTGCATTGTCATGCCTCACATTGATAAGCGCAAAGAAATGTAAATAAAAAAGACCTATTTCACAACCCTAGCTACAACCTTTTTGTTTTATGACAAAAGACAGTTAATTAGCATACTAGCAGTAAGCAGCCTTCCCAAACTCGTGCTAATTATGTATTCTGTTGACCGTGACTCCAGTCATAAGGTAATTGGCTTGCAGCAACATGACATTTCAAATCATCTCTTGAAATTACATCAAAAAGCCAGCCTGTTTTGTTTTGATAGGGGAACAATCAATTTGATAAGTGGTAACACAGCTCATTGTTTCACATTAATTAGACTAATTGCAGCATGTTAGCCTCTGAAATAGACAGAACTTGGAGAAGACAAAGGCTGTGGCCTTTAGCATGCAGTGCATGTGGTGGTTCCACTTGCTTGCACATACTGTAGGCAGAAAACAGAGTTGTTAGGATTCAGCCTTGCGGGAGGCTGGGTGTTAACAGGGGTTTGATGTGTTATGCTTAATCCACTGGCTTTCAATTATAAGATCCAGGTTCAAAAAATCCCTGAGAGAGGAAGGGGAAAAAAGCCATTTTGATACTAATGGTGTCAAAGTTTTCGGTGATCTTGGGCTTTCTGTCTCCTGAAAGACGAAGCACAGACCTGGCTGAAGGGTCTCTTAGGCATCTGTAGGCTGTAAAGCCTTTCTGTGAGAAGGACTCACTGCCACTCCAGCTTTTCCTGCTCATTTCTACTAATGTCTATTTCTTAGTATACCTTAGTTGGACTGTTTTTCTTCTAATTTTTTGACAGCATCACAGACTGGGTGAGGTTGGCAGGGACCTCTGGAGGTCATCTGGTCCAACCCCCCTGCTCAAGCAGTGCCACCTAGAGCAGGCTGCCCAGGACCATATTCATATATTCACTTAATAATGAAAACAAACACACAAAAAACTTCAGAGGTTGGATTACTGAAGACAGATAGTAGAGATGCATAACCCACCCACGCATTTCTAATTTTGAGTATCTTCGCTAGCTATTGAGATTACCGATTGTACTTAGCTCTGATGATTTTTATGATCAGGCTATGTCATCTGCAGATTGACATGACCAAATGGATTTCACTTGTGACCTAATTGAAATGCAAACCAAAGTTTTAAGAGATGAAAAGTTTAAGGGGTTATCTCAGTCCACAGGCTAGGCTAGCTTCACTGTTCACAGCCTGGGACAATGTTTCTGGCAGGTGAAACCCAGCACTGGGCCACTGGATGTGTAAAAGGTGTGCTCTTTGATAGATACCTTGCTAATCTGTTTGATAAATGGAGTCATAGTTGGCAACTTCTCTAAGACAGAAATGAAAAATATCAGACACTAAATTCCAACATTGTCTGAACGTGATGAAATCATCCACACAAGGCCAAGTCTGACTTCTCTTCTACAGCTCTCTAGTCTACCTGAGTTTAAACTGAAGGATCCACCAGAATGTTTCAGCTCTTCTAATTACCTCTCTTCAATGAAAAGTATCCCCAGTTCAAAATAAAAGAGAGAGAGAGTTTGTATGGGGGGGTGGTAAGGGTGGGAATTATTGTTGATTATCATGGAATTGCTTACATGAAAGCTGTAATTCTTGAGTTGCTCTCTGTGGAAAATGATGTTTTTCAAGTAAGGCCAGGAGATTTAGATATCCACATATTTCTACAGCTCGGTGGGAACCAGGCACAGAATTCACTTACACATTTTTGTTTCCATTACTACAGTTTAGTTAAACTTGCCTGTAGTCTATGTTTGGAGAAGTGTAATTTTATTTAAATCAAAGAATTTGTTCTGATAGCTTAATATTATCAATGCTAGTTGAAGCTATATTTTTATTAGTTTTGCTTATGTTTTATGTTGGCCCCATAGCAAATGGTCATAAACTCTGTTTTAAATCCAGCTACCAGTGACTTCATACTGCTGATTTATTTCTATCATTTACTGGCAAGAATGTATTTTTAAAAATGTATTCTAAGCAATTCATTCCTCTCTACCTCCTCTCTTCTGTGCCTCACTTCTCTTTCCTCCTCCTTCAACATTTAAATTCTTTCATTCAGCTTAAAATCATGCCCAGATTAGTGATGTAACTACTCTAATGTGCCGCACTCACTAAAAACTCCTGGGTTTGTTCAGGAGGTAAATTAGGAAGACGGACGAGACCGAAGCCTCTTAGCATTCAGTTTCGGCGCTGGTTCCAGTTGCCTGAGCAGCCGCTGGACGCGGCGCTGTTAGGATTCAGCCTGCACCCTCGCTGTCACTGCTGCTGCTGCTGCAGCTGGGCTCCTGCTCGGAGCAGAGCAAATCTTTGCTCAGTTAAGCGAGCGTCAGTCACAGGCGAGCTTGGCTGCCAGCCCAGGGTTGTTAGACTCTTCCCTGCTACACCTGAATGAGATATTGACGAGACATTGCTACCTAAACAGAGTCAAGAAACACTAGATTTAAAAAGAAAAAAAAAAAAAAAATTAAATCGTCATGGAGATGACAGAATAATTTTGAGAGTGTAATTTACGCTTTCCATGCTGAGTTGAAATGCTTGCAATACAGAACCTGTGCTGCCTGCTCTGTGACACATCATGTATGATCTTGTTTAAATACCTTTCTCTGTTTTCTTGAAATCCACGACTGAATGGTAATCCTGACTTCCGAGTGAGAAACAGGGGCACAGGCAAATCAGTTTAGCAAGCCGAAACAGATTGATACGATCCTGCAAGGTGCTGAGCTCTTTCAAAGGTGCTAAATTACTGGTTTCAGCTTACATCAATAGCAGGCACTCAGCTACTTGTGGGATTGCGCTTTTAAGTTGCTTGGTTATTATCTAGTCAAACAAAATCGACAGGGCCTTCTGAAAGAAAACGTGGAGAACGAGCAGTGAGAAATAAAGTTACAGGGTTTTGGGTTGCGCGAAGGTGCTGCCAGTGGGTATTCTGCACGGAGCAGAGAATAAAGGAAAATCAGGGACAGAGCAAAAAGAGATAAAATAGGAATAGTTTTTAAATAGGAATTGCTGGCAGAGCTATTAATCACCCAAGTCTTTGAGCTCTAAGGGTTGCATGAGTGGAGCTAATAGTAAAGGAGAGAGATACTTTGCCGATATCTCGAAATACACTATTAAAAGCAACAAGCAAAATTAGAGGTAGATAATGTCTGAACAGATTAATGACATGTAATAATAATCAAAACAAAACAAAAGTCAAAACCCAAGTATCTTCAAAAATCCAAATCATTATATTGTGACTTGCTTTTATGGGATAGAACTTTAATAATCGATTTTGCAGGTTGCTCATTTTGGCATAGAGTTGCAGCTCCGAGATTAGACTCTGATCTCATTTACACTAATACAAATAAATCAAAATTTCTGCTGCTTCTCTGGCTGCAACTGTGACCAAAGTGTGGACTCTTGTTAGAGTCTGTGCTTTTTTTTTTTTTTCTTTTTTTTTAACAGGAGATTTCACAGTGCCTACAGGGTGGGTCAGAACAGGAAGAGAAAAATGAGTTTTTCATTGCTGTCTAAGGTAGGCCAATGCCTGCTCTTCCCAGACAGCCAGGTAAAACTCAGGCTTCATGCAGGTAGAGGCTTTTTTCTTCTGAAAACAAGAATCTAGCATCTGGGAACATAAGACAAATACTTCAGACATAATTGTCATTATTGTATTCCTTTTCAAAATTTACATCGTTGTCTTTGAAATGATGACATTTCAGTCAGTTCATGGCAAGCTGAATACAGGTTTAGGGATTTGCAAAGGGGCATAATCTTCTCCTTACGTGGGATAATACATTTTTTTTAAAAAGTGCTTTTCTTGCTATTTCTTTAACCTTCCACTCCTAATACACAATCAAACATGTTTAATGAAAGAAAACAAACCTAAATTCTGTACAGACCTGGACTTGTGAAACAGCCAGGGTTTTCAGTGAAGCCTTCATAAGCTGTAAATCAGTGTAAAATTTAGCTCATATTGCATTCTCATTGGAAATGGGTTATATGATAATTTATGTTGAGCTGATCATAACTAAGCACCTCGTAGTAGTGTCCTTCAAAAAATTTTAATCAAGATTGTCTTTCCCTCTCCACCTCTCTTGGTGCAATTTCAAGAGGTTTATTTGCATGTCAATCTGCACGTGTTACTGAAGTTATTCCACTGAAGCAAGCACAGTATCTTGGGTGCATACGTGTTTTACAGCAGCATCATGTCAGATGACTCTTTGCATTCATTTCTGGTTTGTGCTAGTGTAAGAGTCAGGCCCTTAATTCTTTTAAGCCTTGAAAACAGGGGTATTTCCAAGTGCCTGTCAGATCTGTTTTTCAAGTCTTTGGTGCTTCATGGTGAATGTATGATGCACAAAGTAGGGGAAGAAACTGCTGATCCTATGAAAATCACTGAGATTGTCCAGCTTTTGCTTTAAAATCTTTGTTTCTAAATGCATTTGACATTTACTTTTAGATGTATGTTTTCTCTCGAGGTTTTTCCCTGGTTATTGTTATGGTAAACAACAGGGGGGTTCCAGAGACAAGTCTTAGGCAGCAAATGCCAGAGGAGACAAGTTTGCCAGAAGCTCTTCAAATCGAGGACTGTCTTATTTTACGGTACTTGTGCAATGTCTAGTACAGTGGGGCTCTGGTCGGCAGTGAGGACAGCGTTGCTCCCTAATTGATGATAATAAACAGTTTCCCATCTGAGGTTGTATAGTCGAGATGACCAGGGTGGGGAGAGGTGTGCTGGTAAGAGTGGGTGTGTGATTTCTTCTGCGGGCTTTTTTTCTTTTTCATAATTAAAGGATTATGTTATGCAGTTGCACATGGGTGGATTCCTAGTAGAATCCTAGAAAGGATAAACCAGATTTAAACAGGTTGTGAATGGATATTGAAGACAAAGGTCATGAACTAAAACCAAAGAGGTTTGAATCCAGAAACCTAGCTGAGCATATTTTCACTTAGACTAAAAGTTTAAGCTCACTACATGTCAAGCTTGACAGCCAAGAGAGAAGTAGTCTTCATGCTGTGGTGGAGCTTTGGAGTTAAAGGTGGAGGACTTGGGATTTGTTGAGGAGTGGCTGAAGCGGAAGAATAGGGAAACTGTGGTAAAGTAAACATAGTCAGGTAACTGTAGCTGCAGCAGATGAAGTGAGCTGTGACCACTGATGTGGGAGACTGTGAAGGTAGAGATGTTGGTTCTTTGGCAGACACTCTGTAACTTGCTTTGTATGCAAGTGTCAGGAGATGTTCGGTGCATTTGTCCCTATATCCTGCTAAATCAGCAGTTATTGCTGGGGTGGAGGTTTCATAACAGTCTTATAAAATTAATGGAGATATTCCTACAAAACACTGTTTCTCTCTCCCACACTTTGTTGTCTTTTTTTTTTCCCCCCTGCCAGTGAACATTAGAAGTTGAGGTATTTCCAAATTATCTTTTCCTTCCCACCAGTCGTTTCTGGCTACGTTCCAAAGGAGAGAAGATGACAGCTTTTCATTGGTCACTTAATTGTGTATGCCTATTGGTTTCTTTGACTTCCAAATTCATATTTTTGTGTGCTTGGGGGCTTTTGTGACAAGGTGTTAATGGATTCCTGGCTGGGCAAGCACCTGTGTCAGAAAGTGTTTCATAGTGTCCCGTATTTTTCCAGCTCTGACTGCTTCTATTAACTTGCATTTACCTTTATTGCATCCCCCCCAAGGTAGTTTTGTTTTAGTTTTTGCAGACTTATAATCCACATGTGCAAAGGAAACTATTACTCACATGTGCAAAGGAAGTTATTACTTTTATTACAGGGAGAATATGGGAGTTTCAAATGAGATCTCCACTTCCACATGTGCCTGAGAGACAAGAAATCTAGGAGATGCAGAAAAGAACTCAGACCACTGACTTGTCCAGGGATTTTCATTACATGATCTAAGAAGTTCTGCAAGGTGGGCTATGGGTAGCTGGTGGGTGTCCTGCTGATGGACATTTTCATTTCCTACTGTTAGGATCCATTAAATGGTAGATAACATACCCTACATGGTTTTGTAATAAAGTTCTACCAAATGAACTGTTGCTGTAGCTGCTCCAGCCTTATGATTGTGAAAGTGAAGAGAAATGGTGTCTGCAGCTTTAAAAGAGGATGAAAAGCATCTGGAAAATGATCTCTGTATTAGACTATAATCTAAATAATGAAGAAGACCTTCAGTCCTTTCAGGATATTCTGTCTAAATGCATGTGCTATTCACAGCAGTGAATATCTTTGCTTCTGAAAAAGAAGGTAGACTACCTTTTCTGTTTGTTTCCTCTTATAGAAGTTATTTCTTGATCGTCTGATGAATTTTGGGAGATAATATTGGTTTCTTGTCTTAAATCTATGCAATAATTTATCTTTTCATTCCAGTCCAAACCTGGGCAAAAAATGTTATGGATTTTGTCCTTTTATTACTACCAGCAAGTAAATCCTGTTTATGCAGTGAACTGTCCAAGACAGTTCCCTAGCATGTTGTCCTTTGTTCTAAGGAGCGCTTTCCATAACACGGTGTTATCAGCTCTTTTAATTGAAAATTTTTAGACTTTAATATGCTTCCTAGTCTGCTCTTGCACCTTGGTTTGCCCTCTGCACTTCTCCAAATTTGAAGACACAGATGGTGAACTTCTGTGTGGGAAAGAGCAAGGTATGGCAAGTTTGGGGTCTTCTAGAAATAGAAGTAGAATAGATTTAGAAATATGTTTAGTTAACATAACTTCTGCAACTGAAAACATATATGAATACCACAACTTAACTTGACCTTAACTTCCAAATCTGTAGGACAAAACGTGAACAATAAAGGATCTCTTGAGACAAATAGAGTGCATCCTGGCATAGGTCTTTCAAATAGTTTTTGATATACAGTCATGTATGAGAGAGAGATGGCCAAGAATAGAGGAACAGAATGTATAAATAAGATTTTTTTTATGACTCAAATGTTCATATGATATGAAGGACAGACTGGATTCAAAGTCAGTTCCCTACTGTTGTACCTGCCTTCAATACAGGACTTGCAGTATTTTCAATTGTGCTCCAACTTCAAAGACTATAGCATGCTACAGAAAGTGATGATGTCTAAGCCTATATAAATATATCTTTTTGCACTCCTTTATCCAGCTAGATTAGCAGAAACTATATTGTGTGTTTATCCTTTCCAACTGGTAGACATTTTTTATTATTTTTTAATTGATTTGTAAAAATGAAAATGATCTGATACCTTAAAAACAAATGTGTCTATGAGTCTATGAGCAGTGCTGATCTGGCGATGACATATAGAAGCTTTTGTTTTTTTTGTGCAAGGAAGAGAGATGATACTGTTGAATTTTTTTCTCTCTCTTTTTTTTTTTTCTTCTCCTGCAACTGTTATGTCATTGGAGGTTGGTCTTTTGATTCAGCAGTGTATTGTAAAGCTTGCCAGCCTGGAAGTCTTCTATTTACCCCTGCATAATAATAATGACGATGGACTAGGAACTCACTTAACACACAGGCTGAGCTGCAAGCTGTGCCCTGCTCACGTTGCTGGAAGAGCAGCTGCTGAGGAATCTTGTGAAGTTCTTCAGACTGCCTTGTCCTCCATCCCAGCACTGCTGTACCTCAGAGCAACTTCAGAGCTACTGTGTATTTGTAGCTGGATATCTGTACGTGGTACCCACAAAACCATCAAATTGCAGGAAAAATGTGTTTCAGTGGCCACTGTTTAAACCCAGCACTCTCTACTCCCAAAGGAAGCAAGACAGCAGCTCTAAATCAGATGGATTTGGGGCTTGAATCTCACACCTTTAGTCCTCATAATCTGTTATGCCCACCACCAAATTCACCTTCCAGATATGCTGCTGTGAGAATTTCTGAGTAATTCATTGTCATGAATTAACTTATTCTAGAATTACTCCAGTGTAGCTGAGAACAAAATTAAGCCTCTAGTCTGTTCTGGGAAATTAAACAGATATGTTTTCTTTCTAAGTGGTTTCTAATACATTTCATTAGGAAATTATTTGATGAATGTCATTTAGGCATTTGGGATTGGTATGGTGTCAGGGGTTTGAACAGTCTGACAATTTGTAGCTGGCCAAAAGGAAATGAAAGCCTAATATCTTCACAGAACACTTCAAGATTTTTAATCTTTTTTTTTTTTTTTTTCCCAAGCATCGAATGCTTCAAAGATGTCATAAAGACATGCAATAGTAGATTCATTCCTAAAGGCCTGGGAGCGCTCCAACTTATTTTCCTAAATGAGTTTGGCTATCTTAAAACTTAGTCCTATCATGGTATTAGTTTGTGTCTGTGGCAGTTGTAATTTTCACAAGTAAGCAGTCTGTAAGCATGAAGCAGAGATTCAATTATACTTTTCTTAAATTGCATAAAAAATCACCTACATCTTGTTCTGCCATGACTTCACAGTTTTTAAGATACCAGAAAAACTTTATGCTAAGGCTGATGCAATATTCTTGGCCACAGAACAATTTAACTGAGTTCACTGGGAACTTGAAGAGAGGTGAATCCACCAAGGTCAGTGAAATGATTATATTATTTTTGCAGTGTGAATAAACAGATGTTCACTTTCATGATTATTCACACCTATAGTATTGGGCATTAGGTAAACTATCCCAGCCTACTGTTATAGCTAAAACAATATTGTTGCCGCTGAAGACATGGAAAACTTTTAAATCCTGTTGGATGCTGACAGAAGTACTGAATATAATTCACTACTGTTGATTTTCAATCCCATTTCTCTCACGTGTGGAAGAGAGGACTAGACCAGATTCTTTGTTAAAATTGCAGATTATTATTATTATTATTATGAATTAGTGGGTACTTTGGATTTTTGCAAAGACAAGTCCATTGGACCTCTGTTGATTCCTCAAGCTGGGACTTTAATAAAGGGTCGTATTAAAGATTACCTGCCATATGCAGGAAAGAAAACAGCCCCTTGCCTAGGAAATAGTCGTAGAATTGTGCTCTGGGCCATTTTTTTTGAGATAGTATTACTGTACGTTAATGTAATCATTTTCTTCTACATCAAATTTGTGTGTCAGATTTTCTGGTTTCTCTAATTGTTCTACATCACTCTGGTGATACAGAAAAATACTATTTTGTCCAGTTATGTGTCTGCACATATTCATCTTATACTGTCAGAACAACACTAAGCTATTGAAATGTACCTGTAATTTTGGTGTAGTGGACTCTTATTGCTTTTAACACAACAGCTCTTTCCTTGTTTTTGCTGTGTCTCTTACTTCTTTTAACCTTCCTTAGGTAGCTTTACTCCTCTCTTCTGCCATTGCATTCTCAGGCCTGAACTAATTTCTGTTTATTACATGTATGCCAAATAACTGGCTCTTCTTCCTCGTAAATATACTTTCCATTAGGCATGTTAAAACCTATCTGTGAGAGAAATTAAAAGAGAGGTAGAAGAGGGTCAGGATAGGCAAGAAAGTTTGAGTGAGTGGGTCAGGCAGTTTGTCTGTCTTCTTGCCTAAACTGTATTGACTGTAATCTTGACGCACAAAGCGTCATTTCGGCTGCATGCAGATTGCACCTACCTGGCCTCTTGCCGTTACAGTATAATGGCAGCGGTAGAGTTACAGTAAGGGAACAACAAGAGATAAAGCAGTGGAGGATCCTTTTCCATGCGTGAGATTTTTATTTCTTTCTCTCAAGATGCAAGTGTTGGTCTGACAGTGGTCAAAGAGAAACGCCAAAGACAGGAAGTGTAAGAGTAGAGAATATTTATTGTGTTGGTGCGTCAATCTCTTGCACACCCTGTGTAAAACCAAGAGATTTCAAGCCAATTAACTGGAGACTTGAAATTATATTAATAAATGTCAGTATTATCCCATACAGCTGGAGTCCAACCACACCTGTATGAATATCTTTGGTTATGTTTAATCCACTTCTTACAAGAAAAAAGCACCCCTGTGCATTTTTATTCAAGTACTTTGTTTTACTCTGTGCTTTTAGTCTTCAGTCTCTGTTTTGATACGTAATTACTAATAGCATCTGGACAGTTGCATGCAAGACTTCTAGTTAACATTCTCAGTGGGCCTCACTGAGCAAAGTGGACACTGTGTGATTAATAAAAAGGTATTCTTAAAGCTCAGTGTAGCTCAACAACAAACTTATATGGGGGAATAACCTCTTCCTTTGCCTTTCTTTGAAAAGATAGGAAAAGCAAAAAAATAATTTGTCCAGCTAGAACCTTTCTTAGAAGTATGTCAGGGAACTGCAGAAAGAAAAAGTGAGAAGAAATATATTAATGTGCGATATACGTAATCCTTGTATCAAAGAATCCAGATATTTTAAAAATGTTTAGCTGGTGAAGTCCCAATAAAACACGTAAATATTGTTACCTTTGCTTTTACAAATAGACCACTGGAGACACAGACAGGTTAGGTGACTGTGAATGGGATCCTAGAATCATTCACTTGTAGAATTCAGAACAGAAAAAAAAAAAAATCCTGGTATTTATCTTCTGTTCTGACCCACTTATGCTGTTGTTGCAAACAGATAGATTGAATTAACTCTGAAAGTGGTGTATGAAACAATTTTGCTAAAGAGAAACTTGCCTAACTTCAAGTCAGCCATAGCTAAGTGAATTATTTCTTTTTTTGACTATGACAGTTATCTTGAAATAGCCCTTTGATGAAATCCTCTCCTCTTTCAAGTCCTTGGAAAAACTCCTACGATGAGATTCATTTCACCTAACTTTAGACATCTGAAGTGTAAACTTCTATATCTGAGTTCCCCATCCTCAAGTCTCTTTATAGCTGATGGAGAGAAACGAGGCCTTCTAGGGTACGATTCATCTTGCTTGTTTTGGATGGCTTCTTTAGAGGAGAGAAATTCAACCCCGTAAGTTCCTGCCTCTCTCTGCTGGCTTTAAAGAGATACTAGGTGACCAAGCTCAGCAGCATCATGCTCATTCAGTCAGAAAAAAAACACCTGTTGTGACTTCAGAGGGAATTTGGATGCCCACATGTTTTACTTGGGAGGGTATCACAGGCTCTGTGTAGGAAAGGCTAAGGTTCTTGCAGACTGGTGATACGTTTTGGTTATGCTCTCAAGTGCTTTCACACTTCTACCTGTGTTCTCAAAATTCTGTTGTGTGAAAATATGTTCAACTGTAGAGACTGCTGGAGTTGTATACAGGGTGTTAAGCTTCCTCTCAAAGGTACTGCTCTTCTGCACCTACAGCATCCTCATTCTTCTTCCTAAAAGCACACATAAATACTGTTAATCTGTGGCCTACAGACTCTTTCATTCACCCCGAAACATTCTAACAAAATTTTAATACATTCAGAGGAATGCTAAAAGAAAATAAGTTATTCTGATACCTTTTCTCTTCTTTCTTGTACCAGTATTCTTTCCATTCCTAGCTTAAGATAGAGATGAACTAAGGAAGAAACAGGCATAAGCCATAATGCAAAATCGAAGATTTAGGAAATCATGTGCAGGAGCTACACAGAGATCAAGAATAACACAGAAAGCATGCTAAGCAGCAGTCAGTATGCAGTAGTTCTTCTCCTGAGCTTTATCACAGTGTCTTTTAAAACAAATTTCGTCACAAAAAGGTGGGGAATAGTTTGGCTTTAAAAAAAGAAAAGTAAAAGGAAAAGTTACAGGGTTTGGCATTGCCTCTAACTTTGATATGTAAGGCCTATGTTTTCAGTGTGGGTTTGGAGGATTACTGGGGCAATAGGTTCTGTTTAGGTGCTTTCACTTTTTGTGATATGATTAGACATTTCTAAGGGTGTGTTCCTTAGCAAAGGTTGTCTGTGAAGGGGTAGAATAAAATCAGGTTAAAAATCTCCCGTGTTTAAGATGGACTGATGCATTGTCAACTTGCTGTTATGTATGTTGAGGGGACTGGTGGTGTTACTACTTAATTCACTGGACTTTCTTCACTGGTGAGCGAGCACATTTCAGAGCCCGTTGTTTCCTTGCAGGCCAGGTGAATGTGTGGTGGTTGACATTGGCCTCCCTGCCGTGGAGGTCGCCTGGGCACCGCAGAGCTGAAATTAGTGCTGAAAATGACTGCTTTAGTCAGTGGGCCATCTCCTTGGTTCAGTGTATATAGCTTGGCTGATTTCAGTTCACGCATTATCACTGATAGCTTGCCCTACTGTGTTTCGAGGTAGATAGTTTACTCTTCTGGAAGTGGAGATGGTGAAGAAGTGGAGATGGTTGACCTCAATGAACAGTTTCTGTAGCTGGAACTTGTGCGCACAAGCAAAGCAGAGGAACCTGTCATGTTCATGAAAGGATTTGACGTGCAGGAGGGTACAGGGAAAACCGGAGCATTGAGAGGGTCATAACAAGACAGGGACTGTAGGAGAAAAGCAGGAGAGAAGTTAGGCTGGGAAGTGATGAAGAAAGACAGACCAAGGTGTTTGTAACTCCCTGGAACCTGAGGGGTGGAGGTTCGTTCTGCTTCTTTGCATACATATTGTGTATTGTGAAATTGTGGCTGGTTTTGTTTTGTCCCAGGGAAAACGAATATGTCAGATCACTTTTCATCTGTCTTCACAGTCACCCTTTGTGTTATTTTGGTGGGGTCCTAAAGAAACTTCACCAAATCTCTCTTGTAGTGTTGGGACAATAACATGTCTCATAAGGAAAGAAGAGTCTTTCGTATAGAGGAAAAAAAGACTTGGTGAAAATGGCACATTCATGTATTTTGCACATGAAAAAATAAAGCTAGTTAATTATTTTACTCATCTTTACATAATTGCCTGATTTTGGGGTACTTAACTGTAAAAGATTTTAACTACATTAGAAACTAAAAATGTGTTTGCATGTTCTATGTGAAGTGCTTTATGATTTTCTTAAAATGAATTCTGTTACAGCAATTTAAAATACCATGTTATCTGTACCCTGTATGATACCCTTTGGCTCTGTCAGTCTTCCTCTTTTGTTCCCTCCTCCTTTCTCCCCATAAAAATGTTTACTTTTGTTTTTGCTTCAGTGGTGTTACTTTGTAATTTGTTTCTTATAATTAACACAATCCAAAGGCCAGTGAAGACGGGAGAATGTTTTCCATTCAGGTCCATGGGTTTCAGATGTGACCCTCAACAGATGATTATCAAATGCTGAAATTCAGATGTGAATAAAAGGGGGTTTTGTCTGTATGTAGAAATGCTTTCTTTAGCCTGAGGGATAGCAGTAAATACAGAAAGTGAGATGAAAACTGAATTTTTGCAGAATGGATATTTCATTTTAACTAAGTTTTTTTTTTTCTTTTCCTTTTTCCCTTTATTCTTCTCTCTGCTTGAAAAAATGTTAAACACATTGAGTCAGGGAGACATTCCTGTGCTGCATTAGAATAGCCATCAACGTCAGCCGAGACCATTTGGATCATGTCACTTGTCCTAAAGTGTGTAGCTGTTTTTAAAGAAAGAACATGTCATGTTCTGTACAGGGATCTTTAATGCATGAAACTTGTTTGAAGCAATAATAAATCAAGTCCTTGCTGCTATAACCAGTGTCTGATTTTCTCTCATGACAATCACTATCTTTCCATGTGTAAAAACTGAGACAATAGCAAGAATAATTCTGCACCCACAAGTACTGCAAATAATTTTGCTCATAACTAACTAAATACATAGATCTAGGAAAAAAAAAAAAAAACTAAAAACAAACAAACAACAACAAAAAAAAACCACCAGAAATGTAAATGCCCTGTACGTTTGCCACAATGCTTAATAATGCACTCTTTTTGTACAAGCATTGTTATAGGAGATTGCAAGATGTGTAGAGATATTTTCATTATTCATGCTCTATTGAGTATGCAGTTCTGCAGACGTTTTTCTCACCTCTTCCAAAAAATAAGTGGAGTAATTAAGAGCAAGCAGAGGGTTCGAGACTTATTTGTCTATCTTTTTCAAGTCTTTTATGCAAGTATTAGTTCCATTAGATTCAAACCAGTTACTGGTGATGTAAAAATTGGGCTTTTTCGTTTTTTTTACTCTTTATATTAATTACTCTTTTTGACTGTGTGTAGCCATAACTAAGAAGAGTAAAAGAAATGTCAATGCAAATCTGTTTCAATTAATCTGGAATAGTTTAGGATTGCAGACTATTTTAGCAGCATGATTTAGTTTCAAAAGCTCTGTGAGAAGATGACAGAAACCTCAGTGCTGGCAAATGTTATTTACTGTCTACAGTATATAGTAGTGTAATCATAATTACAAATGAATAGTGCTGAGATCCTCACTTGGGCTTGGACTGGGGCTGAAGCTCAATCAGACAAAGGGTTCAAGGGCATGACTCTCTCTGCCACCTTGCGAAATGCCTTGCTCTTTGCTCCACTACAGATTCACTGGCTTCGGGTGTAGGGAAAAGCCTGCCAAAGTGGCAGCACTGGTGGCCGGGGCCCCTGTAACAGCAGCGTGCCGTGCCCAGAAGCAGAGTGGGCTTCTTCAGTCTGCCTGGCCAGGGCAGCCCCGGACCAGGAGAGCTGCACCACGGGTCAGGGAGCGCTGTCTTGGTGCCCACTCGGTCCTCCACCGAGAGCATCAGTGAAGGGGCCCAGCAGCGCCAGCTAAAATGCTGTTTGGTTTTTGACCGTGTGTCGGCTCCAGTCCGCTTAGAGACTGTGGAGAGGCCAAAAGTGCATTTTGCATAGGCTAGGATTTGAAGAGCAGATTTTAATGACTTTGAGTTACATCACGAGTGAACTCAACCTCAGCCGGTGACCTTGAGCTGGAAAACGTTAGCCTGTTATCAGCGACCTGAACCATGAAGTCTCTTTGTATTGTTTTGAGTGTTTTTGCTTATGGAGATTGTTGTATTTAGTTTTTTAATCTGGTGCAGCATAGTAGAGGTAACCATCAGTTTGTTGTAAAAACAAATGCTCCGTTGACCTTTTCCCGTCCACTTGGAGGGCTGTAGAAGCCCGAGGTAGCCATAGCTTGTTTGTTGTTCCACTCGCTGAGCTGCTTGAGAACTTCCAATTTCCAACAACTCAGTTCTCAGAAGCAGGCTCGAGCATGGAGCACATGTGAAGTGTTGTGATTTGTTGCCATGATGACAGTGTCAACTTAACTACAGCTGACAAACAGTTTTTAAATAGAACATTTCAATTCATTATAGTATTCTCCATCTGTTTTTTTTCAATGTCTGCATACATGCAAAACATCTGAGAAATGCTACCACAATGGTTTAGTTTACTTATCCAGTCACTAACATTAATTAGTTGTTGAGAGTGGTAGTTTAGTAAGCAAGTAAAATGTCAGTATTCCTCTCTTGGTAAAGGAAACTATTTTATTTATTTAACAAAAAATGCCCAGTAGACCTGCTTCAACATTTAGAATTTTTCAAATTGATTTTTTAACCAGAACTTCTATATTGTTGGTATTTTATTTTATTTTATTTTTTACTACTTTGTTATCTCTTGCTTTTATCAGATTTTACTTCCTTCCAAAAGCATCTGCCATGGCTATTTCCAGTATGGAACTGGTAGCAGAAGGGGAGCATCATTTTGTAATTAAATCAGGCTGCTGGGGTCAGCTTTAGAGGGTTTTATTCATGGCTTTGCCACTGGCCCACTCTATGACCTTGAGCAAGTTGCGCATTGCTGTATCTCAGTTTACCTATAGGTAAACTAATATTGACTTCCCTTGAGGGGATATCATGAGGCTTAATTAAGAGTCTGCAAAGTTCTGTGAGATAGAGGACTGAAAGCTGCTATAGACATACAAATAATGATGGCGACAATGATGATGATGATTTGTGCCTGACTGCACTTCTTCCCACAGAACTGCCCCTGTAGCCGCTGTGTGGATTAGTTGTCAGGTGAGCTATGAATCCATCAGTTCATACATCATTCTGCCTCTCTCAGACTGAGCCCAGCTGGCTAGCTTGCTTATTAGTAGCTTTTAATAAATCAAATCATATTTGCTGTTTTAATTGTATCTTAAAGGGTAACGTGGCTCTCTGCTTTTAAATTAAAAAGCGTGACAACGTGCACATTAGAAGCTGTGCTGCTAGTCTTGTACTCTACTCTTCTCAAATCATTGACATAAAAATGGGTTAAAATATTGGTTTAAGAAAACTCGTAATTATAAAGCATGCAACTATTAAATTCTGGCAGAGTGCTTTGTCTGGGTGCTGCTTCCTCAGAGTGTGGGCATCACTGTAAATCCGCTCAGAGCCCTGTCTCAGTAAGCACATTTTGAAAGTGGTAATCCACAGGAATCCAAGGTGAAAGCAGTTGAGGTTTCCTTCTTGTTGACTGAAACTGCGATGTCCATATTAAAATAACAACAACAACAAAACAAAAGCAAAATAATGTAAAATCGGATTCGTGAATTATTCAAGTTTTACCTCATTGTGATTTTTATTTTTAAACAACACTGGCCAGAAAAAGCTACAGGAATAACAAACCGACATGTTTTATTTTTAATTTTGGGCCAAAACTGTATCTTACAAATCTCATTAAAATGGAGTATATCCACTAAAATATTAATAACATAATTTCCTTTGAATTTGGTTCTCTCAGACATGAAAAGCGAGGGGCCCACATGGAAATGGATACTCTTAGAGGAGTCCTGCTTGCTGAAATCAATGGGAGTAGCCCAGCTGGCTACTTCTGCCCATTACTAATTTATAGCAAATCAAGCAATACTTCCTCCTCTAACGTATCCTAAATACCAAGTCATACAGGAATTCCTCCCCAAGTACAGGAAGGGTTTAGGGTAAAACCAGCAGGAGGTTTCCCATTGATTTCAGTGAAGCTTTTGCCCAATGTTTTATTGTATTTTAGATCATCAGCCTTGGAGCTCTGTGTAGTTTGCCTTTTGATCGAGCACAGAATTTGCCTCAATGGTTCCTCTTTGGTAAACCTGAGCAGGTGCAATCTGACTCCTTCGCCGCTCTGTAACTGTGCTGTTTCTCGCGGCGTTGTGTAATCGGCGCTGATGACAATTCATGCCAATGGCAGGCAGGAAAACCACCGCGGTGTGTGCCGTCAATAACTTCTGACTCCTGAGAGGAGATCAAAGAGGAAGGCAGCGGGGAGGAGGAGTAGCCATAGATAAATGTAAAGGAAAAATTCTCAGTAACTGAGATAGCACTGTGAGGAGATAACAGAAATCAAAAAGATTTATTAAAAAGGCAAACAAAGTAGTTACTGAAGAATTCAACTACTGGAACATAAACTAAGCACGCTAAGTGGAGCAGTAAGCTGGAGCAATATATTTTTGGGTGTGCTGGTCCTGTATTTGGCCCAAAGGCTCCCTTTCATGCCTTAAAAGAGTGTGAAAAGCACAGTCGGATTTGAATCCTTTACCACCATAAACTGGTGATAGGAGAGAGGATATCTGATACTTCATTAGGGAGATGGGCTTGGAATAAATGCCGAAGCTGGGCTTCCCAGCAAGAAACTGCACAGATTTCTGGGGATCTGCGTACCAGGCCCTGCCATCACCTCTTGTAACCATTCCATGGTCCTTGTGGCCAGGGCAGGATACCCGCGGGATAGAAACCCAAGCACGAGCAGGGCTCCTCAGTGGCTGCTACCAGCGGTAGGCAGTGAAGGAAATGCAGCGTGCCGGCCAGAGCCCGGTAGTCCTGTGGGGATGTGTGAGGCCGAGGAACGCAGGTGTCTTTACAAGTAGCTTGGGATTCACAGTTTAAGATAAATATTGAGGTAGATTGGCAAAGGAGATATTGGTTCAGCTACAGAAATTTTTGTGAGGAGCAGATGAGAGAGATCGCTGCAGGTCGTGTGAACTGATGTTGCGCACAAGCACAGGGAGGCACCAAGGTACCTATGGCAAGGGGCAGCCGGTCAAAGAATTCAGGCAGAGTTTCTTCCTGGTGGGATAAACTACAAAGGTCAGGAATCAGGGCAAGAGAAAGGTAAAAGGAAAATAGTTTTGTCTATGTATTAATGACCTCCTTACACTCTCCCCCCTAAAGACTACTACTTCATTAATAAATAAATATATATAAATTAATTAAAATCATATATATTTATGCATATATGTATATATATGGCTGTATATATGTGCGTGTATATATATATATATATATATGTGGTGTATATATATGTGGCCGTAGGGATGTGTTGTTTTTCTATCATCAGCCTATAAATTGGAAGGGAGTATTCTGTGTTGAAGTATCTCGTCTTTTCGACTTACGGAAAATTTTTCTCCTGCTCCCTCCCTGACCTCTTAATTTTTATTTTTTTATTTTTTAAACCTGAACAGTTGTCTGAAGTGACTTCACTCCAGGATCCCACAATTGGATAAAAAGAACAAAATACAGAAAGATAAGTTCTTAAAATCACTCTGGGCGTTCTTTAATGGTAATCATTAGCCCTGGTCTGAACTCTATTGACAAAATGTTGGAGTAGTCTTGAAAGCCGAGCGAGTGCTCTTTTAAAGGAAGAACTGGTTAATTAGGAGATCTAATGCTACTGACCTAATTCTGTGGCTCAGTGCTAACTTTTCTAATGCACAATAGCATAAAGATTGGAAATGATATGTATTGATTCGTGCAAGTCAACAAGTCGGAATTTTGACTGGAGAGTTAATTTCTCAATAGCTATTTAACATCTTCTTCTTCCTTCCAGAACAATACCAGGTAATGTTTGCATGCAACTTGATAACCACCCCAGAGTTCATGTATTACTTTGTGCAGGGAGCCACAGAGACCAAGGGAAAATACTTAATGGCCCAAGAATGAAGGAATTGTGCCCTTACTCGTGAGTGGCACAGCTGCAAGTTACCGAGTCCTCTTGTAGCAAGAGCAAATGTTCTTCTTTTTTTTTTTAATAATAAAAATAAAGAAATAAGAATTTATTTGTGATCGCTGGGATGGTTATTGTCAAGGATTGAAAGCTCTTACTAAGGGTATGTGAATGTTTTCACTGTAAATCTGGGCATGTAAGAAGTTGCTGCATTTTTGTATCTGAACATGCCTCTTGTAAAGGCAACACTATTTTCTGTTGTTCCTCTCTCCTTAACTTTAAGTAGCAAAGGTGTGAAAAATAAAGTTTTTCTGTCTGTGAAGTGATATGTTAGACATAGCTCCTCAATAGGATAGTACAAATTCTTCCCTACTAGCCCTGGTAAGATTAAATGCCTAATCCACCAGCATTGTTCTGGTTTCCTTTTTCTGTAGATGGGATGCTGGTAAATTGTGATTCCTTACAATGCCTTGCTGTAGTATCTCATCCAAACTTCAGTAACAGTTTGTATGTTTATAAAGGCATGCTGACAAGGGAGGATCTTCACATCCAACTGCTGGCATCCAATTAGGGGGTTGTGAATGACCTGGAGGAACCCCCTCCATCCATAACTGTATTTGGGTATCTGGCTTTTGTCTTTAGGTGCTCCAAATTGCACCTAAGCTAGACATCTAAAGTAGATATATGAGCATCTCTCCTCCCACCAGTAGCATTCACATGCAGGAGCGCATTAACGTGATGCCATGAAGTCCAGGTTCAGCAGTGCCGTGTTGCAAATCTGTGTTCCGAGGCACGCAGCTGTGTTCCAGTGCTTGCTATACGTTTTCCTGCGTACGCAGCCTGTGCAATGCAGAACAAACATGATAATTAGGCAAGGGGGAGAGGACTTACCTGGTTCCTGTGAGATGATGCTTTTTTGTTAGCATCTAAAATACATTTATACATTTGTTTTAGAGATGTTCCAGTTTTGGGGCTGCCAACACTTTGAAAGAGAAACTTAGTCTTTTTCCTCCCTCCCTCCTTTTCTTCTTTCCTTCCTTCCTTCCACGTTGTTTAAACTTTCACTTACAGGCCTTTGTGTTATCCATGTAAAATTAAACTGCCTAGGTTGCCTTCAAGTTTGTGAGCACACAACTTAGGAAACTTATTTATAAGTATACCCATACAATGACCACTGCAGAAAAGTATGTTCAACTAATATATGAAACTCTTCTATCCTCTGTAATTTCCTTTGACTTGACATTGGGTCCAGAGGGCTTTCCTATCCATAGTGTAACTGCTGCACATTGACATATCTTTTTTTTTTTTTTTCTAAATTTTTTGTGGGAGTTTTTTTATGAATAAGATTTACAGGATTTGTCTCAAAAGAGGGTGTATTTCAGCTATAGTAGAGTACAGTGGTAGGGGATATGGAAGTACTCAGGTGGCAACAGCTCCAAAGTATTGGCAAGTGGATACTAAGAGGTCTGCAGATCTGGCTGCAATGAGATTATTTTTATACTCAGAATATCCTGTTCCTGAATAATCTATCCAAAGCTCTAGTCCCAGTAAAGCTGCTAAAAAGTATTTATAAATAAAGATGTGAGTTTCTAAGATGTAAGTTTCTGTGAATCTAGCAACCCCTCTGTACTTTCATATTCAAATTTGAGTGTGCTATGCAGTATGTCCATGTTCTCTGAATGGCACCTAGAGAATTTTGTGCACTTAATTTCATTTGATTTCCTGGAAGAGGCTTTTGGGGTAACAGGTGAGAGCAACTTGTTAGACTCTCCTGACAATTAGGAATGAAGATTTGGGGGTCTTTTCATAAAGAATGTTGGGAATTTGGCTGTGGTCTAGGCTGGTTCTTATTTCAGGCTGGCTTAATAGTTCCATAGAGCAAAGGCCAAGCTATGGAGATAGTGACTGAGTAATGCAGAGAAAACAGTCATCCTAAGGAGTATTAGACACTTTTTTTTTTTTTTTTTATCAGAGACTTTGATTATGCTGTTAAATAAATTAATTGAGACTTTCAGAGAGAGAATTTGTGGGTCAAATGTACCAAAGAGAACAACTAGCGGAGAAAAGAAGCACTGGAAAAATATGAATGGCAAAATTATCTGTTTCAGGTTTTTAGTCATAAGGAATAAGTATTATATGAATACAATGTAAATAATATTCAGTATAGGCCAGGCTTGCTATTCCATAACTGCTTCATAATGGAGGCATTAATGTAACATAGTGTGATGCTTGTCTGTGATACACACTGATGGTGCAACTTGGGTTAAATCATTATATCTACTTGATTCCTAGTCTGCTGTCCATAACTTATTCTTGTTCTATAATGTATCAGTTAAGAGAATAACTTTTTGACTGAAACTGGAATAATCTGGGGAAAAAATGGTACACTGGCTGCAGTCAGGAGAGATGGGACCAAATTCACAAATATGGATGCTCCTCCACTAGGAGAGATTCAGCCTGCTTTTATGCTTTGAAGAATTCTGGTTCTGAATTATAATGAAAGCAACTGAAGTGAAAATCGAGCACACTGATTTCAGTAGAGTACACATTCTCGCACAACACGGCAGCATTTACCTCCGGTGAGAGTTTTAATTCAGCTCCAGTTTGTAGTAACTGAAAATCATTTCCAGCTGATGGAGGCTTAGGTGTATGCTTATGTGAAGTGTTCAGTTGCATATAGATAACTCTTTCCTATGTAATAGATTTTTCCCGCCCAGTTGGTAGTTTCACAAGAGAAGCAGGCATGAACACTGCTGTACTTTCTCACTTCTGTAAGGTTTTATTTCTAGACAAGAGTTAAGGCATGTTGATAACGTGAGGAAGCTGTTGCGTAATGCCATTATGCAAATGGTGCAGGCTCATCAATATGGGTGACACCATCTCAAATAGGATATTACAGATGTACCAGGAGTTCAGAGCAAGGCAAGAAGAATGATCAGGTGCATGGGAAAACTCTCATGAGGAGAGATTGAAAAGACTAGGATCGCTTACCTTTGAGAGGAGATGAATAAAAAAGAACACGATAAGAATCTAACATTCATTATTTTGCATAGAGAAGGCAGTTTGGGAACGGCTTTTCTCTCTATCTCATGATACAAGAACAAGAGAACACTATAGAAGGGTGGCTGATAAATAATAATTTTTCACCTGGTGTGCAATTAGGTAATGGACTTCTTTGCTCTGGGAAGTTGCAAAAGAATTTAATGTGTTTTAGGAAAAGGTCTGTCGATTTATGTGAATGAGAATCTGTGTTGTTAGTATATATTAAAAAGAAAAAAAAAAAGATTACTAAAAGAGGTCTGAAATGATATGCTTTAGCTTTCCACTCTAATTGCTAGAAGACATTACAAGGACACTTTCTTGGGGGATGGGTTATCCCAGATCTGCCTAGTGCACGGTTTTAGGCATTTTCCGCTGACGCATCAGGTTATGCTTATAGTTCTAGATGAAACTAGATTTGAGCCCATGTGGCAATTTCTGTGTTCCTGGTTGTTTCATTGTCAGGCTATTTCAACGGCTGTTGATGCCAGCTCAAATTTACAGCCATATTACGTTGTGCAAGCTACTTGTGGCACAATCTGTCCTTTTGTTTGGAACTTCTTCAGCATTTACAAGACAGTGGGTCATGGTCTATGAGCACGGTTATAGGCACAGTGGTAATACAAACAACAAATAGTAATTGTCCATGTGAACATTTAGAAAACATCCCCAACTACATAGATAAATTACTAATGGTAGTAGCAGTTATGCATCATATATGGGAATTGTTTATTATTGCAATTGTTACGCTTTCTTCTCTCTATGTAGGAAAGAAGTAATGGCAGGAGAGAAGTATTAGCGAGTAAAACTATTTCCCCTTGGAAACCAGTGTCCAACTCCACCTTGAGGTCCTCAGTGAAATAATGTTTGTTATTTTTGCCTAATCCCCAACCAGCAGAACTTCACATTACAAAAGCATCAGACGGACCAGTTTACAATCTCTGCTTAGTATTTGAGTTAGTCAAGGAAAATGAACTACCTTTGGCTTTCAGAGACTCCCAGGGCTATACCCTTCCCATGATACGTGTGTAGCAGTTAACAGTACTACTACAGCGTGCCCTAGAGAGGAGAATATAGTTCTTACATTATTTGTCTGCTCTCCTAGTGATTGCTAGATTATAGAAAAGCAGCCTCTAGGCTACATGTGCACACACGACTGTATGCATGTATGTATAAGTTTTTTTTATATATACAAATATATATGTATTCTAATATATAAACAAACATGTATATGCATCTGAAAGAGATGATCACCTCCTGCTGTTGAAAATTCTTCAAGGGAACTCGGTGTACCAGTGTGTGGTCCCAAAATAAGGCACTGAAAATCTCGGCAATCCTAAGAGGTTAATACAGTTCACTGTTGCTTAAATTAGATCAGTGTAATTCACTGCATCTCTAGTGGAAATTAAATTTGTGTTTAAAACTAAAGAGCAAGCTAGCCAGGTTCAGGAGCACATTTGGGATGCAAAATACATTAAGCCTATTGCAAGTTGGTTATTGCTTTTGGTGCCTTGAACTCCTTAGATGAAAGTACGCTAAGATATAAGAAGTTACTTGTGGTATTATACATACCATTTATGAACTCAATTTTAAAAAATTCTTTTCTCCCAACTCTTCCAAGACAAAAAGAGGAGACAAATCAGAAAGGATTTGTTGAGTCTATTCAATCCTTACAGCAAACTAATGAGAGACTAACCATCAAGCTGCCTCCTTTGTCTGGATAGTTACCTGCATTGACAGCAAGTTTGCTGCACTGCTTTGATTCTTACGAATATACAAGAGAGAATCAAATAAGGTTGTTAACACGGTTCATAAGAAGCCATCAAACTTTCCATCTATCCGACGTAAACCTGTGTTTTTGTTGTTTTCTGAAAACAGTGTAAGATGTTTCTGATGCATTCTGGAAATGGATGCACAACACAGCCAAAGAATTTTTTCCACCTTTGAGGAAAGGGCTGTAAGTATCTACCTCTTGATGGAGTTAGAGCTTTCCGTTGATAGCTAGCATGGAAGAGAAGCTGTGGTTTGTCATCAGACTTCATTATTAGTAATATAATAGCATTATGGTTTCTAAGTGTTGGTAGATTTTTTTGCACTGTTGCTCCCTAGTAGGTTGTACTGGGAAGTTGGAGATGAAACTACTGTATGCAGACAAATCCATATTGTTGCTGTCTGCATGCTTGCTGTGAAACTGCTCTACAGCTATACAGTTTGAAAGCAGAATCTCATGAAAGTAAAATCAGCATAAAAGTCAGGTTTAGACTTCTATATTCATATTTATGAATTGAAAAACCTCAACCATGATCTTATCTGGAGCTGTGGTAGCAGTTGACAACAAATGTGCCCTTGAGAATACTGTGTATGGTAATGCAAGGGAATCATGGATATTCCTTCCTACTACTTCTTGCTTGCATCGATGCCGTTATAATAACAGTAACAGTAATTAGTATTACAAGCTTGGGTGCCACAGTATGTTTCCGCTGGCCTACAACAGTTGCTCAAGCAATTGGCTTTGAGTTTGCAATAGCTACTGTGCAATGGATTTGCCTTTGTACTCTGTTCACAGTGAGGAGAGACTATTCTCCTACACTGTTGCATTTATGGGCTGCTGAAAATTCAAGGTAATTAAGTTTTTTCTTCTGAAGTATTCTGCTTATTGCACTACTCCTTTTCAAGCTGCACTAGTTTGTATTGATTTCTCAGAGTCCCTGCTCTCCATCACCAGCTTTTTCTGTAGACCCATATCCATTCTAAACAAAATTCGATCTTTATTAATAAGCTACAAATTAAAATTCCTCTTACCTCTTCTCACTATTGAGATAAAATAAAATAAAATCTGTTTTTCTGCAATTGCTAATACTCTGTTGAGGCTTTTGATGTGGTCAGGTAGAGAGGCCTTGGAGTGTGCTGTAATGTTTGGCAAAATCAGGAAAAAGATGTTAGCTGTTTCTTTTCTCAGTCACCAAGCTGTATTGTTACTTGAAAAAGGTTTTAATATAAAACTTGACATAGGAGGGTAATTCAGCAGTAACAGGCAGAATGTGCCACAACAGAAGATGCTCCACAACAGGTGTAAATACAGCCAAAAAAACCCGTAAGTCTCATTCTGATTCAGCCTCTCTCTATATTTAATAGCCATGTGAAAGACATAGCCTTGCTAGTTTATCGGGCTAGTCTCCCAGTCTTTGGACAGAAACCCATTGAATTCAGGGGTGGAAGACTGGAGGGCTTCAAACATATCAGCGCTAAGCAGAGAGAGTTTGGGGAGATTATAGTGACAAGGTAGTAGTCAGGAAAAAGGACATTTCTTATAATACTTATAACAGTACATATTACAACAATAATTGAGAATCCTAGTGAACAGATTATGGAACTTTCTTTCCTATGGGAATTTCATTCATTGAAGGTGCTCAACTGATTAAGTAAACTGCTGAGAGTGTCAATTAAAAGGGTAGACTTTACTTAAATTTTCCATATTTACAGTACTCAGAAATCAAAGCCAGCCTGATCTGTAGGGCCACCTCTGTTACAAAGTCCAAGTGTCTACGTTGTTTAAACGGCTTCTATCTCATTGTTTAAATAGCCTTTTGATAAGTAACAATATAATAGTGTTGGTGATTGCCTTATGATTAGCCTATCAGGATGGCCTTTTAGGCTGTAGTACTGAGTTTTTCTTTCTGCTTTGTACTCATATTATTAATAAACAAAGCACATAGGTCTTTGAACTTCCAAGCAGCACAAATGCCTGTGTGTTTGTATGTGTGGGTTCACGTGTGTGTGTGTGTGTCACATTTTGGTTTGGGGCTGTGATTTCTTTTTAACTGGCCACAAAGCCACAAAGGTGTGGAGGAAAAAGGACAGCGAGGAATGGGTGGAGCAAAGTAGGGTGAGATAATATGTGAATAAGAGAATAAGAAAATAAACCAAGAAGAGGAAGACCAAGAACTGAGGAAAGGAAGGTGACTGGGAGGACCATATTTGTGGAGACACTGATCCTGATGCTCTGAGTTGTTATTGTTGGGCAGCATCAGTTGTTTAAGCCATAAGCTGAAGTGTTGTGTTTTCCAGAATAGATGCAATTATTTTGTTTTGTTATCCAAGGACAAATAAGTGTGAAGCTCATGGTGATCGAAGACTTTTTCATGTTGCTTCTTCTGGGAATCATCCTTTGGTTGCTTCTAGTAGTTCCCACCTGAACGAGGTCCTCATGGAAGTCTTTACGCTGCTGAGAGAGGGGAATAAAAGCCTCACCCTGCTGTTGTTAGCTCAAGTTCTGCTACCAGCTTCAGTAGCGGACTTGCTCCCCTCCATTTACACCTGCTGGGGAAGGGGAGTCAGAGACTGCAGTGGGAAAGGCAGCTGGCAGGTGTGGGGGTTAGTCGGTATGGCAGCACTTGACATACCAAATAGCAGGCAGTATCCTTGTTTCTGATGGGAATCTCAGCAAGCTCAGAATCCGGGAGCAGGTCTTGAAGATTTGCAGAGGGATGTTGGTTGAGTTTATTCTCACCAGAATGTATGTATTTCACCTGACCTGGATTGTCCCTTGAAAGTGGAAAGTCTGCATTTATAATTACAGTATTATTTTTACTGGCTTTTTCAAAATTGGGCTTTAAAACTGGGTACAAGTTCTCAATTATAAAATAGAAAATACTAACCTTATATGTTGGTGCATTAGGACCTCTAAATAGTGACCTTGTTTATAAATATATATATATATATATATATACATATATATATCTGTAAACTGTGGGTTACACCTATAACATGGTAAGCATAAAATATCACTTCATCATTACTCAGTCTGCCTGTCTTGTTCACTTATAGGACTATATAGGACAGGTACAGCAATATATTTCTGTGAAAATATAATTTGTAATATTATATGACTCGTGTAATCAGGAAATATTGAACATTATGGAGCATTTAGTATTTGTGTTTAAATTGCTGTAGACTTGAATACCTCTGATGCTCAGAAATAAATCTATTCAGAAAAAAAGAGGAAAAATGCTGGAACCAGAGTTGGTAGCTGGTACTAATAGTAAATGGAAATACAAACATGTTTCTTTCTCTTTGATAAAAGTACTTTTTCTGAAGGATCAATTAGTTATCCACTAAAATATATTAGAGATTAGGTTTTGTAACTATACAGAGCTGTAAGCCTCTTTGCCCAAAATTTTGGTGCAGAGAGCCTTTAACAGTTATTTTTTCTTCTTAGCAGTGCTTTGACAAGTGATCTTCAGGGCTGAGATGAAGAATTTTGCTTAGGAATCAAGATTATTTTTGAACACAAGAAGGGAAATATACCTGCAAATGTTTCTACTTTCTGAAAAAAGACGTGGGAGATGCATAAAGATACCACTTGTGCCTTACACTGAAGAGCTTTTTGGAGGGGTGACAGGCTGGAAACATGGCAGTTAATTTTCCTCTAAAAAGGGAGGTTTTCAAACTGACTGGCTTGCATGTAGAGTTGCTTTTTTTTCCCTCTTTCTTTTTCTTCTTTCCCTTTCTCCCCCCACGTGAGATGGCTCTATGGAATAATAAGCCCGGCCAGTTTTGGATCTGAACACAATCTCACTCACTCTCATGTTGTTTGGCACTTGAACAGGAGTGACAGGCTTTGGTTCCTTTATCAAATAACTCAGTGTATCTATTTTTGTAAGCTGTGTCATTGGCTGAAAAATGCAGGTCCCTCTACAATTATGGGGCATGACCGGGAGGAACACAGGCAGCAGGGCTTTACTTGAACTCCTACCAGTTAATTGAAATTCTACTCCAGCCAGTTGAGATGGGAAGTGATATGAAGATGTGGAAAAACCTGAGTTGAATTGCTTTTTCCCTCCTTTTTTTTTTTTTCTTCTAAAGAGAAAAAAAAAAAAAAGACAATTGTTCGTGTTTATTAAGGTAGTTTTATACAAGTGCTGAGGGACAGACCAGAAAAGAGTGGGGCACACATGTATCATTTTTTGTTTTCTTTTGCATTTTTTAAGTGAAGAGAGAAAAAAGAAATTGCATGCTTTCATCACATTGACATGTATCTGTAGCCTAACTTGTGAAGTTTAATCAGGGAAAAAATATATATAAACTACACAAGCATTAGTACTGTGCCATTTGATAAGATGTTTTTGGTACACCTGCCCACCAATATTTGCCTGCCACAACTTTTGTTTACCTCTAAGAATTTTCAAAGACATGAACTGCTTGATGTTTTTATTCTTTTTTCTCTGTGAACAAATGCTCAGGATCTTTCCACCATCGAAGTTTTTCTCCTCAGGGCCTAGGGGATGGTGCATTGGTAACAATAAGGCCAAAAAAAAATGCTTTGGGCTTTCCTAGGGCAGCAAAACTTTTTATGTTTTGCTGCATGAGCACTAACTATCAGAGGTGTCTGTCCTGTTACTCAGACCTGCTCATTTGGATTAGCACCAGTTCAAAAGACTTTTTTTCTTCTGACTTTGCAAGAACATAAATATGCATTTGTTCCAAATGTAGGAATTTGAAAACTGCTACACTCGAGCAGATTTGAAAGAAGCAAGAAGTGAGTTAAAATCTATTGTATTCACATACATGTTCTCTGTGTTTTCACAAATACCCTTGTAAACAGGTGTTGTAATTTTCCTAAATACGTAAGCAGCCAAGATATGCCTACTTTCACGTACCAGCTAAGGCTGTGATAGCACTGAAACACAAATGGGATAAACTTGTTCTCATTTTTCTCAAGGAGGCATATGCTATAGTGAAATTTTGTTCAGCACTCTTTTGTTTGTATTTCTCCAATGACTGCTGCTATAAGATTTGATCCTGTGAAATGATGGGCAACCTCGGCTTCCAGAGAAATTAATAAAAGTTTACAGTGATTAAGAACCCTTTGGATTAGACCTTTGTATAAAAATCCTCGATTGTTATAAACACATGCACCATTATAGGCTTAGTCCAGAATGAATGGCTTTCCAGCACAATTAGGTAAATCTCGAGTTATCAGTTCACCTGGCTGATTAAGTTCATTGAAATACCCTTGTGCACTAACTTGGAAAATAGTTTGACTTTGCTAATATTGGAAAATAAGCACGAAATGGTATAAGCAATAAATAAATATGCCTTAGGCTTTGGCCACAATTTAAGGAGGAAAAATCTTTGGGAAAAAGCTGGAAGCATGATATTAACTGGGTTTGGTTTGATATTTGGACAAAGAAATCACTGCTCTGAGCTGAGCAGAGAGATAAGCGCCCTGACTTGCAATAGATTAAGAGACCTGCATTGGTTAGAACAAACCATGTTTGAGACTCTCCCCAAGTGCCGCCACGTTTAGATTTAAGATTAACTGCAGCAGAATGGTGGAGCGGCTGTTTGTTTTATGAAACAATCACTAATGACATTAAACAGACGGTGCCCCTTCCAACACGATTGTTCATTTGCGATAAACTGAGAGAAGCCCACAAGAGATTGGAAAAGAAAACTCATAAGTGCTTCATTTTGAGGCTCTTACAATGTCCTATTGGAGGTGACAATTAGTGACAGAGAATAAGAATCTAACTCCTAATGCATTTAGATTTTTTTTTCCAAATAATTTGTAAATATTAGCTTTACTTTATCTTTATACCGAGGAGCTGAATGGTAATAATATAATGACAAGTTTTTCTGTGCGGATTTTTTCCAACTCTCCCTCCCCTTGCTCCTGTCTGTGGGAAGCCCCCACTAAGCATTAACAGTATTAAAAAGAGTGTTATCTATTAGTTCAATTAGACAGCAGACATTTACTTTTCAATGTATTTGAAGACTGATTTGATTTGGGTCCAATCATTTAAAAATAAGAGAGCAGAGCTGTGTACAGAGCTGTGTACAGATATCTGTAGCTCTGAAGTCTTAATTGCAAATTCAGATAAGGATTAGAAGGGGCTGTATCTCTGTAGACCAAAGGTATTTGCTAATACCTGAGATATAAAAGTGGTTAAATTCAATATTTACTAATTTAGGATTTCCACTCTGGATTTTGATTAAGCTTTTTGGTTGAAAACCCCATGTTATTAAGCTGTGATGAGGGAAAAACCAGCCCTTTTATAAGCCTCGCTTTAACGCTTTATTTCAAATAATTTATTTTGGACCGTCTAAAAGCCATTGTAGAACTTCATTTAAAGAAAAACCCAACAAAACAAACAAAAACATTGTCAAAGGCCTGTTGTAGCATTAAGCTTTTGTTTAGTACACAAAGAAATATATTAATAAAAAGTGTTTTAAGTGCTTATTACCGAGATGGTTTGTTTTGAAACACAGGCTTTTTCACAGCAGTTTTTACACTTCATTGTGTACTATGAAAGACACACTAAGTAGAGGTTGTCAGGTTCCCATCTGAAGTAGACTACTGCTGGGGAATGCAGCCATTTATGATGCCACTCAAGCAGGACTAATCTAGAGTAGATCTCTTATAAATAACCAGCCAACAAAAATACTAAATCATTCCCTTTTGCTGATTGAAGCAGGCAGAATTGCTGCTTTAAAGAGCAGGAGATGCTCATTACGGAGACATACAGAAGGAATTAGTGAATCCATATTAGTGAGTCTGTTGAACATGGTTACGCATCAAACCTCAACCTTCCTGGAGGAATCAAAGCAACAGTTTCACGTAGAGTAGTATTTTGAGAGCTTTGCTTTGTTTTTTGGGCTAGCATTTGATAGACAGGTGCTTTGTGGGTTTGTTTGTGTATTATCCACTCTGGCTGTTGTAAATCTCCCATTGTAAAACTTCAAATTGTATGTTCTAGCGTGCTGTAAATGGTGTCCACATTTGGTATAAATGCAGATTTATGAACCCTGCCTTCTCTGTCCAGGGCTCCTGAGGTTGCACCCTGCTAGCTAAGGGCCAGGCTAAAATGGTCTTTAAGATGCATTTTGGCAACATGGTTCTCAGTCTTCCAGACCTTATTTACATGACTAGACCCTCTTATGAATAATTGAGCCTCTGTATATTGCTTATGGAAATGAAAAAAAGAAAAAACACTTCAAAGTTATGTCCTCCCATTAGGGAATAGGCTCCTACCTAAAAGGAAGGGATATTCTTAATTTTTGAAGTTGGAGTGGCCTTTCTGTATTGATGTTCATGCTTAGGCATCAGGAGCACATAATTATTTAAAAAGTAATAATCCTGCTTTATTGGCTTGAAGGCCTGGGAGAAGGTGGGTAAGAGAATACTTTTGGCTCAAAGGTTATGCTCTGCAATTTGTTGATTAACTTGCCTCTTGTTTTGAAAACAAAGCATTGCTTTAGGGATTCATGATACCTGAAATGCAAGTACCGTTCAGTGCTGCAAGCCTCCTCGGTACAGGGGGCAGCCAATGCTGACTCCAGACTTAAGTAACGGAGTACCTTTGTGATGCACAGGTCTGTCCACTTTGCTCCCTCTTTCGTCTTTTGGAGGAAAAATCCTTACCAAGAATTAATCTCAGGATGAATAAGTACCCCTCTTGCTGCAAGTGGTGTGCAGTAAAAGAGGTCCAGTGTTCACCTAGTTTAAGGCTGGAGAAGTTTTGCTGCGTTTACTTCTGTTTCCATCGGGTTTGGATTTTTTTTAGATCTCAGATTGGTTATTACATAGTCCCTGTTATTAAAGAACCAGGACTGAGAGCAAGTGACTAGCTGCAGAAAAATGTGAAGGGTGAATGTGAAGAAAACACAAGAAGTAGCATCTACAGTATTTCCTGCAATAAGATTTACCAGCTCTATCTTTATATCTGGCAGTACTAGATTAAGTATCTGAATTCAGTCCACAAAGATGGTCTAAAAGGTCTGTAAAAATCATTATGTGTGCTAAATATTTGTTTTCTATGACTTTGGATGTTTTTTGGAAGTTGCTAGTGTCTGAGCAGTTGTGAATAACAACTGTAGCATAGATATTTCCTAATGTGTTTCCATGTTGCTTATTTTTCCAGGTGGGTCAATAAGAAAAAGAAAAGAATAAAAATGACCTTGCTAGAATCGTTGTTTGATAAAGGTCCTTTTTTTTATTTCATTAGTCTCTAGATTAGCTTTGTGCTGGTATGAGTCCAATCTAACTCTCTGGAAGTAAATTCTTTTGAGTCCAGACTCAGTGATGTAACTAGTAATAAAATTTGGCCCAGTGTAGTTATAAATATCCATCAAATAAAAATGATGGATTATGAAACAGTAAACTTTAATTCCTGTATCAAGATGGCCTCTAGATCACTTTGCTTACACTGTTGTCTACCTGGGAGAATGAAAGGAAAATAACGTTGAGACAGTGACTGAGGTGAAGACAGACAGGGCAATCAGTATTTTGAAATGGTGGACAACACCTTGGGGAAATGTAAACATGGGGTCAAGTGGCAGAGACAAGTCATCCCATGTGTCCTTCAAAATATTTGGAATCTACAGTTTTATGTATCCAGCAGTTTTGTGATGCAATTATTTTTTTTCAGAATAATTCTGAATTAGGAGGAACACTAAAACGTACAGTTTTTGACCTAGATAAGGGCTCCAAGCAATGACTGCAAGACAGCCAAGTGACATACAGGGTGATAATAGGGGCAGCAGTCATTGCTGAGCTGCTGATGGCCAGGCAAGGAAAATTTATGATGGATGAACAAATGGTAGGAACTTGATTTTTTATGCAATATTTTTTGTTTTGTCTGTGGGTTTAACACAGGATCTTCTATGATAAACCAGCAGCGAGCCTGAACTGCTGAAAACAATTCTTTAAAATGTAGCCCATCAAAAGTTCCTGACTTTATCCTATTTTTAAATGCTGCTTCTTTTTCATGTATTCAAATTATGTTATCTGTCTGTCTATTTCTATGCTTGTTGGCCCACTGCAGTTTTATTGTACACAAAATGTTCAAGTAAATCTTAACATCCAGGGCTCTGTCTCCTGTTCGTATTTTAGCATAGGAATAAACAACAATTTGTCTCTATCTCCATGGCCAGAATATGCTTCCTTTTGTGTTCGGCAGCATGACAGATACAGACGGTGACTGCTTGTTACTTGTCTCTCAAGATAGTCAATGATACACCACTGACTATCATCGGTATGATAGCGCTTTATTATTATTATTATATCCTGAATTGAAATGATAATTCCTCACTGCATGGCTTGTACTTTACCTATTAGTTTGCAATGTTTCTTATGAATGCTTGAGTGAAATGGAGAAATACACAAAGACCAGTCTGCTGGCACAAAAAAAATGTAGATACAAAAGGCAGAACGCTTGCCTTAAGGTCATATTTAAAAAGAAAAACAAAGCAATAAATAAATAAATAAAAACTTTTAAGATAGGAAATAATCTTTTGATCTCAGAAATCTCTAAATGAGGATTGGATAAAATTGTGTAGGCGTTTGACCTTTTCAATATAGTCAAATAAAGAAGGTCTAGTGCTTGCGTCAACTATCTTGGATACATGGCTGAAAAATCTCTATAAGTTCCCAACTGGAAGGTAGAAACTCATCATATTTCGTGTTGACTCAGGACAGAATTTGAGTTATTTTCTCTTATTGTGTGTATCTTGCTTTTGTAGCAGAAGTAACTTGAGTCCAGCTTTCAGATTTGAGCCTAGCTATTCACATTGCCTTAAAGCTGTATCGTTTGACTTGGACAAGATGCTAATATCCTAAGAGCTGCTGGAGTATGGTGTCTTTGAAAAGCTGATACATCGCTTCTGGAGAGTCAGAAATTAAGCCATATGATTCATGAAGACTTTGCAGTCCGCAGTGTGTACAGGGACCTATACTTCATTCTTCATTTAAAACATATACTGACATTACCACACAAGAATATTAGTATTTATTAAGTTTCTCCAGAAGACAGTTATTTTGAATTAATCAAAGTGCTTTTTACCAAGTTTTCACTATGTTAGCAGCAATCCACTAGTTGTTGTTTGGTATTTAAGTCTCTCTTGCCAAAGTTTCAATCTCCAAAGCTGAAAAATAAATCTCTTTCTTTGAATAGCAATGAGAAAGACTGGTAAACATTTAAAAAAAGGTAGATGGTATTCAGCTACTAGCAGTTCTAACCAAGTTTTATTTTCTTGAGATTTATCCTGTGAAAAAGTGAATTGTTTTCTAACATTGTTAGATGTTCAGTGTTTTTAAAGTGTTTTTAACATTTATAGAGAAGAAGCAGTTTCAGGTGTAGAGCCTTTTCAAAATGCTTGCTATGCATGTGCCTTTTGAAAGTACCACTCTCAGCAACTACATCTTCCCTGAGCTAAGTGAAACTGCTTAAGATGCGTAAGTGGTATAGGATCCCCCGGTAAATCCTTCTAACTTCCATGTGGTACCCCACTATCTCTCAGTTGCTGATGTTTGTAGCCGATATTTCTACATGAGCTTGCTGGGAACATACCTAACACGTGTGTTAAGCATCCTTTGGCTTCTGCATTTTTCAGGTGAGTTGCTTTACCTTGAACTATTGCACAGAACTATAGGTAAATAGACAGGAATGTGCTGAAAACGTACACAGAAGAGGGATTTGTATGAGGAAAAGTTGCTTCTGCTTTGTTCATTGAACAAAAGAAAATAACACTTTGAAAGGCTGCAAGTATTAGTGTGTTATTATCACATCCTAGTTTCTGCAGGCAAAAAAAAAAAAAAAGGGAAGTTTAAAGGACAAAGAGAACTTTTCTGAGAGACAGAAATCCTCTCTATACTATCTACGTATTTAGCATAGATGATGTGGTTTGTGTGCTACAAGTAGCACCGCTATTTTGTCTGTCTGGTGCGTGATGCGTTTGCCAGATTAGAAGCATTAGTGCCCTCTGTTGTTCATCAGAGAACTGCAAATATTCTTGCAGATTATGATCCTTATCACTGTTGGTATCAAACAGATTTTTAACAAAAACCAGGCATGTTGTAAGAGCGTATTTCTATAAGCTAAACTACTTAATCAAGAGGAGTATATTTGTTTTTTTTTTTTTCATTGTATTCTGCTACAACTTGCAATAAAACAAGTAATAGCCCACGTTGGGGGAAAAATGTCTTGAAATGCATGCAGAAATAGATATGCTTTTTGCTCACGTATTTGCTGACAAGTTAATTTCTTCTTTCTGTGCGTAATTTTTTAGGAGTGAAGATATTTTTAATCAAAGCATTCTAAAGTATCCAAAAGGAAAGTGGTTTTGAATATTTGATCCTTTGCCCCCCCCCCAAAATAAATATTTTATTTCTAGAAATCAGAGATTTTTATTATTTTGATAGGCTAGTAGAAGTATAAGAGAGTGCAACTTTTCAGAAGAACAATAGAGAAATAACATGGGTAGGCTGTGGGGTGTTTTTTATTATTATTTTGATTTTTGTTTTGTTTTTGTTTTTACTACATTAAAGTGAACTGCAAGAATGACAACTTCATTCAAGCAGATCATTTGGAATTACATTAAACAGCTGCTATTAAACAGCTGACAACAAAGGAGACCATTTTGATCTCAACAGCGCAGAGATTCTAGCAGCATGCTCCCTCGGTGATGTTATGAAGAACACATTGTGCTCTTGTATACCAACACACACTGTACTCCCCACTGTGCTTGTTGCCAAACACTGTTTTTTCAAATCACTTTGTATTCAGTTAGGGATCTGGGAAGTCCAAATCCAGCCAGACAAATGCAGAACAGCTTAGTTGAAGCAGCTTTAACAGGTGCCATCATACAGACTTGTCGAACCAGAGAGACAACACAAACAAATATGTAGTCGTGGTCAACAGGGTGTGGATTTGCCCCATTGCACATGATGGCACTGGTTACTAAAGAGCATTTTGCCACAGACCCTAGTTAGTCTTGGGTAAAGTGGAGGGGATGTGACAAGGGAAATATGCGTTAGCTCCTTACAGCCGGCGTCTGCTGGACTTTTATGCTTGCATTTATTTGTTCTTCTCAGTAGTGCCAGACACAGAGTGGAGCAGCATAAAATGAGCATACCTGTAAAGGAACAAATGGAACAAACGTAGCATTGATTTAAGAGGGTGCTTCCCGTGCTCGAGGTGGTTGACTGAAGGATGAGGAATAAAATAAGAATAGAGATAATTGGATGGGTCATTGTCTTGTGCTGTCCTTGTCTTTCAGGGTATGAGAGGCATCCCTTCATTATGTCCTTGTAATCTGCCATTGTTCATAACATGCCACGCGTGTTGCCCGCTAGGTTGCGTTGCCCATTCCAAATGTGTCGTTATTCTGCACTTGTGCTGCCTTTGCAGCCGTAACCTTGACCCGTTCCATGCCGTTGACATTCTTCAGTAGCTGGATTCCTATCAGGTGGTACAACACTGACAGAAAATAGGTTACAATATGTTAAGCAATTGTATGTTATACTCTTTTCTTTAAGTGAGGAATTTGTGTAGTGGTCTCTGAATAATATGAAGGGATATAGTTGATCAGAGGGTTAAAATATATTTTATTGCCTTCTAGCAAAAGTGGAAAATTCCAGCAAATGATTTGTCTAAATGTTCAGATTTGAATTTCAGATTGCATTTGCATAATATTTACTGCATTGGAGAAATATGAAACTTTACTTCCATGAGAAGTTTTGCAAGGTGATAAAGTGAACGTTTATGTTAGGCCTTTAGTTTCATTTATATATTTGTATTTATGTGAGTAGCCCTTCTCACGTCCACAGAAATAACATGAAAGGTGATGTGAAAAGTTACGGGATGGGGCTCTGCCAATCACGGAATCATTTTGTAAGCTTGTTTAGAATGCATACTATAGGTAAGGAAAAAAGTTTAAGCAATGAATTAATTTATGCTTATCCCGGCCAGAAACTGGAGACTTGCTTGTCCACATTTCTGTAAGACAAATTTTGCAATTTGTATTGTTGTCACGCTAATGATCAGTGAAAACAGAAAGGTGGCCTGGACAGAAGGGTTAGAAATTAAGGATTGTAAGGGATGTCTATCCTTAGTCCTTTCCATATGGTGTAAAAAGTATTGAGTCATGTTGATGTTGGATGTATGCAATTCCAATGCAGAAGTCTGTTGTATTTGAGTTTAAATGGGACTGTAGTGACTATCAAGCTTGGCCATATATCACGAGTCAACATCTGGGAACTTTTGTACTTGGCTTTTTGGAAAATGATTCAGGCTACATCGATTCAGGCTACATTCTGTGATTCTGTATATTTCAAAAAGTACTAGTGTAACAAAAAAACATGAGGTGATCCAGAATCTACCTTCAGTTCTCCCCCTTGATTCACCAGATCTCTAAACAGCACTTTTCTAAAGTACTGCCTGGCCTGAAACCTTTGTAATAGGTTCTTGTTGGGAATTACCGTCAAGTCAGCCTTCTGTCTTTGCTAAGCTAGGTTCTTAATGATCATGAGGTTATTCCTAGTACTCTGCTCTTTACAGTGAAGGGACATTTCACACTGCTTGAAATGCCAGATGCAAAAGTATTTTCAAAGAAGTAAAAAAAAGCAACACAACAAACAAACAAAAACAAACACCACAACAACAACCACCACAACGTCCTCTGTTTACAATTCTAGAGCAATAGCTGCCATTGAGAATGTAATGCTGCAGCTGCTTTTAATTGCCTTTATTGTGTTTAAGTATTGTACCTATGGGGAAGTTTCTCTCCGGGTTTGACAGTGAATTAAACCAGTTTTTCAGGATATGAATGTGTCTTGTATGTTTGTGGAATTGAGTGTTGAACTTAAAAACAATGGGTCTTGATTGCTAGCGGCACAGAGGTCTTTTGTGATCAGGCGTGGGGTGATGCTGCGGCTCCTCCCCAAGCCCAGCCAGTGCAGGGGATGGCGAGGTTCTGCTCTCAGTCTCTGCAGGAAGACAGCGGGGAATTCCTGATTTAGTTGTGACTTCTCTCCTGCTGAGCCCAAGACATTTCTCTTTCTGAGCTGGATTGCATTTAGTGAAACACAAGTCCGTGATGATGTGAAAAGGAAGCACTTTCCAAAGTTAAGCATTAGGAATTCATTTTTACGGAGATCTGCACGTAAATGGGATGGCTAGCATTGTGCAATGGCTTGCACAATTATTTTTAGCCAGTTAGTAAAAATGCTGTGGAGAAGACATACAAACTCGAGTAACGAACAAATAAAAGGAAAATAATATAGAAAGAGAACAGAATGAGACAGAAAAGGTCTAATTTTAAAGCAGCCTTGTTTCTTTATACGCCCTTGTATTGGCTTAAAGTAATTTGTCTTTAACTGATAGACATTCTTCTCAACATATAGCTTAGTGTTAAGGAGCTGACACTCAATGGCAAGCCACAAGAAGGCTGAAAAGGCAGTATCATGAATAGTGAACTCTCTCTTGGTTTCCTTGACACCTGCATAGTGCATACTGCCAACTATGATAAATGGAGCAGAAACATAGACACTTACTAAAAAGATGGAGCAGAAGCTAAAGGCTGGAGAGTGAGACATAGAAAGATGTATGCTTGATCTCACTTGGAAAAAGAAACAAATGGGTAGGAGAGCAAGTGAAGTTGAATGACATCTTGAAGACAGGAAAGGACTGAGGCTGAAGTGGCAGCAGGCCAGCAAGAGGAGCAGATGGGAGGTGGGACAAGTTTATTACCAAAGAGGCCATTGGATAGTAACAGTGCACATACTGCTAGAGAAACAGATGAGGTGAGCTGCTAATCTTTCTGAATTCTATCTGAATGTGTCTCCTATTCAGATTACTTATTTCTTGAAGTTGGTTTACTTTTTGGGAAACTTCCCTGGCAGATGGAAGAAAATTGTGCCATGTGATGCTCAGAAAAGCAAACATCGGAAAGACAGCAAAGCAGGATGAGGGAACTGAGATGCATTCCAGAATATTTTTAGTTGCATTCCAGAATATTTTCTTAAATGGGAAATATTGCTTTCATAATTTTAAACTGCTGCCCACAGAGGAGCAAGGTAATATTAAAGAAGCATATTTTGATAAAGCTGAATCGGCCTGAACAATTCTTCCCTTACTGTGGACATCAGACAAAACACACCACATTGTTTGGCCTGATAGTGGGGACAACTGAATTTTACCTTACCATGTATTGGTAAGGTAAATATGTGGCCACTATTGTCTTAAAAATCCCGTGTGTGTTGACAGACGAGTGAGTCTGACCTAATGCTGAAAATAAAAGCTGACCTTGTAAATGCCCCAAAGAGCAGAAGAAATGATGTTTTGCCTGCAGGGCTCATTAATTAGTTGAATTTCTCATCTAATTCTTCTGGGTCAGCTCTGTTGCTTACTCTGCTCCAGAAGGGGCAGGCCTGTAGAAGCCATCTTGATAAGTATCTTCAAGATGCAATACATAGTATGCAGTCAGCAAAATGTAGTCTACGATTTTTGTCCTCACATGTTTACAAAGGGGTAGAGGTAAAGGGCTGCTTTCATCTGGGTAACCACATAAGCCTTTTAGATGACCTGCCTTGAGATTCAAGCAGACCTTGGATCAAGCTGTGGAAAATCTTTTCCTTGGTTACTTTTCTTCTTAGCTATCCATCTCTCTCTTTTCCATCTGTAATAGTTATTTTTTTGATAAGTCGGTGGACACAAGTAGTTACAACAGTGTAGTAGTATGGGCTATCTCATCTTTCTAACACTACAGTCTAGAAAAGTGTTTTAAAATACTGATATGTTAGTAGCAATTATTTAATTTTGTTGTAGGTTTCATTTTTATCATATCAAGTTTAAGGACTGAATATTTGTTCTGCACTGTACCTTATACACACGCCTTCTATGAAGTTTGCTCCAGCCATGTGCCTGCTCAGTTGAGGGTAAAAGTGATCTGTCACCTTGACAGCATTTGAAGGATCTGCAGTGCTTTAGGAGGTATGATACCAGGGCAATTGGTAGTTTCATTCATCCTCAGCAATAAAGCCATTTTCAGTGCTAAGGGTAATAAAAGTTGGCTGGTCTCTCACTAGTTCTTGAGGAGGCAGAATGTGCCCTAATCTCTTGCTCCAAATCGTGCAAAGGCAACAGCAGCAGACAGCAGCTTCTGAACCATCAGTAGCAGAATTAAAAACAACTGACTGCTTTAGAAGCTTCGTGTTCCCTTTGAATGCAAGTAAGCGTTCTGCACTCCTCACTGTCTAACTGGGCTAACTGCCTTGTTTTTTTGGCGATAATAATATCATTTTATGTTAACATGATGACATTCATGCCTGTAAATCTTCAAAACTGTGTGAGTGAGAAAAAGATAGAAAATCACTACTCATTGCAACCACCTCTGGGGAGAAATTCAGCATTTGTTCAACAGCAAAGAATAACCTTACCTGGAAGTTCAGGACAATTAAAGTATAAGCTAGCAATGTAAAATTCACTAGGCTATGCAAAACGTATATTGTGCTTTAGGATATACTAAGCAGGACAAAAAGAAAGACATCCTCCCACATTGCTCTTCATGCTTGCTACCTTATATTAAAACTCTTCTGCACATGCAAATAAACATGCGGCTGATTCCCTGCAACATGAGGTTTCTTGAACTCCAGCTTGTGTGCACAAAGCCTATTTTGTTACGTGGAGAACTGGGGAGAGAGGGCCGAGATGGCAGATAGAGCATGTACTTATATATCACAGAAAGCCAGCCTAAAGCCCAAGTGTCTACAGAATTGTGTCACTGTAATTTTTTTTCCTGCTGTTTAAAGCCCTAACCTGTATTATAACTGGCTTAAGTCCTGTCATAACACAGGTTTGATCTGGAGGTTTCAGCTTGTGCAGTTTTTGTGTCATTTCTAACTTGTAGATGAGACAATATTAATTTTGAAGGAATTAGCCTGAAATTTCCTCATGCTGAGATGAAATGGCGCGAGTTAGCCAGACTAACTGCTAAAGGTTTTCTAATGAAAAGTAGAGTGATATGAAATTTTCCTGATAAAAGGATCTGTAGCTTTCATTTGCTGTATTAAATACCAGTGTAAAAGGGACAGCAGGAGTAACAAATGGGCGACTAGATATTATCTACTTTCACATTCCAGGGACACTCCTTCGCTTTGCTGGTGCGGTCCAAATAAAGCCTTAAAATCTGGAGGCCTGGGACTGTTTTCTTCCTTGCGGCAGGCAAGCTTCTTGAAAGTCTCGATAGCTTTTTATTTTTTTTTTATTTTAACTGCTTCCTTTTCCGATAGCATGTGACAGTTCCAGTTTTTGGTGTGGACAGGTGTTTATGTGACTGCATTCCCCCCAGGGCTTGGGAGGGGGTGCGCTGGGAAGTGTTGAGTGCTGAATGTTAAGCTCGTTCCTTTGTATGGCTTAGAAATCTCTGTTGTCCAGAATTGTACAGATAAGGCAGACCCATTTGCTTCATTGTCAGGCAATGTAGCTGAATAGAAATGCAAATGTGACATAAGGGGACTGCGCTGGGGAGGCGTTTGCTGTTACCTACTATAACAGTGCTCCTGGCTGTTAGAAAATTCCTGCAGAATCCATCGGGCTTTATTTTTTTTTCTTTTCTTTTCTTTTTTTTTTTTCTTAATATAATTAGCTACAGGTTACAGAGAAGATTCTCCAAAAGAAAATGTCTCTCTTCTGCAGTTGCTTTTATTTTTATGCAGTGGAACGGCTCAGTTTTAACTCCCTTATCAAGAGCTGCATGAACTGCCCAGACTAAATTGGGAGCATCTCCACACTGTTTGACAAATAGATTTTTTGTAAACTGATTTAGCCTTTTCATTGTTTGCATTTCATTATATAGCAGACTTCATGTCACAAAATCGGTATTCATTCAAAATAGCGAATTTAGAGATAGGACTGTAGCCAGATAAAAAATATTGCACAGGTCAGGTCTATTAACCATAGAATAATAGCAAGTCAGTGATCCAAGGGGTAGTTCTTCTGCAGGGAAGGGCTAACATAACTGAGGTCAGGAGTCAGAGCTCAGGACTTCAGATGTGGCTGTCGCCAGATTTACAAGTAAATCTACTGGGAAAACAGGGAAAACGAAGGAACCTTGCAGCAAAAGGAAAGAGAAAGGCAGCCCAGCTCTTTCATCTTAAATCTCGGGCTGCTCAGTGGATGAAGAAAAAAAGTCTGATTTGCTTAAGTGCTTCACTTTATTCAGAAACTCCGAGTTGCATCTTCCAAAGTATGATCCAAGGATCTAACTCAATCAGGTTTAGAGAATTTATTTAGAAAATAACATTGAAAGAGAACCGATTCTTGCTCTGCTGCCAAATTCATTATTGAACAAAGACCGTTAGCATTCTGAAAATATGTGTACCAAATGCAAACAGTGCTAAAGAATATAGATATGGCCTTCAGTAAGACTGGAGCAGTTTATGTTAATACCTTAGGAGCAGATAATCTGAAGTGGGAGTGAACAGGTCAGAAAGATGACTGAGTTGCAACTTTCCCTTTTCTATATATTTTATTTCTACAAGCCTTTCCACTTTCTTTAAGCCTTTGTCACCCTGACAATATTAGAGAAGTTCTTGCCTCTGTCTTAACAGTCACATTCTAATAGTTGCATGCAGAAACTGCTTTACACTTTCTTATTATAGCAGCTCTGTGCCACCATCCTCCTGCTTATAAACTTCAGCTGTTTTGAACATGGTCCTGCATGGGTTCAAGGCAGGTAACAGCAAGGCAGTTCCCTAGGAACTCGGTATTTCATTGGAGAGTATTATTTGAACTCGTGTCTAGATAAGTTGTAACTGTATTCTTCTGGGTTATCTGGTCAATAGAGATATTGTATTACAGCACTAGTATCAGATCTATTTTTTAGATGCACAAAAATGGATATACTCTCTGGAAGTAGGTAGTTAGGAATCCGTTCTGCAATATTTTATCGAGGGTGGGGGCGAAACGCTACTGAAGTTGATATGAGTTTGCCTGAGAAAGGGCTGTACAACCTGGCTCCCAAATGAGAAGCAGCAAGGGATGTAACATCCTGTAACTTGGTGTGCTTTCAAATCAGTTCACTTGGAAGCTCTTTGAGCAGAGAAGTGTGGACTTTGGAGGGACAAAATTAATAAAGATGCTTCTAACTGGAATGAAAGATGGAACCATTCACTTCTGCATACGTACATTGGTTCAACTTCCTTTTTTACCACATATTTTTTGTGTGTAAGTATAAATATATGTAGATAACCAGGGGCCTACAATATAATATGCTCGTGTGTGTGTATAGGTATAGCCACACACATGCAGCTGCAGTAATTGAACCAAATGTTTTGTGAGAGAAGTGTCAGAAGTGCACTTAGTCTAAAGGCTGTACTTTCTGGATCAATTCACAACATGAGTGCATGCTTTTGCAGGAAAATACTGACTGGATCTACTTAAAAGTCATACAGCCGTCTTATTGCTTTATTCAGCATACTTCAATAAAATAATTACAATTCTCACTTTTCCTTTTTATCTGTGAATGACAGAAATTTCTGTCATAAGCAAGTTAACGTAAATTTCTAGAAGCATAACACCTGCAATGGGGGCAGAACTGGTGGGAGGAAAAGGCTAATATGAAAAACTTAGTTCTGCATTTTTCTTATGAAGGAATTTAGAACAAAAATCCAAATTTGCAGGCACGTGAATTAAGCAGGATGAGTATATGCATAATGTTTACACCTTAACCATTATGCATGGAGCTAAATCTATCGATTGGAGATTGAGTAATTGAATAGGGCTAACTGACTGGTCAATAGGAATGAAGCTGCTCTAGGACAGAAACTTAGGTGATACGAGAAGGCTTCAGCTGCAGAAGTGTGTCATTACAATTATATTGTCTCATTGAATCATATTTACTAATACTGTCAGAGAAAATGTTTTCACTAACAACCACAACAAACACCTTTTTTGTTAAGGTGCAATTCTAATGGTTGTACTAAAAATGTTAATGTGCTCACATTAAATGTTAGTGTACAAGCCTACTAGTGATAGCAGCATTGTTACACTTGTATCTGACATATTTTCGGCTGTATCATTTAGTGGGAACAGAATACAGGAATGATGAATAACATCTCAGTGCACTCTATATGTCCTCCCTTAAAGGCTTCCTTCAAGACCATCAGAGCTTTGATGTTCAGTTGGATGGGGCTGTAGGACCTGGGAGAAGGGCAATTGGTGGTGAATTCCCCTTTTCTTTAGAGCTGCTGGAACCATACGGTTATCCATCTGGGAGCTGTAAAACCATGAAAACCTTTATTTTAAGTCTCTTCGTATAAATGATTGGGGAAGAGTACATTATGTGCTTAACCCCTTCCTGTACTTGGTTTATATGCACACTTGTGTGTCCAAGAAAGCATTTGACTTGGAGCCCGAATGTGCATCTATGTGAAGTTTAATATGTTAAGGGATCAGTCAGCTGATATATGCATAGAGAAGAAGCTGTGTATACAGAAGGAAAAATTAGATGTTACCACTGGGACAGACTTCAGTGGCCTTCAGTACTGAAGTCTCTACCTGCTTTAGACCTGAGGTGTCTAGAGAGAGAGTAGCTAGTACCTTATGGAGGGAAGATTTGTTTACTCTTGAGCAGGTGAACTCAACCTTTGTTAACCAGTTTCTTCTATTTCAGAGATGTTAATTTCCCATGGTAAAAGCTCTGATTTACCAGCACAGTAAGGTTATCCTGAGTTGAAGACATTTTCGTTATTCTCATTTGTCTGCAGTTCAGGATTAATTCTGCACCAAATTCTTGCTTCCCAGGTCAGTGAAATGTTACAAGATAAAGAATCTCACCTTGATCTTGGAGAGAACAGTCATGTACTTCCATATTACACTGAATTATTTCTTAACATTTATTGATAACAAAATAAGACACCCATGCAGAAAGTCCCTGCTTGAAAAGCAGATCAGTTTTTTGGTTCTCAGTACTTAAAGCAGATGCCTTCCTGCTTGTCAGTGTTTATTGTAGCTTAACTGTATTTAATTCAGCGTTCCTTGTACCTTTAAAAAGTGCATCCCCTTTAATCTATTGCTTTAAAAAGCATGCATTAGATGTCAGACAACATAAAGACAGCACATAGAGATAACCCTGATGTAAGTGATGGTTCCAGTCATCTAGCGTATGGATAAAAGATTTCTGAAGCTATGTTACTTGGCAGTTCAACATGATCTGGCTGTTTGTTAATCAGAGAACCTGAGAAGAACAAAGGAGGGAGAACAAAAATGTTGAAAAGAGTGTTGTATACCTAGAAGATGTACAGTGGGACACCTAATGTGGTGGTAGGATTGGATAAAGCAGTCGTGGAAACGGTGAGCCATAGGAGGGCAAAATTTGTTTCACTTTGTTGCACGTGAAGTGAGTTTGTTGGGAAAGGGGATAACGTTTTGTATTCAGTCAGAGAGCATGTTCTGTAAATCTCTTCAGTTACCCATTCCCTGGGTGTCGCAATAGATTAAGTCGCTGTGTGATGATATGACACCGCCATCACTCGTCTTCCTGGGATATTGCTGGAGGCAACAACAAACCTGTGTCTTTGGCACATGTGAAGGAATTTAGTGCTTGAGGGGTTAAATTACACAGGGTCCCCTGTGGATCAGCTTATGCTTGGACAGTAATAATAGCAATAACATTAATAATAAAAATGCCAGAGCGAAGGGAGTGGAGGGGGAGTAGGGGGAGAAAAAGAAAGAAGAGTGATGGAAGATGGGCTGGGACAGCCAGGGGAAGGAAAAAAAAAGAGCGCGCTAGAGATAATGCATTTTGTACAGCAGGTGTACAGTCTCGAAGTCAGATGTCATAGGAGCCTCTGCAACATGCGCACGCACAAATACACAGTGCGGAAGCTTTGAGGATGGTTGGTGGCTCCGTCTGTGCGTGTATGTGCGCTCTCGCTTGAAGCCATGATATCCTAGGGCAGTGTAACAAGCAATTCGTGTCAGCTCACAGTAAAGATTATTGGTGTTTTCACTGGGGAAATATTTACACTCCATCTTCTTTTCTATTTTCAGTACCTTGAGCTTCCAGTCAGGTAGGAGGCTGGTTGGGGGGGTGGGAAAAGACCCACTGAGGGACACCTCTCATCCCCCAGTTAGATGGAGCTAAACCCCTAATCTTACTTAGGATTAGCTGCTGATGCTAAGTTCTCTTCCTTCCCTTCTAGCTTTGTTGGATATTATATTTCACTGTAGTATAGGTGATAGAATGGGATGTCAACTGGAGTGTTTTGGTTTTAACTGAAAGCAAAAGCACTTTTTAAGATATTTTTACATCGGTAAGGCCTCCCAAAAAAATCCAAAGGTAATGAATTTAAGTGCAGAATAATGCGAATTTCTTTTGTTCCTCAATAGATAAGCCATCACAGTAAGGGACAGCAGCTCATCACATTGAAAAATAAAAGAAATCTGAACGTGTCCTCTTTCAGATTTGTTGTTTGTCATAATAAACCCTCCAGTGAAAAGGGCTAATTTACTCTTTCTATAGGAATATTTTAAGTATGATTATCATAATATCACAGCTGCTGAAAAGGTCTAAAATAGGACATTGACCTTGAATGTGTTCCTGCGTTTAGTATGTGGTGCTTAACATTCAAGAAACAATATAACTGCAACTCATTTATTAATGTATAATCTCAAAATGTTAACTCTTGCTCTGTAAATACATGCCATAAGGATTGTAGAAAGCTTGCAGTATCCCATGAAGTACATGTGGTATTTTATCAGTGTAAATATGTATAAGATTTTCAAGATTTCTGCTGGGAATACTCCATAACTAAAGTAAGTTTTCCCTTTGGTACTGCACTAGTTTATGATTTAATTTTTACTGACATTCCACCAGTCATATTATTAGCTTCACAAAATGAAAGTGAAATAATCCTGTATTAATTAAACAGAGCAACTGAATTCCCTCAGTCATCTTATCCTTGGCTGTCTGAGACAGTAATGCACTTCAGCTTCTCTGAAGAAACTTACACTAAAAAAAGAGCTTGGGGTAATAGTGAGATATCCATATTGAAGTGCGTGCCTGAATTATCTTTAGGGAGTAGACCTTTTTTGGTGGGTGATAGGCAATGTGTGTGCAGCTCCCTTTCTTTTTCTTTTTTTTTTTTTCATTCTTTTTGTCAGAGGCTTTGGAGAAGGTGTTTTGTCAAGAGAATAATTTTCATTTATAACAATGTGAACAGTTTCTATTCTGTACCAGTCATTTAAATACCCATGCCCTTCAAAATAAAACAAGGAGAAAATATACAGTATTTTTTTTTTTGAGACCAGATGAACTGAATGTAGTTTGGTAATATGGTAAGGCAATTACTGATCCTTCACAGAGACATGTTTATATGCTAGAACTGAGTGGAGCAGCAAAATCTAAGCGCCTTGCTCTGTGTATTTGTGAACACACTGTGGAAAAGTTCTAAAGAGTGCTCTGAGATAATGGTATGTGGGCTTTTTTTCCCGTAAGATCAAAACGAGGAGTAATTAATTATTCCTAAATAATGACTGAAGTAGCAGATAGCTTTAAAGTAATAACCTGCTACAGTTTGTCCAACTATGTACAAACAGGTGAGCAGGATTTGGATGTTCTGTAGTATTGTTTTTTTAAAATCATTACCAGTGTATCCAGGGATGCACCAAGTGCCTTCCACTAACAAGCACACAAGGCAAAAGTGTCTTAAGACCAGTAGATGGTAATAATATTGTTCTAATGTTGATCTGTAGCATAGCACGTTTGAGTTGTATTTCTTTACTTAGGATTTTGAATAAACAGCAAATCACATATTTGATGATAATTCAATGTTTATTTCAAACTTAACAATATGATATTCTCCAGCTATACTTTGAATAAGGTACCATAGTGTACAGCAAACTTCCATCTTAAGTAACAGGATACTTGTTTTTAAATAAATTCTCAGTAGCTAATAGAATTTTTTTTATATTCTTGCTCCTTCCCAGATGACTTGAGCTTGTTGCTCCTTTTGGTAAACACACATTTGACACAATGCACTGTGCGGCTTCTGTGAAGCGCCACTGAATCGTACTTCTTCAGTTGCCTTGAGGTAGTTGTGTTGTAAGAATCTGGCTGTTTGGATGCCTTGAAATGTCTGTAGTAGTTAAATGTGAAGATGCTTAAAGACGGACTGTATGCAGGACAAATTATATGCTCAGAGAGAAACGTAGATGCTGCTCAGTAATGCCCCTTGACTGGCACAGACACTCAGGATGTTTTTTTCCTTCCCCTCTCTTGATTCTATTACCACTGTTTTGTATAGACTCCTTGTGGTAAGATTTTTGCACTGTTTGGTTTGCTAAGTTAGTGCAGATGGGCAGTTGCATGCATGTTCTTATCCTATATC
>VXAA01004103.1:291177-311032 GCA_013399115.1 Anseranas semipalmata | reverse complement strand
CCCGGCCCCGGGGTAACGGCCGCCCGGCCCCGGCGTGAGGGGCGCCGGGCCGCGCGGCGCGGCGGCGGGGAGCCTCCCCGGCCGAGAGGCAGAGCGCAGGACTTTTTAACGAGCTGCAGTTCCTCGGCCGCACTTGGCAGCTACCTGGCGTTTCGTGTGGGCGCCCGGGCGGAGCGTCTCCGGCGGAAAGCGTGGAGCCCAAACGAAACGCGGCGGTCTGGGGCTGCCGAGCGGCTCGTCAACTTGATTTCAGCCCGCAGCCGGGGCTAAATATTAGTATATCACGGGAGCTGTCACTGATTCATTTTTCATGTCGAGCCACTTACGTAGCCGTGCCTTCGCGTTACCCTAACGGTGACAGTAGTGCTGAAGGGAAAAACGAGCTAAGAGTGAGCATCGCCCTCGGCGCCGTACGTGGGAAGGCTGCGGGAGAGGTGACAGTGTATTATAGGTAGGTGCCCACTAGCTGTCCTTAGTGTCTGCGTAGTGCATTGCTACTTGTAATTAAGCCGGGGAGGAAAAGTGAAGTGTGGCGACTGTGCCTCGGCGAAATAATCCAGGAAGTACCAAATAGCCCGGCTCACAGGAACACAGTTCGGGAGCAGGAGGCAGGGAAATCCGCTCTAGTGTTCCGGGGTACGTAAAAGAAAATAAACAGAGGTGGGGTGCCTACTCAGACGGTGTTTGTAGGTCAGTCCCCCGTGAGCTGCTGTGTAGTGCAAAATAGCTTCATAAATGTCAGGGTGCAGTTTCCAGAGCTTTTACTAAGAGTGGCAGTTTCCTTTATAAAATACATAAAAAGACAAAAAGGTTTTTTTTAGATGGTTTTTTTTTCCCCCCCCAAAGGAGCTTTCTTGAATTTACCTTCTTACAGCTAATTTGAATGATTAGTTTAGATAAGCCTCTTAGAGTAGATGCATTTAAATGAAATCGGGGCACATGTCTTTTTGGCTCTGGTGCAAGATTCAAACTAATTTTTTTCTTCCTCTTTGGCTCAATTGAAAGTCATCTTAAAACACTCCCAGTACCTTGTCCGAGCGCAGGCTTTGAGGCATATGTAGTCGAATGGACACAGAGAAACAGCTAACGCTTCGAAACATATCTGCTTCTCTGTCTCGATTAATAAGCCCCAGAGTTTTACGCGTTATTAATATTCATAGTAATTGTATATTGACTATATATTGTCACGTGTATACACATACAAGAATGAGAGCATACAAAAAATAAATATAATAGTTTCTGCAGTTCTCTCACTATGGATGAGGGCAGAGAGGATTGGAGCTAAAAATTGTCAGAACATTTTGGGAGTGCACAGACATCTGTCTGACCATCACTAGGTATGCTTTGATTTTAAGGCAGAGCATGTTAAAGAATGCAGTAACTTAAAGCCAGCTGCAGCGTTGGCTTTTTGCTTTTTCAGCAATAACAATAGTACTAATAATTACTAATGGTTAATAAGCTAACAGATGCAATAAATATATCTATTCATTTTGACATATGTGTCAGTTTAATCATTCTAAATGAATCAGTGCGTTCATAACGTGAAATCTCCTTCAACCTCTGATTAAAATGTAACGTTGACTAAAGGATTAGAGAGCGGACTTAATTTTACTGACTGTTTTAACAGTTGTCACAGCTGTTGGAAGAAGGAAAGGCAATTGAAACACTCCAAAAAGGGGGGGGGGGTAGGACTAGTTTAATAAATTTAAACATGATCTCTGAATGCCAAACATAGAAAACTGAGTAGATTTGTAACCCCAGAAAGCTCCTGTGCACTATGTACATTTGCCCTTTGTGGCTCACTGTGTTTCATTAGTTTGAACCCTCAGCAATTCTCCACTTTCTCCATTTAAAAACGTGCACCGGCATTTAAACGTCAAACAAATTCAGCTCTTAGTGGGCACAGATTTTTATTTTATAGTGCAGCAGATAAAATAGACAGACGACAAGAAATAAAGACTGTGTAGAATGGGTGTAACATTTAAAAAGTGGACGTAGGCAGCATGTATTGTAAATACTTCAGTGCGATGGTGCTCGGTGTACGTATTTTATGTTTTCCTAACCGTTCTTGTGTTGTGATGTGGGAATGGTCTGTGGAGTTGCTGTGCGAGTCCGTGTGGGTTGTGCTTGTGTGTGGCTGAATAGGAGCATGTGTGTACACTCGCACGCATCAGCACGTAAATATTCATCTGTGTGTGTGCGTGTGAGACGATTGTTAAATATAAAAGAGTTTATATCAGTTTCGCTGTTCTTGAAAACATTCTGGCATAGCTTCTAATTCCCAAACAATTTATTTTAGAAGTGTTTTTCATTTTTAAGGGTGGACTGAAGAACGCCTCTTTGTGAAGTGTGAAGCGGCACTTGATTCCACCCCACAGTTTCTCTAGGCTGTGGAGATCTTTAACCTCATTCATTTGTCTTATTAGCTAGCCGTTTAAGTTGTTATTAAGAAATAAAGCCCAAAGTTAATAGTAAAGTAGAAAGTCCTCGGGCCTCCACACGCAGCTGGAGCGCGTAGCGTGGAAGAGCTCTGTGCTGTGAAGCCAGCCCCCAAGTGTGGGCGAACGAGCAGCTTCTGCCTGTGTTCTCCCCGTGGACAGCCAGCAGGCCTTGTGTCATTCTTCCTTTTCTGTTTCCAGTTGTAGGTCTTTGGTTTTTTGGTTTTGATAGACTGCTGGCAAGTTTTTAAATCCTGCAGAAAGTATAAAAGGGTTTGTGCTGAAACGCCCGTCTGACAGCTTTTCATTTGTTGGGGCTTGCCCCTCTCTCAGTGATGGTTGCTCATTTTAATGTGTTTATGGTTGTGCTCTTTTATTTACTGAGCCTGGTGCGTTGCAGCGGTAATTAACCCGTGTTATTAGCAAAGCCCTTGTGGATATCCATTAATTCTCTTGAATAGCTGATCATTTTTTCTGTACTTTTTTTTTTTCCCCTTTTTTCCTGAGGCACACTGTCCTTTTTCTAGCAATCCTTAAGCTTTCCTATTTCATACAAATTTATTTCTAAATAGAGGCAGGTACAAGAGCACCATCCCCATAGTTCCATAATAAAGAATAACTATTGTCTTAACAAACTGTTTTCAGAGATGCTAATGGGAAGCAAGGCAACTGGGAGAATCTGTAGGGAACAATTTATTTAATTATTATTTTTCAAAACACATGCTTAATGATAAGAAAAGAGATAAGAATTTTCTTAGCTTTTTTTTTTTTTTGGAGCTGCATTAGCTGTTGTGAAAATTTCAGCGTTCATATTTTAATCAGATTTCAACTTAGTTAATAGCACTTTGGGCATTTAAAAAATATTGAGCCAGCAGAAAATACTTGTGCTTGCACTGCTGAGAAAAGATAAGGGCCGCCTCATTAGCCAACCTTACTTTTGCAATTAATTTCAAATACATGGTGCTATTCATCAAATACAGAAGGTAACCTGTCTATGATAATATTTAACAATACTTGAAACCTACTTTGCTTAGAGTAGCTAAAAAGTATGTTACATCTATTCTCACAGATATGTCAGTCCATATGCTATACTGTTATTTCTGTATGTTACAGAGGGAAATTATGATATAAAAATACGATGCAAAAATCTGGGTTATTTATAAGTAACACGATTATTCATTTTGCGCGGTATTTTTAAAGGACTGACCCTTGACCTGCAGGGAGGTTGCTTGCACCCCTTTATAAGTGCAGGTAGGAATGAAAACACACTTATTTGAACCTTTCAAGGAAGTATCTTGATTATTTTTCGCTTAGAATGAGTGAAATGCGTAGGATTAGTAAGAAAAATACTAGGAGGGACTCTTGCTCCTACTGAAGCTTAAAGTAACCTCTGTCTATAAGATAGGATTCACCATGAATTCTTCTTCATAGCAAATTCATGGAGGGGAGAAACAATAAAATGTTGATCCGTTACAAGTGCATACGAGCCTCACGCTACCAAGCTCTCTAGAGGAAATCTGTGATTATGCTGGGCCAGTTTGTTCAGTTTTTATCTCTTTTACATCCACTGGCCTTGTATTAAATTGTCATTGTCCTAAAGCACATGAGAGAGAAATGAATTGCATTTCTCGACATGCTCTGACAGTGAAATATTTAGCCTCTCTGTCTCCAGTCATACTCATAGGTATGTTTGATAGTGCAGGGATGACACCAACAGTCTCTGCAGCTTGACATTCCACTTATTACATGTTCTTTTACATTTTATGCATCTTCTTTTACTTCTAGGCTTGACTCAGGTAATCATGCGTGCATAGAGTCATATCTGTAGAAGCATGTATAGGTGTATTTTTATGTTATGCATATATTTACATTTTATTTATGTGGAAATCCTCTGTCTTTGCATGGCAAAATTTGAGTTTGAATACATATATATATATATATATGTATATACATGTATAGCTGTGTGTGTGTGTGTGTTCCAGGTAAATAGCATATTCCAACGTATTGTATGCAATGTACGTATATTATTGCATGTATGCACACAGGCATGTGTACAGTAAATATGTGCAGAGCTATCTCAACTTCCCTCTGTGCAGCTGCTTGTCAAAAATTGCTGCTTTTATGCGTTTATTTTTTTTCTTATCCATGAGAAGAGAGCTGGCCAGATAAAAGAGCATTGTAGATAAAATACCTGCACCTGATTTTATACCAGATTCTCCATGTAATCTAGTATTTCATGTATTTATACTCACAGTTTTGCTTATAAAAGACACTGTCTTTTTTAATACAAATTTCCTCTTCCAAGTAATTTACATGACTAGTATTTATTCATATTCCTGTAACTTTTGGCTCTCCATCAGAGACCTGTTTTTTCAGCTGCATGTATCCTTGGACACACGGTTGTGTTTACACCTAAAGAATATAATTATTTTTAGAGGGGGGAAAAGCCTCCTGCGTATAGTTGTCTGAGGACAATATGATATATATAAACAAAAATATAAAATACACATTCCATTTTAATAGTACTTAGTCTTCACTAAAAATCCTTTTTTTTTTTTTTTTTTTGTTACAGTTTGCTTACCCAGAAGTAAAAATACTGTGAAACATTAAAGAAAAATACTAAACTGGATTACATATTGCTATTTCAGAGAGTATTACTTAATTATTATTTTTAAAGGATGCTATTTTGCCTTTTCAGTAGCACTTCGGAGAGTAACTTCGGATAGATATGGCAGAACATTGCCTTTTGGTGTACGTCTCTTGCGAAACAGTTTATGTATTTGCTATGTTACAGAAACTTTAAATCTTAAATAAAAAGGGCTTGTTTACGTAGTGCTTGTAATGTTTTTCAATTAATTTGTATTTATTCCAAACAAAGAAGGGCTTTTCTCCTTGCTGTTCCTTAAATAGAGCAGGTTTGCATTAAAGAGAATCTTGTCTAATTTCTAATTATGTTCCCTTTTTAGGGAGTATAGCTTTTTAATCTGAGCATTCTTTCCTACTTCTTTTAAAATTGAAATAAAATTCTTTTTTTTTTTTTTTGCTACAGTTTCCCAGATTTGTTAAGAAAAAAAATCAGCTATTAATATCCTAGTGAAAGTTAAGGTGATACAGGTACTTTCACGGAATATGAGACAAGCTTATGCTGTTTTTCTTTCCGTCTGAATTTCTAATTCTGGCTGTGAGTCTCCATTCTGAATTTGTATGAACTTTAGAGGGATTTTTTTTTTTATTTGAATCAAAATAATTTACAAGGCACAACAAAAATACTATTAGAAATGTAAATTTCATGTTTTTCATGACAGTGACACAGAACATTATGCATGAAATTGGAGAAGTCTCTCCATATACTGCAGTAAGTTATTATATCAGGGGTGTATTAAACCAGAGGTTCCTTTCTCTGTCTAATCAAGTCATTTGTAGTATCCTCATACAGAATTGTGCGCTTTATTTATACGATAACCTACTGAAACACGATGTGTTACTTCTATGCATGTGAGAATAGTCTAAATATATCCCTTTATCATGTATTGAAAATTATATTCCTTTTTCTTGAGTAAAACATCTTTACAGATTTGTGCTGTAGTCCTTGTGTGGGAGGACAGATTATGTCAAAGGGTTGTGTTCTGAAACCAAACTTTTAGATAAAGTGGTTTGAGGTTTTCTAGGTTATTACTCTGCAAGTTAACACTGATGTCTTACTCCTCTGTATCTTTTCAGGCTGCTGTAAGTGGAAAAAAAAAAAACCTGCACATCTCCTTTTCATCATTTTGATTGGAACTACATACCATATGTAATGTGTTTTGGCAGCAGTTACCTAGCCAAAGAAAACAAATTAATATTAGCCATGCTGAGGGGTGTCAGAAGTATCACAGATGTGTCGATTTAGCTTTGCTCCATCACACACCCTTTCCTTAAACAACTGGTCAAGCTGTCGCAAAATGTAGTGTTGGCTACAGAGAGATTCTAATAGGTGTGATCAGAGATTGATGGCTTTGGCAAGTTAGAATGAGAAGATGTCGTGGAGTTGCAGTTGCTTGGTTTGAATGGCCTCAGAAAAGCCCAAACAAACCAAGTTTTTTTTTTTTTTTTTTTTTAAGTAAAAATAGAATTAAAAAATTATAAACCAGCTTCCCCACAGAAAGACAAAAATCAGCTAGACCTTAATTTTAAAGTCTATTTTTATTCTCCTGAGAACCTGCAGATGTAGAGATACTGGCAAGTGTAATGAAAAAGTCTTTCTGAAATGTAGTGCTAACTTGGTCCTGAGCATTTCTGAAATTCCTTCAGAAATGGATAAAGGTTCTAGGACAGGTGGGGAGAGAGGAGGTAGCTTGTTTTATTCATTTCTGTGTTTGTTTCTAGAAATAATTTTGGAAGAAATACTTTTTTAATCTCACATCTGAATATCTTTAAGGAAATACTAGATGGGAAAATCTAATAAAGACCAATAGTTAACAAAATGGTGAAATTGTACTCTTGTATGTACTTGTAGTGTAGCCGGTCACTGACAGTTCGTGTAATTTTCCATAAATTGAAAATGTAACAGAGAAAAAAGAACGAGCAATTTTCTATGTATTCTTTATTTGCTGTCTTTAATTTTATTTCTTTCTTCAAATTGGCTGCAGGATTTGGTTCCTGTCTTTTTGGAGGATGAATGCTGACGTCCTTTTATGTTTTATAGTTGGTATTTTCTTCCTTAAGTAAACTGTGCTATGTTCACTTGACAAATATTAATGCTAAAATAGTTTTCAGAAGAATTAATTTCAGAAGGTCTGAGGGGATTCTTTAGCACAATTATTTTATCCTTTTTCTTTAAAAGAAAAGCATCTAGTAAAAAAAAAAAAGCTATAACCTATGTGCCATCTGAAAAACAAATAAATTATGAGTGTGTTTCTGAAAGCAAATGAATGTGGATGGCTAGCAAAGCATCTTCAGAGAATGGTAAAATTCTTACAGCAAAAGGTGAATTTTTTTCACCGTGGTAGTTCCATGTTCCATGAATGCAAGATTTCCTCTACTAAATTATATTCACATTTCCAGCAGTGAAAGAATTCCCTGGCAATGTTCTCATGGCAGCCGTTAACGTAGTGGGACAGATCAGATGTTTTGAAGTGGCATGAAATGCCGTGTCTTTAACCAGCTGCTCCCATGAGCGTTAAAGGGGTGAGATTTGAATCCCCAATAACCGAATAAAGCTCGTGGGCACCCCATCATTTTTCTAGCAGGAGCTGTTTGGGTCAAGTCGGTGCTGGGTGATATTTAAAGAGCCGAGCAGCCACCACCGGTGGCTTACATTAGTATGAATGACACCTGTCCCATCAATCACGAGGCCGTGGTGTCACAGATGGAGAAACAACAATCGGCTGAATTACCCGGCACTGCACACTTGGCTTAATTCAGCTCATTGTTCTCCTACAAATCTGGAGGATGGCTCGTTCCGTGCCTGGAGTCCAGAGACAAGCGGGAGATGGGCTCAGGTGGTGGCACGTGCCTGCCCTTCGCCGCTCTATCAGAGGTATTCAGCAACGGGCTGTCAGTGGGGGCGCGGGGGGGAAGGAGCGCTCCACGCAGGGACTGAAGCATCAGCTCCGAAAGAAGACTAATTAATCAAGATCTGAAATTCAGTATTTCTCGCGGCGTTCCACAGGTTTTCATTTAGCTATCTGGAAGCGCCTCGCGCAAATTGGGGTTAACATTTAACTCTTTGAACACTATGTTGTATCTGTTCTGAAACAGGCGAAGGGAGATGCTGCACGTATTTCCAGTGGGTGTGCAGTAAGCAGAATCTTCAAAGCAGCGTCCCTTCGGAAGCAGTAGATCTTTTATTATTCCCGAGCGCTGAAAAGTCAGTATCCGAGACACTGAATGAAAAGGAGAGTTGCTGAGGGGCTGATTTGGAAGGGTGGGGGTGTTGTTTTTGTGGTGGGTCTTTTTAGTTGAATTTTAATGCCAGACAAAGGTTGCATCTTGAGAAATCACAGTCTTGTTCAAGACAAAAACAGTAAAGGCATTTAAATGCCTTCAGACATTGTAACCAGTTTTCCTTTTCTTTCTTTCTTTCTTTCTTTTTCTCACCCTTTGCAACAGCTCCTAGAAGACAGGAGAATAAAATAAACAAAAAAGCATAGAGAAATTATTTCCTTGCTCGTAAGTCCTACGTCCATTGTGTCTTGAATGCATTTAAGTCCCACTGCTTTGGTGCTTTTTTCCAAGTAACACCAAAAGGAAATACCTGCGACTTGTTGAGATGGAAGTGATCATTTCTTCACAAAATTTTTCTCTCCCCCCCAATCCCCTTTGTATTAATGTGCTGTAGAGAGGCTGTATTTTTTCTAATTCACTGCTGGTGTTTTTGTTACAACTAATGTCAAGCAGAAAACCTGTAGCATGCCAGAAACAGGCTACAATATATTGAAGACACAGCTTATGTTTGATTGTGTGTAAATACAGTTAGTTAGTTGGGTTTATCTGATAGCCTGGCAGAAAGAGAGAGGAGCAGTACAAACTGTTTTCGGTAACTGTGCTGTTCATACACCTGATAAGATTGAGAGTGCTTTCGAACTACTGATATGCTTTGAATAAGAAAAGAATAATCACATCCACTGGCACCAGCTTATCGGGAATGAAGTAAATGCCAGCACTTTTACATTAGCAAAAGTAAATGTTTTAGACACTTTGGGCCTTTTTTCCATTTAAATTAAATAGCAGGGTGCTTTTGAGTGTGCTGTAATGAATGGAAGGATTTATTACCTCGACAAAATTACAGGTGAATATGTTGAGAGAGGAGTCCTCGGTAACAATAACAGCTCTTTTGATAAGTGGCTGCATCTATTCATGCTTTTGGTACAGAAATTCAGTAATTTTATCCTCTCTTGCTCTATTAAGTGCAGTGGCTAACTTGCAACGTGCAGTTCTTCATAGCGTAATGTGTGTGTGCATTTTGTAATGTATTGACACATTTGAAATTCAGCCCATAACATGGCTGTTCATACAATAATGCTTGATCATTTGCTAGTATGTCCTCTGTCTTCAGTTGCTGTGTATTTTCATGTTTAAAAAATAATATATCTCGGAGGCTTTGCTGGGAAGGCAAGGTATGTATGATTCATCATTAACTTACCCAGCAGGCATGAACCATGCTCGCATGCACTATTATCTTCCCGAAGTTTACCGATTTTTATTTTTGTGCCTTTTTTTCCCCCAGATTTGTTTTTTCTTTCATGTGCCTACAATTAATTTTGGGATATACAAATTTGATAAATGGTAGTGCGAGAGCAGATTTGATCGATTTTGGATTATTATTGATTACTGTCAATGAGATCACTGTGACACTCTGAAATCAATGGTATGTGATTAAACCAAGACACCACTGCTCTATACATTAGGCAGCAGTTGGGAATTTAGGAACTGAATGTTCACAAGCTATAAATTGAGAAAATGTTCGGATTTAAATAGCCCTTTGTTTGGCATTTACTCACCAAAATCTGTTTCTTGGGAAAGTTAGTTTTCCCAAGTGCAGGCTTTCAGTAAAAGAAAGGTCATTGATTTAAGGTTTATTAAATTTTAGCTAAAAACAACTGGCTCCATTTGGGTGTAAAATAATTTAAGTACTTACTGCAGGCAACCTTCATGCTTTAGAGTTGTTGCTCAAAGGTTTCATTCTTCTATGAAGATGTCAACTGTAAATATAAAAATGCATCACTGAAAATGTAATGGTTTAAAGATTCAAACTGAAATAAAAATTCCTGCCTGGGGAAAGCACTATAATCAAAATAAAGTAGTCTTAACTTTTTTTTTTTTTTTTTTCCCCCTGTAGAGGCCATACTAGAAAGCAGCGCTTGAAGGCAGCAGGTAGTGATGTTGGTAGGGAATGCCAATTTCAATTTATTTATTTATTTCCCCCCACAGAGGACAATTGCTGAGCTTTGGAATCAACAACACAAGTCGGCCACTAATGCTAGACAATATTCAAGTTGCTGCTGCTTCTGAAATGCAATATCCTATCATTTAAGTCTGCTTTATAATCTGGCAAAAAAAAAAAAACACCTGGCAATATTGAAATCCAGCTTCTGAAGCACTTTTATTTCTGAAAGCTTTTTATGTCTTTCCATATCTTTTTAGCATATATTAAATTTCTTGGGAGCAGTGGCCTAGATGTACACTTGATGGATGACTGGGGCGGGGCTTTTTTTTCCTTAAAAAAAAAAAAAAAAAGTGATACTTGTGCATTAGGTAATGCTGGAACAGAAAGACTGCAGATGCAGCTGTTTGACAAAATTACTGTGGGTTTTTGTACCATGTTAAGCAAGTTAGTGGAGGTTTTCCAAGGTGTGAAGGACAGCCTGCTGCCAAACTTGCATCTGTCTTAAGAAATCTTTTGCTTTTACTGGTAGTGCCCTGATTCAAAACTAAATGGAAAGAATGCCGTTCATTTTAGTAGATTTTGGATCAGTCTCTATAATTGATTTAAAAAATGAATGATTTGATAGTATTTTAAAAGAAATCAATGAAGAAATGGAGCCTGTGTTCAAGGATACATTGCCAGGATGTGACATTTACACCAGGATGGAGTTGCCTAAAGGAGTGTGACCAGAAAATACTAAGATTACCCCATAATATTTTCTGTGTGAGCTTAAAAGCAGTGTTAGCATTGTGCCAGTGCATTTAGTCTAGTGTTGATTTAGGAGGTAGCAAACCTTCCGATGGAGATGGTATGGCAATGTAAGACTGACCCCCTTTTTTCCTTGGTTTTACATCTGAATTGCAAGTGAGGTTGAAATGCTGAGCTTACGTAAAGATTGTTTGATCTTGGTTTGTTTCTGCTGATGAATTTTGGATGAAAAGCTATAGAATAGAATACGTATGTCTGATTAATGCATGTGATCCTGCTATATAGACAGAAACACCTTGGTGTTCCTATGCAGAATTAAAAAGTCACAAAGGATGGTCATGGTCATTGAGTACATCTTTCCCCATGAGATGCAAAATAAATTTTAATAGACAGAGAATTGCCTTGACTGGCCTCCACTCCGCATTTTATTTATGAAAAGGTTCATGCAGTGTTTGAGGAGGTATAGGAACTTGGCTCTTGGACAGAAAGCATTTTTATATTTTCTCATTTGTAGCAAGAAATAGGCCAAGATGGCATAACAGGAAAATGGAGGCATGGAGGGTTTGGTCTCCAATTATTCTGATGTTTCTTTATTTTATTCTAGTCATAAAAGAGCACATTAAAGTAGGTGTGAAGGTAGTATGTCCTGGCCTCCAATTGAGAGACTCTTTGGTGCAAAACTTTGTAGGTAACAGTGCCTATATCTGAGTCTTTGAGTCAGTAAAGTTGCACGTGACTTTTATCCCTGATCTCATTCCAGGACTTATTTGTTGAGCACAGGAATACAAAGAGTTTCTACTGTGATTGGGTTTCCTTTCCCTGATTTTCTTATTCTCTCTGGATTAAGCACTATGTAATTCCAGGCCCATTCCCTTAATCTCAGATCACCTTTTTGTTTCCAGTAAAGCATTCAATCTTATGTACTAACGAAGCCGAAGCCATAGGGAGGAAGATCAGACCTCGTGGCCTTTTTCTTTTCTTTTCTTTTCTTTCCTTTTTTTTTTTTTTTTTAATCTTTAAATGTGTAGGTCAGCATAGCATTCTGATTTAAAATGAACAAAAAAACACCCACCGCCAAAAAATGATTTTCTAAAACAGTAATATTTGAATTTCATGTGACTATATTAAAGGAAGTTTCTTGGAAAATCTGCAAAGCCTGTGTCTGTAAAAGTTCACAGAAGAATGCTTTATCAACATTCAGTACTTCTGTTAAAGCAAAGCCTATTATGTTCTTAGGCACGGAGGAAAAGGTGAGTTAGTTACGTAGTGTGTATTTCTGAAGGTTGTACATGCCATTTGACTCTAAGAGTTGTTATCTGGAGAAGAACTAGAAAAACTAGGCATGAGAACTAAACACAAGCATGTAGACATAAAACCCCTTGTTTAATTTTAAACAGTTGGAAGCAGTAGAGTAAGGAAAACCAGGCATGCATTTCAGTTCTTCCCTTTTAAAGTTTTTGCATAGCAATTGGGGGTTTGTTTCCACTTTGGTAGATCAGTTTCTGTTGAAGCTGGTGAGGGTTGTCTCAGAGCAGTGCAAACCACAACCCATCAGCAGGCTGCTAGTCAGTGGCAGGTGTGAACAACATAAAACAGGATTAACACTGAACCAGAGTGTGCACTAAAAACAACCCCTGACTTGGTTTTACAAGGGCAGTAAGATAGAAGCACTCTTGTCGTGTTTACTAAACAGTGTTCAGTGGACTATGTAAATGGCTCTGCTGAGCTGCACAGAAATAAGTGCAAGAACTATTATGTATTTGAGATTTTTAAAGACCTTTTTTCCTCTTTTAAGAGTGTACCTCTTTAGGGTTCAACCAGAGGCATAGCGGCAAATGTCAAGGTGATCAAAGTTGATGCTTCAATTTTTGCAGCAGTGGGAGGGGAGGATGGAATGTCAGCATTTAGTGTTTAAGTTTTTTGGTCATTGACATAGGAAGTAGGTATATCGTCTTGTCTTTTCGAAATTACACCTTTAAGAGTTAGGGTTTAATGTCTGTTTATTTCTTCTGTACACAGTTCTTTAAGAAGGCAGCTTTTCCATTCCTTGGAAGTTGCATTTTGGGGGGCTTTTAAAACCGTGTATTTTATTATATCCATTACATTCAGCATCAAATTCTGCCCTCACTTAGGTTCTGTTTTAAAAATCAGGGGCATATGTTTGCAGTGGAAGCAGAATTTACCTGCTGTTTTATATTAAGATTGTTTTTAAGCTACTCGCGTTTCTCTGTCTCAGTGTTTTGTCTGACCTGAGAAATTTTCATGTTTTAGCTAAAGATCTGCTTAAGGAGACATAATTTTTCAAAAATACTGTATGTAATTTGACTACTCCAAGGTTGGTTAGTTGTTTTTCCTCTTTCCTAGTTTTCCTGGGCCAGACTTTGAAAAGAGGTTAGTATCTATGAAGCTGTATGGAGTTTGGAGGAAAAAAAAAAATCTCATTTTTCCTGCAATGGGTTAGCATTTTCAGAAGTTCTACAACCTCAGACCCAGGCAAATTCATCAGATCTTTTCTTTGCAGAATTCTAGTGAAAAATCAATCCTTTTGAAAATCAGCTCCCTGATATTTTTATCAGGTCCGGTTTAATTATGTCTTCTTTCCTATGATGCTCTCATGGGATTGGAAATGACAATTATTTTCCTCATAGAACAGAATTAATTTTTTCAAGCTTTCAGTGTTCTCTCATCAGCAGTAACTCCTTGCAAATTGTCAGATTATAGGTATGTGTTCAGGCATACAGGTATTTTACTGAAATGTCTGTGTGAACTACAGCTGCTTTTGTAGGGTCAAAATCCTGTCTTCACAGACACGTGCAACTCAACTCCTTTTGCTGTCAGGGTGTTCATACGCACCTCTTTCTGTAGCGGTACAGGTCTGATTTTTGAGGGGATACCTCAGGCTTCCGATGAGGGCTTTGCTTATGCATGTCCATATGCGTGTGTCCGCAAAGCAATGGCAAGTGTTACTGGAGCAGGAAGATCGCGTTCAAGATTAAGTTTGAAGTTAAGGAGAAATGAATAGGTTTGTTTGAGAGCAAAAGGTAGTGAATATTTTTCTTTGTTTGTTTTCTGAAATACCTTAAATAATCACATCACCTTATTAATTAGTGGATTTAATAAATCCATTAAAAATAACTTTTAAAATAATATCTAAACTGTGAAAATATGTTCAAACCAGAAAGTACCTAATATCATCCCTGTGGCCTTGCAATATGAACTATTTCATTCTTTCTTCCCATGTTTTTTCCCCACATACAGTTAAATAAACAGTTTCAACATGAAGAATGTATATGACCAGTTTCAACCATGATTTTTTTTTGTTGATGAAAACGGAAGGCTTAGGAATTCTTAGTTTTTCATTGTATTAACATTTTATCACTAGTGAAACAAGCTTCCCAACGTAATACACTTCTTAAAATCCTGGTTCAGGCCTAGAACTGCTGCTCCGATGGTGCGTGGTTTCTTTTGTGACAAACTGGCAGTGGCTCAGAGTTTTATTTTTAAAGAGGGTGTTCCTGCATGTTCAGAGTTTTGTTTATATATTGTTGTTGAGAAAACAGGTTATCTCATAATAATGAAACCATAACTTGTGTGATAGCATTTGCAAACTGACTGTAAAGTGCCCTGCTTTTACTGTCTTTGTGCTGTTGTAAACTGGTTAGTTTACCTTGAAATGCTTTTCTGAAGTTGCTATTGGATAGTTGACCATTTTTAGAAGTTGCTGGTACTGAAATCTGTTGCAGAATTTTGTTNTCATTAGGACATGTAGGCATGCAAGAAGTCGTGCTACTTATCCAAAATCTAGCAAAAATGTTTAACCTTTTTGGCCTCAAAATCAGTCCGGGCCTCCCGTGAAAGCAGTCTGTCTCTTGATCTTCTGTAATTCCTGGCTTCTGCCAGGTCAGAAATATACAAGAATAAACCTTTACAAGATAATACCTTTATGTCTTCTCCCTGTGCCAGATGAAACTAGATACTACATTATTATGTTTATTATCGTTACAGTCCCTACTCAATGTGTTTAAATCTCTGAAGAGGTAAGTTCCTGTTTGTTTCAGGCTTTAGTTGCCAGTTTGGACCAGTCCTCGTTTACCCATACAAGTTTATTTACAGTCAGTTCCTTTTTCCAGTTATACCAGTATGTTCAGAGGGAGCAGAATCTAACACGTAGCATGTCTCGATTTATACTTTTTCTCTTACCTTCAGCATTGTCTCATTGCTTATCCTGATTAAAAGAAAAGATATTTTGTTACAGTAGTTGGGTGTAATTGTAAATCAATTCTGTGTGATTTACCCTGTTATTATTTAGTATTTCTGTTACGATAGTATGCATAGTATGTATGGCCCCTGCCATACATAGTGTATAAGCACGTAGGTAGTTCCTATTCAAGAACTTTCATGACTACAAATATGAGCAATTTGTGAAAGCCTCAGAAAAAGGCACAACATGCTTTTTAATATGGGAAATGCAACCATACTGTGTATGAGTGCATATGCAGTAAAACTTGTGTGTTTCCGTATTTTTAATTTACAATAAAAGCATTAACTTCAGCCTAACAGTGGAGCATGGATTGTTTTCTTGTAGATCAGCAGAAATCTGCTGTGGGAAGGCATTTGAAGGAGAGGTGGGTGGTTTCCCCTGTGTCAGTTCAGAGAAGGTGTGTTTACTGAAAAGGAGGTAGAGTGAAAAGCAGTGTGAAAGGGAGGGAGGCAGGCAAGGGAGCAACACAAGCTGCTGTCATTGACATATAGCGCAAGAAGTAGGAGAAGAGGCTGGAGAGACAGATCTGGATAGTACAGGATCGCACAGAGCATCTAACTGACCACTTAGTTTTCAGTATCTTTTTTTCAATATGATTTTTTAAAATTGTCCTTGAAACAGCAGTTTCAGTTAATACACCCAAATCAGTTTCCTGCTGATCTGAAAAGAGTACGAAGTTAATCACTCCTGCTCATTTCAACAGCAGTACATTTTATGAAGAAGAATAACTATTGTCGTACAATGATATTGATGCAAGTCAAACTGCCAGATGTGTCCCCAGATTTTTTTTTCTCAGTTTCATGTGTTCTTGATTAGAAAGCATGTTGTAGGTTTTTTTTTTTTTTTTTTTTTCTTACTGTCCTCTTCACAGTATTTTGCCCAGTGTTGCAGAGAGGAAAGCAACATATAAAAATGTTAATTTTGAAGTAAAACAAAGACTTACTCCTTCAGCTTTTGCTTGCATTTCTTTCCTAGAACTACCAAATCTTTTGTAATAAACTATTAGATTTATGTGCCCTGAAATGGGAAGCAGAAGAAATTCGGTCGAGGAACATACTTCACAGATGGAAGCTGAGGCTTTTCATATGATAGCTGTTAAGATTACATCTAAAAACTGTGACTGTGTGCAAGAGGACACATAGACAGACAACTCCTCCCCTCAGGAAAAAAAAAAAAAGGGAAAAAAAAATCACCTGTGAAAGGGCAGAGGTTTTTGGATACTCAGTACTGAAGCTGACTCAAAATTGTTGCGAGGTCATGAGTTTAAGATCTTTACAAGATTTCAGCCATATTTTGGTTTATGTGCAGCTCTCAGGCTTGCTGGAGAATGGGGACAGGCTCTTCTCTTACACGAGAGCAGAGGAAGTGCTTCATACACGCTTTAAGTAAAGTGCAGTTTGGTTTAAAAAGGAAATACGCATCTGGTCGTTTATTTAACCGATTCATATAGCGTTGTACGTAAATGTTTCTTTTTTTCTTTTTCCCCCCCTCTGCATCCTGCTTTCTGCTACACTGATGATAATGTACCTGGAAGGAAAAGGCAGTCCAAGCCGAGGCAGCCAGCGTCAGACAGGGCGGTCTGCCATCTGTCCCACCTGCTGCATTCATGTGTCCATCTGGTTACTGCAATAGCTCATTGCAGGCTTCAACAGAAGAACATTCAGGCTGAAAAGGAGGCAGTGTGAATTATTTAGGTAGCTCGTGTAAATAAAGAGAGGGGGAGAGGAGCAAAGGAGGGGGGGTTGTGAGAGGGAGAAAGCACTCTTACTCCTTGATGCTTTGGAATGTGTTAATGCATGAGAGCATTTGATTTGCATATAGATTTAGATGTATAGATCATTGTGAAGATTACAAGCCAATGAGTTTTATCTAGATTTAGATAGCTCTCAGGCTGGTTTGCACATAAAATATAGCCAGTTTCAAGAGGAGAATCTTTGGGGACTTTAAACCTAAGTGAAACTGATGAAATGTAATGCTTTTAGGTATTAATTTAGCAGAAATAAAATGCTTCCTTTAAGGGCTTTCTGTGCCCTTTGTTAACCGAGAATTTATAACTACTTTACATAGTCGGTGCTTTATATACACTGTGTGGTTTTGAGTTGGTTATAGTTAGTTACATTTTTAGTCATCTGTACTTTAAGAGGAAAAGTAGTTGACAAATGCTGTTCCTTTTCCTTTTTCTCACATGTTTACCAGGTGAAGATTAAATCCAAACAATTTTCAATCAACAAACAATTTTCCACCTGTCAGTGTATATGTTGTTTTTACAGACAAAAATACATATGCTTTTGTGTTTATATAAACATCCATAGAACATTTAAATCTCTTTAGAGATTTTTAAATGGGGGTGAGCAGACAGAATTTCATATTGGTACAGTGGCCTTGAAAAACAAATAGATTTTAGTAGTTGCTTGATTTTCAAAATGACCACCAGAAAGTTTAGACAATGGCAGATTATTTATTGCTAAAATTGAATTATTTTTAGAAAAGGTAAAAATCTATTACATCTGGATATGAGCATAGGAAATTCATCTGAATCATTCTAGTCCAAACATTTTAATAGTAGTGCTGTCATGTCAGATTATTTCTTACTGCAGGAAACATTGGTTTAGTGCAACGCTGTTTTTAAAAAATAAAAAGATCGGATTCATACTTAGATATGTTTCTGATCTGAAATTGTTCTTGCTTTCTAATTTTAAATCTCTAACTTTCCTGGGCTGAAGAATAAAAACAGGATCATATTAAGAGGAATCCTTGAAATTGTGGGAGGGTTTTGTGTCATTGTTTTGCCTGCGTTTAGATCTGCAGAAGAAAGGGACACAGCATCTTGAAATCCGAACAGCCTGGCTACTTCTCTAAGATTTGCATGAAATTCAGCTGCAGCCTTCAAAGGGATTTGAGTGGATTGGATTCTTTAAGGTTAGTCCATGTCAAACCTATTAAGTTCAATTCACATGCAAAACCCTTTTTACGTTTTTTTTAAGCCAATAAGGCTGTAGCTACTATTAAGGCGACATCGTGTACTTTCAGTAGAACGTCCATGGTAATGCATCACCCTACTGGCACGTGTAACTAACCGATAATCCACTTTGTCATCTTTCAAATTAAAAGGTTCTGTGTCCTGCCTCTTCCTCAGATTGAAGAGGTTTTGTTTGCCAAAGTTGAGATCCTGGAGACTATTTTAAAGTATCTGAATTAGTGTGAATATGCATCTTCCATCTAAAATGTGATCCCAAGAGTCATAGTTAACTGAAGATTAATTTAAGTTTTGAAAATAACTTAAACTCTATGTTCTTAGCTTTCTGGGACTTTGAGTTCTTGTTCTCTGTTTAGACTGACTCCACTGTTAAATGATTTTAGGTGTACTGTATACGTTCTGTGGTGAACCAGGAAACAATTGTAGGGGGGGAAAAAAGAAGGAAAATATTTTATGATGTATACAGGGATTAGTGGCTCCTTCAGAACTTCAAGGACATGACTTTCAAAAGAAGAGTTTAAGTTTTAATTGAAAGGCCAATAGAAGGAATTCCATGCATCTCAGACATTAAGGCCAGAGCATCTAAATGCCATGTACAGATTTTTTCAAGTCCATCAGCAGGCTGTGAAAGGTGTGCCAATTGAAGGCCATTAAGATATTGCTAGAATAAATGGCTGTTAGTGGGAATTTGGGTTAAATAAGGAGCGGGGGACCCAGTGTTCGCATAGGTTGCTTCTCATCCTGGAGATTTCTGCCCTGTGTGAGGTCTGCAGGATTTGCCCTTCATTTTGTGAATGGCTGCGTATCGTTACAAAATGCTGGCTAGATCCTGTAACCAGGTGAGCTGAATCTTGAAAGCGATTGAATGTTTACTGCATTGAATCAAATTCATCCACTTCCACAGTGGGTGCACTGGCACCTGGGTCTTCAGTGCCTAGCAGGATGCTGGATTCAAAGCTGTATTCTGACGTCACTTAAACTCGCTGAATTTTGCTTGGCTTTAAAGATGTAAGTGAGGAGAAACTGGTCTTCTGTTTGTACTTTTTGTCATCAAGTGTTTGAACTTTACACTTTTATGCTCAAGGAAAGAACTGCTTTTAATTATGTTTAGATCAAAAATGGTTGATTTGTGTGTAATGGATGAGAATAGAGTACATTTCATTGACTTATGGTTCCAGCTGCTCCAAGTCTTTAAAATATGTACATTAATTATTTTTAATTTATTTTATTTTATTTATTTTTCTTTTAACGTTTCAAGGAAAAAAGAAAGCATCCTATGACACACACTTTGCATTTGGACTGCCCTTTTTTCTAGTGGCAGCTGAAGAAGCTGCTCCTTAAATGAAATGCTGATTCTTGGGATCTGATCCTGCAAAACCTGCATGTGCCAGTTAGTTGATACAGGTAGTAAATTTTCTAGCTAAGTACATGGAGGAAGGGATCAGTGGATAATAAACCTTTTCCAGTTGGCCTCACTCACTCACATCTTGCCCAACAAATATTAAAATTTTCCCAATAGGTAGAAGTGTAAGATTAAGAACTATTATATTGTCTTTTTTTTTTTT
>VXAA01004103.1:237455-281393 GCA_013399115.1 Anseranas semipalmata | reverse complement strand
TTTTTTTTTTTGTGTGTGTGTGTGTATTTGAAAACTGATTCACCAGAGCATATAGAAAACTATCTGTTTCTACTTGAAACGTGGTATCTGTAGAAGTAGACAGGTCTTTTCGGGAAACTTTCTGCAGTGGTGGTCTGTTAGTAGTAGTGTATAATACAGCTAATAGGATATTTGTTGCTTCCACATGTGCAAACATAAAGGTCAGTTTTGTGATTTTCACATCAGCTTTATGTTTTGCTTTTCAGTTGGAGAATTTTTTTTGTTTATAAGTGTTGCAGTGCCGTACATTGGATGCATTGGACAACTGTATTACTGAGGGCTGGCACCTCACCCTATCTGGTGTTTTGGCTCAAAGGTGCAAGGTCTTTCATTATTCTTCCCTGTTTACTTTTTGTTCCCCCAAAAAGTACCCGATGAAAAGAACAATCATTCTGTAGTATGACAAGATTTAGATTCTGTTGGCTATAAGTGCTTCAGCTTTTAAATTCAGAAGAGTTATGTTACGGTCTGTCAAACCATAGGATCTGTATACTGCAGAGCTTGTGCGTGTCCAAGGATACATTTAATTAAACCAGCATTAGTGCATCTATACAGACTTATTAAAACACTTAGTTTGTCTCAATAATATTGATTAAATAGCAGTAGTTTGTTTAATCTAAGTGTATTTTTGCTATTACTACATTACTTCCAAGTAATCAGGGTAATAGTCATCATCAGTGAAATATCACGTTAGTTATGAAGTAATGCCATAAGAATTGATTTAGACTTGGCAGGAAAGGGGAAGGCTTTCTGTCATATGGTGCCAAAGTCTGATTTGGATTATTAGAATGAGAGTTTTAAACATAATTTCTGTTCATATAAACAGTATGTGTTTTATAGGCTTATAGGTTATTCCATACTCTGAGTATCCATTATATCAAGGAACACCTCAGACAGTTAATTATGCAAAACATCATGTAAGTAATTACGCAGTATTATTATGCATTTAACAGTTTTATTGATTTGCCAGTTGCTCACTTACAGTATTTAGAGCTATAAACAAGAGATGCTCACCCTCAGTTGAAATAGGTCCAAGGAAATGAGCTAAAGATAAATGACACTAGTATGCATTGTTGCATCAGATGTAATCCTTAAATGTAGAAGCTGTCAACAGTGATAATTTGCAACACATTGGGGTATCTCAGGATCATTTCCTTCTTGTTAACAAAGTTTATCAACCAGGAAGCAGAGGGAATCAACCTGAAATAGGAAGCGATAATGAATATTTATACAGGGCGGGGGGTGGGGGGGGAAAATAATTCCCCTTCATTTCAGAGGGTCTGTAGGTGTTGAAAGTCAGTCATTTGAAAACCTTGATTTTTTTAGAAGCAGCATAGAAAACACACTAAGTGCAGCCTCTCAGATTAGGTGCAAATGTGAAGGCTCAGATAGTGGCTTGTTTTGTTAAACCATAAGTGCAGTAGCGTAGCCTTCCTTGTGTATAGGAAGTGCTTTAGCAGAGCTTAGTAGGTTGCCTGCAGACCAGTGTAACTGCTGGGGAAGCTGGATCCTCTGTCACCAGTCATCAGCTAACCCAGGCCACTGCTGGTAGCAATGTGATGGCTTCAAGCATGTGCTGCTTCTGTTCCGGCTGCTAGTGGCTATGACAGCTGCTCTGGAAAAAGTCATTGGCTTGCTTTGCTTTCCCTTGCCAAGGTGAAGTGGTGCAGGTTTCAAGAAAACATGAACAAAAGAAGGAATTACAGAAAATAATGAAAGGTTCAACATTTGAAAAAAATACATATATATAGAAAACTACAGCCATTCTGTTTTGCACAGAATACTCTTTACTACATTGTTATACATATGTGTTTATTAACGAAGGCCTAATACGTAATGACAGTTTTGTTTGTGCATGCATGGAACAAGATTAGCAATACTTTGCAATTAATGATCTCATCCGCTAGGTTAACCAAGCAGACCTTACAATATTTCTTATTAAAAGAAGAAATCCTTTCTTTTCCTTCCCTCAACTAAGCCAGTGCACCTTAATGCAATGATGATATGTTAGACCCAGCAGTTGTCAAAGCATCGTATTACTGTGATGCCATAATGACACCCTGTCTCTGTAAAGTAGTCATGTTTTCTCAAATCACACGTTGCACCGTTGATTTCTGACATGACACTTCATTCAGTCACTTTCCTTTTCTTCGGCATTTCCATCCTCTGACAATAGCAGCTGGTGCCCATTTTCCTACTAAGTGATTCACATTTTGCCACTTTACTAGAGTGCAATTAGCTGAAGCAGAAAAAAATGCTCAATGTAAAGCAGCTCAGCTGAGATTGTTACTCAGCTCTTCAACAGGACATGGTGAAAGTCTTGAGGTGTCGTTGTGGGCATCAGTGCAAGAAGCGATGTTTTCATTTCTTTCCACACAAATATCCTTTCCTCTTACACTCAGAGACACGGGTATGTGAAATCACTGGAACATGTCTCACTGTTCTCTATTGATTTTTGGTGCAGACCTGTGAAATGATACTGAAAATAAGCACAGTATTTGAGAGGAAATGTAGTCTTCATGGTCAAAGCAAAGAACTGGGTTCCATCCCTGGTTCTGCTGTAGGCTTCCCGTGTAATCTAGCCCAAGACTTTCTTTTATGCATTGGTTCTTGTAGTTAAAGGATGAGGATAGCAAGTTAAGACATTTTTGGTCTACACATACATGAGTTAGAGGAATGTGTCAGAGGAAAATCAGATGGATGGCACTGTTAATGTACAAAGTACCTATGTGTGCATAACGACACCTGCCTTGCTGATGCTCGCACGTAGTAGCTGTCACTAAAAATGTCAACTGATAACAACCTATTCTGGCATTTATGGAAATAGGGCAATTCTCTTTTCAAGAAAAGAATTGAAAACTTTGTGTGCAGGTAAAAGTGGGCCTTTGTGTTGGTCTGTAATAAAGGTGTTCACTCTAATTATTCTGACTAATTACTACTCTCACCAAAGCCACCAGCGCAGCTCTGAAACAGTGAATGATGCTGTAAGCAGAGCTTTTCCTTCTTGAAAAGCAAACATGAAATGTGCTCACAACGTATGAAGTATTGGCTTGGTTTTTTTGACCTCCTTTAGGTATTGTTAATATGGGAGATGAGGGGAAAAATAACTTTCTGAGCCAATTGTATGCACGAATGGATATAAAAAACTCTCTGCGGCTTGAATGGAAAGGCTTTCTTTTTTAAGGCTATATGCCGTAATCAGATGTGTTAATTTTTGCACTCTATTTGTATATTGATACTGATTTAGCCAGTGTCAGCGCTGTCAATATCATTAGCAATGTGGCAGGTAGATGGAAATATGAATGTGATTGCATTAATAAATTCTTAATATATTCAACCTTTCATAAGCACATAGCACACAATTTATTCACTGTTGTTTAAGACCATTTTAAAGCAGGAGTTGAATTTTGAAGTGCTCCGTCATTGTACCTTTCTGCCAGCAGTGACTGGTTTTGGGTCATACTCACAGGAAGAAGTTGTGGGGCAAATTTAGTACAGATATGAAGAGTTGTGCTATATATTGCATATTACTAGCAACTTGCAGCGCGCTATGTGGTTTCTCCTGTATGTGGGTATGGAAATGCTTCTAGAGCCAGTTAGCTGCTTTCCCTGTAGTTACTGAAAGGAAAGTTTACGTGAGAGCTCCAAGTTGTTAGAAGATTTGCCTGAGAGCAGCCCACCACAAATGGAATTGCCTTTTATTTGACTTAAAATATAGTAAAGAAAAAAAAAAAAAACAACCCCACCAAGGCTTTAAAATAAATACTGTACGTTTTTATATGACACATGTTATTTCTATTCATAAACCTTAACTAAATTTAGATTTTTATTAATCCAATGTGACCTAAAAATTTTGCATTAACAGCACAATGTGGAATTGGGCTTATTCTCTTTGAATGCAGATAAAGCCATCATTTTGAAAATAGCTCTTTCTGACAAAAAGGTGTTCTTTTGAAATAAAGTCTTATTCACTACATTCCTCTTAGAGTTAATGTGAATTTTAGTGCCTCTAATTTTAGATTGAAGTGAGGTCTAGAATAAAACCCACTGGCTGACAATTGAATTTATAGATAGTTGTGAATATTTCAGGCTTGAATAATAGAGCTGTAGAATTTCAGACACAGAGAAGAAGAGAGAATTAAGCTCCAACTGTAGTTTTAAACTATAATGCAATGGTGTCTAGGAATTCTTCAGTGGAACGAGCTAAGTAGTAATTAGGAGGGAACTGAGGGAGGGATTTTACAGAGATCTAGCTTAGGCATTATTCCAAATGTTCAGCGTGATAATTTGCTGGTGGTCCCACCTGCCATCCACATAAGATGGCTCTTGAATTCCTTTCCTTCAGATGCGGCACAGCAGCAAAGGAATGGAAGCGGTAGGTGCCTGGTGCCCACCCACAGCTTGTACGCAGCCCTTTCTCCTGTTCCCCATCTTTGGGGGGTTGAGAAAGTTTCCATTCTCAGAACCAGGAGCTGTTGTTTTCTTTTTTTCCATGGAATGGTTAATGTTTTAACTGAATTTGTACTTTGCCAGCATGGACCAATCCAGTTTGTACTGTTTAAGCTGTGGTCAAAAGCAGCTGTATCTTGGTTAGCACCAGAAACTGCTGCTTCAGAGGCATCAGCAGACTGGTTTCAGCCTAAGCAGCGCTGCCGATCAGATTTTCATGCGTGCAGAACTGTGATTGTGCTTTGGTTCTGACCGCTTGGAGTCGGAGATGGCCACTATTGCACTGGCTAAAACAATACACATTTGGACAACTGATTAATTGCAAATTATTTTTCTGGGAAGGGGGGGGGGCGACATTAGAGCTCATTATTGCACAAATGAGAAAAAAAATCAGCAGTGGGAGGCTTAGAGAGACAAAAGTGTGTCATCAAGTTGGGTGCAATAGGCAATGGACCCCTCTTGCTTTATTTTGAGACTTTATCTGTGGAGTTTTAACAGAAGGGAGATGAAAAGAAGACCAGATACCTGTTTATTCAATAAATGGATCTCAGTGTTAGTGTATAGAAAAAAATATAAAAAATAAGTTGGTGGAATGTGAAAGTTGATTGATGTTTTTAATCATGGCTGTATAAAATTCAGTGTCAGAAAAGAGGAGAGAGACAGTGCGACACCATGTTTTAGTACCCTAATAATTTCTAACTCTAGTCTAAGATCATAATGTATGTGAGAGCAGTCCAGTAATTATAAGGTAATAAGTGGAGTGGTGGTGTAAGTGCTCTAAATTAAAAGGAATTCGCAGAGCTGCTGTAAGTCAGTGCCGACCCGCTTTCTTTCAAATGTTGACTTGAGAAAAGTGCTTAGCCCAGAGTGCAAGTAGAGAGACAAGAGAGAGCTATCTATTAATTACAGCACTCATTAACAGTGACGGCTACAAGGCAGCAGATGCAGAAGAAAAGGCACACACCACTGCAGGCTGGCAAGGGGATTTCCCCCCCTCCAGTTCTTGAGGAAAGGACAACACAAGCAGGTGGTCCAGTGTAATAAGATATTTTCACGGCTTTAACCTTCCCATTTCCTTGGTTTATTTGCTGACACCAGATAGCATGCTCCTTCCACCTTCCCAAATAAGTACTGATTTTATGTTCGGAGGGTAAGATTTCTGTACATCAATCTGGCCATTTTCCAAATTTACATAGTTATTTGCAACAGTATTTTACTGTAAAATTTACAGCAATTAGGAGGTCCTCCTTAAGACCAGTGAGCACTGATTTTAGGGTAAATCTTATCCTGAGCAGATACTTGTAATGAATGGTCATGCTTTGATGCCCATTACCCTCATTGGAAAAGAAGCCAACTCTCTGTTTTTATGTCTATTTTCCATTGGTGAATTTGGTTCCAGAGCTTGAAGTAGAAATTTATATATATATGAATAAAACAATCTATCTGTATATATTATTTAACACTATTATTAACATTATTAAAAAGGTAAGTGACAAGAAGATCGCAAAACAGACTTGAGACAGTTACTTTAAGTCAGATTGTCTGGACTCTTGTGCTTGCTTTGAAAACATGGATCTATGGGTGGCCTTATGAAGTACTTGCTTTTCTACTGAAAAAGTTTCAAGAGAAATGCTCATAACTGTCATTTATACTTTGGCAGCTTCAGAGGGTGCTCTCAGGAAAATGCTGGGTAGGCCATTTGCAACTGTGGTCTCATAATCACAGCTGTAGAAAATGAAGATAGTATCAGATTCAGAGCTTTCTGATTATTATTTTTGTTCTTTATTCTTCCTGAAATGCATTGAAAGATAATACTGAACTTGGGGACAGAATAGACAAGGAAGATTTTTTTTCTCCTATAGAAAGCACTAATTTATCAGATCAAATATTTTATGATTTTGTTTCAGATGCTTAATTCTGAAAAGGTGAGAACTGAGAAGCAAGACAGAATCTCACCTTCTGAAAGACAAAACTTCTGTCTAAAATTTACTCTAATATATTTTTTAATCCAAGAATGGAAGACGTAAAATGTCAGATCCTATAGAGCTGCAGATATATGGGATACTGGCATAGTTATTACTGGTTAGTCTGAGGATAATGGCTAGAAAGTAATTGCAGCCAGAGCTGATGAATCATTTCACTTAGATTTTGCGAAAATGGAGTCCAGCCTTAATTATTTGTTAGAGTCCCCAGTTGATGTGCTACTCGGTTACTAAATAGCTATATATATAATAAAGCAATACTAATAAAGACAGAAAAGCTTGTGGAAGACTTGCTCTTCAATATCATTTGGATAGATGATGGATACATGTTTTATTCAAGTGTGTTGACAAATATTAATTATAGACCAGAACATTTATGTGATCAAACTTGGAAATACTTGTTCTTGATAATGATAGAATTTACAGGAGAAAAAAAAAAAAAAAAAGCACTGATGGAAAAAGGAAGACATATAATAGTCTAATAATCTAATAGGATTTTTGAAGTTTTTGACTCACTGGATGACAAGTTCAGAATTTAGAGTTGATTTGAATTTGACACATAGCCTAGAGGGCAGGTGGAGGGGACAACAGACAGATTTGGTCTCTTTAAAGTTTTTGTTTACTGCCTGTCTAGAGCTTTGACAAAGCTCTGTCATGCCCTTATGCTGATTACCTTCATGTAGAACAAGAGGTATTGACTAATGAATGAATGATGTGCAGTCCCTAACCCTTCCAGAGCAGCGTGCAAGAGCACTGTCTTTAATACACAGATTCTCCTTTCTCTCTCTCCCCACTACAGGCTTCTCTGCAGAATGTCAAGCAAAGATCGACACATTGATTCTAGCTGTTCGTCGTACATCAAGACGGAGCCATCGAGCCCTGCCTCTCTGACGGACAGCATCAACCACCACAGCCCCGGTGGCTCCTCAGACGCCAGCGGGAGCTACAGTTCCACCATGAATGGACATCAGAACGGGCTGGACTCACCTCCCCTCTACCCTTCAGCCACTGGGCTTGGGGGCAACGGGCCAGTCAGGAAAAGGTATGATGACTGCTCCAGTACCATCGCTGAAGATTCACAGACCAAGTGTGAATATATGCTGAACTCGATGCCCAAAAGACTGTGTTTGGTGTGTGGTGACATTGCATCAGGGTACCACTATGGAGTGGCTTCTTGTGAGGCCTGCAAGGCTTTCTTCAAGAGGACAATTCAAGGTTGGTAATTCTTTAAACTTCTTTTCCTCTTTTTTGTTCAAAGTGAAATAGTACAATCCTTGAGTAAATGCTGTTAAAACTTCAAACTGTACCTTTCAGTTGTTCGTAGTATTTGGTCCTACAGATACTACTCATGAAAAAGCCTCTCTGTGCTTCAGTGTGAGTTCTGTCTGTTGTGTTAAACCCACTGTTATATTTATTTTGATTATCATAGAATGGTTTGGGTTGGAAGGGACCTTAAAGATCATCTAATTCCACCCCTGCATGGGCAGGGACACATCCCACTAGACTAGGTTGCCCAAAGCCCCATCCAACCTGGCCTTGAACACTTTCATGGATGGGGCATCCAAAACTTCTTTGGGCAACCTGTTCCAGTGCCTCACCACCCTCTGAGTAAAGAATTTCTTCCTTATATCTAATCTAAATCTCCCCTCTTTTAGTTTAAAGCCATTACTCCTTGCCCTGTCACTACACTCCCTGATAAAGAGTCCCTCTCCAGCTTTCTTGTAGGCCCCCAGTAAGTACTGGAAGGCCGTTATAAGGTCTCCCTGGAGCCTTCTCTTCTCTAGGCTGAACAAACCCAACTCCCTCAGCCCGTCTTCCTAGGAGAGATGTTCCAGCCCTCTGATAATCCTCGTGGCCTTCCTCTGGACTCACTCCAACAGGTCCGTGTCCTTCTTATGTTGGGGGCTCCAGAGCTGAACCCAGTACTCCAGGCGGGGTCTTACAAGAGCAGAGTAGAGGGGGAGAATCATAGAATGGCCTGGGTTGAAAAGGACCTTAAAGACCATCTAGTTTGAACCCCCCTGCTCCGGGCAGGGTTGCCAACTATTAGAGCAGGCTGCCCAGCGCCACATCCAGCCTGGCCTTGAATGCCTCCAGGGATGGGGCATCCACAACCTCTTTGGGCAACCTGTTCTAGTGCCTCACCACCCTCTGAGTGAAAAACTTCCTCAGAAGGGAGAATCACCTCCCTTGAGCTGCTGGTCATGCTTCTTTTGATGCAGCCCAGGATATGGTTGGCTTTCTGGGCTGCAAGCACACATTGCTGGGTCATGTTGAGCTTTTCATCCACCAGTACTCCCAGGTCCCTCTCCTCAGGGCTGCTCTCAATCCATTATCCTCCCAGCCTGTATTTGTGCTTGGGATTGCCCCAACCCAGGTGCAGGCACTTAGCCTTGTTGAACTTCATGAGGTTCACATGAGCCCACCTCTCAAGCCTGTCCAGCTCCCTCTGGATGGCATCCCTTCCCTCCAGCATGTTGACCGCACCACACAGCTTGGTGTTGTTGGCAAACCTGCTGAGGGTGCACTCGATCCCACTGTCCGTGTTGCCGACAAAGATGTCAAACAGCGCCAGTCCCAATACCGACCCCTGAGGAACACCACTTGGACATTGAGTCGTTGACCACAACTCTTTGAGTGCAAGCCCCTCTTCCCTCCAGGGCTTTGTCCCATGGGACTCTACCAAGCAGATCCCTGAAGAGGCCAAAGTCTGCTCTCCCAAAGTCCAGGGTAGCAAGCTTGCTTTGCTCCCTCCTCGATACCCTCAGGATCCTAAACTGCACCATTTTATGGTCACTGCAGCCAAGGCTGCCCTTGAGCTTCACATTCCCCCCTAGCCCCTCCTTGTTGGTGAGAATGAGGTCTAGAATAGTACTTCTCCTTGTTGGCTCCTCTGTCACTTGGAGAAGGAAGTTACCATCGGTGCATTCCAGGAACCTCCTGGATTGCCTATGCCCTGCTATGCTGTCCGTCCAGAAGATATCAGGATGGTTGAAGTCCCCCATGAGGACTAGGGCTTGTGAACATGAGGCTGCTTCTGTCTGTCTATAGAAGGCCTCATCTGCTTGGTCTTCCTGATCAGGTGGCCTGTAGCAGACCCCCACTATAACGTCACCTGTCCCCGCCCTCCCTTTAATCCTGACCCATAAGCTCTCTGTCAGCTCCTCATCCATCCCCAGGCAGAGCTCCATGTGCTCCATCTGCTCAATGACATAGAGGGTGACACCCCCTCCTCATTTCCCCTGCCTGTCCTTCCTAAAGAGCCTGTATCCTTCCCTTCCAACACTCCAGTCATGGGAGCCATCCTACCATGTCTCCATAATGCCAATGAGGTCACAGCCCTGCAGGTACGTGTACATCTCTTAACTCCTCTTGTTTATTCCCCATGCTATGTACATTTGCATAGAGGCATTTGAAGCTGGGCCACCGATGAAGCTGACTTACTGGCCGGAGTGGCTGGAATTCCTTTGTGCAGCTCTTCAGGTGCTCTCCTGCTGACCTGTGACCCTTCTCCAGGCTCTGGGCATCTATTGCTGACACTGGCAGCAAAAACTGGAAGGAGTGGGATGAACTGAGGTTCTCCTTCCACAGCAACTTTAGTTTAAAGCCCTATTCACCAGCTTGGCAAGTCTGTGACTGAAGATGCTCTTCCCCTTCTCTGACAGGTGGACCCCATCAGCCCCCAGCAGACTGGGTTNGGGCATCTATTGCTGACACTGGCAGCAAAAACTGGAAGGAGTGGGATGAACTGAGGTTCTCCTTCCACAGCAACTTTAGTTTAAAGCCCTATTCACCAGCTTGGCAAGTCTGTGACTGAAGATGCTCTTCCCCTTCTCTGACAGGTGGACCCCATCAGCCCCCAGCAGACTGGGTTTCTCAAAGCGAGTTCCATGTTCTGTCAAAAATAGAAAAACAGTGGAGCCATACAGTGCACCTTCAGTTATTTTTTCTGTACAAGTTCCTCATGGATTCTTATAAATGCTGCCAAGAAAACTGATTATTTTTGAAGGTTGTTGTGGATACCTCTTGAACACACGTTGTGGCGCACACAGATCGTACTTGGGTTTTGTTCCTAGCTAAATCGCTACCATACTTAAATTGTTATAAAAAACAGTTTATTTTTGTCAAAGCACTAGTGCATTTCAAAAAGGGTACAAAACATAATACTGTAGTGTTTTGTGCTTATCAGTGTATTAGTAAGTGGCCTTTCAGCCATACAATATACTGTGGCCTTAACAGGTTCACCGAATACCTCTAAGATCACGTTTTAAGGAGTGTAAGTTGGCAACTTTTGGTCTCTGTCCACTACTATGTATTACTAATCTGCTCTTGATACCTGTTACAAACATGCCACATATTTTGGCATAAATTAGTATGAATGGGATAAGCGGTCATGCAAATTGTTCTAGCTACAGAACCAATGGAGACAAAATAACCTTCTACTTTCATTTAGGTGTCATCCTTTCAAGTAAAATTGAAGGTGCTTTATTTAAAGAACATGAGGCCAAGCTTGGCCTGTACAGGAATATAGTGTCACTTTAAATTAAAGTCAAACTTCAGAGACTAAAATTAGGTTGCTAAGTCCAAATTTAAGCTCCTCAATAAAACCTGCTTGATTTTCATAGGTGTTGAGCACCTGGAATTTGCAGGAAAGGCAACGCAATATGGCGGTATGCTTTTCTTTTTAAAAATGAATTATACTAAGGAGAGTAAAGTTAATTTCAGGTTGTAACTTCACATGGTCCCAAATTTGAAATATTTGGTCAAAGTTTTTAAGTATAGTACTTCTGTATTTCATGTAAAATTGATAAGAAAAATAATGATTTTTTTTTAAATTTAGCCATTGCTGAGGGTTGTTTTTATTTATTTGTCAATAAAATCTATCCATTTTATTCCCCATAATTAATTGTTGTAAACATACAAAATCTACTACTGGGGGATTTAGGCCTTCTTCCAGCATGAAATACCCATTTCATGATGACCATATAGCCACTAAAAAGAAATGTTGGAGTTCAGTGCATATAATGGAGCTGACTATTACAAAGTTTGCAATCAGTAAATAAACTACCTTCAGAGATTCCTACTGGCCTGGGTTCACATGTAAAATGAATGTATGTGCAGAAACAATATGCTTATTGTAAGTCTTTGTTTTCGAAAAAGTTTTAAAAGAAAAATAGTAGCTGATTCCTCTTGACCTTCAAGAACATTTTCAGGAAAGCTCAAAAATGTTCCCAGTGAAGCACTTTGTATTTGTGGCTGCTAAACTTCAAGTAGCAACTTCAACTAGCAACTTGGATTTTATAAATGGTATTTAATTGCTGTGTAATAGCTATCCTACAGAACTGAATTAATACATGATTATTTTTCATATTTTGAGCATGAAAAAATGCGACAAAAACTTCAACTGAATGAAGTATTGACTTCTGGCAGTAATAGATAGCTTGCAATTTTACACCACACCACAGACAGCAAGTTTCTGGGCATGGAAGCACAAGACAGAGACGTCATTCTCCAGATTAGCAACCTGGACTTGGCCACACAGCTCAAGTTAGAACTGGCAGCTGCACAAAAAATCTCAGTAGGGTGAGAGCACTAGCTGCATCAGCAGGTGACAGTGNAAAAAAAAAAAAAAAATGCAGTGAGGCAAAACCAGGCATTGAATAGAAAAGCAATAATGAAGAAACTAAGAATAAGAAGTATATTTCCATCATAATGTCGTGGTAGCTTCTTCATTAATGGTGCTGACTCAACCGACACAGGTTTAAGAGTTTTCATATACCATCTGAAATAATGGAAGCTGCTCACTTTGGTGAATCAAACCATCGTTTGTGGTAGGTGACAAAAAGTATGTAAGAAAAGGCTACTCCTTATGTTTTTGAATAGGCAAATTCTACCTTTTGAGCTTGCATAAAGAAAAATTCCACTGAGTCTTGTTTGCTATAAATGACAGAATTTAGTCTCAGTGTTCCTAGAGGTCATTCTCCCCTACTATTTCTCACTTCCTGGTTCATCTCACATTCTTGTTCTGCTTGTGTTTAAAACAGGTTGATAACTGAATAAGTGCAAATAAGAAAACAGGAGAAAAAAAAAACAACTGAGAAATTTATAAATACAGAATAGTAGAGCAGAGTAAATAAAGAGTCAAATATTGTAACTATGCATATGCAAGAATAGGTTATCTTGGCTAAAAGAGTTGCTTATTTTAAATCCTAATACTTTAGTTGTGATGGGTAATTAATTACATCTTCATTGAAAAATAATGTTTGACTTACCAAACCTTTCTTGATTTATCATTCATAAGTTACTAAATTAGCACAGACTTGTAGAACTTTAGTGAGAGCAAGGCTGAGCTGACAAAGTTAGATTGTGAAGCAAATCTTGTGTTCGTGTCAGGCCTGATGTCCTTTCCACTAAGTCAATGGGATTCTTTCCATTCTTTCCATTTCAAAGGAGCATTTTCAGATCTCAGTAGGTGCAAGCCACAGGCAGCTGTTCAGAGAGCCAGCGCAGTATCTGCGCACCACCGGCATCTTACATAAGACAGAAGTGAAGTAGTTGAACTAGTACATCACGGGATACCTAGTAGCTCCTTATAAGAGGTGGTTTCACTCTAGTGTAGACTATATGCCTATTTTTAAGGGGTAATGGACATTATAATTCCCTTTCAGATAGTAATTTAATCTAAAAAATGTCCATTCCTGGCTGACAGATTTCTCCTCCTTTGTGACTCTTGCAATCCCTGGTATTTTTTTAAAAGTAAAAGTAAATGAACCCTCTCTTGAATTACAAGAGTTCTATTCTGCACGTGTATTTATTTTAACATAGCACAGAAATATTTAAATTTGGTGCTGTGGTAAAGAATGCATAGTTTATGATAAAAATATATAACAAAAAAATAGAAACAAGAAATTACCTGGTTTAAAACTACAACAACAAAAACAAACAAAAAACCAGCTGAGTATACAAAATCGGTGCCATCTTAGGTCACACAGCAGAATCTAATGATCTGCCCCCTCTTGTGACTTATAGGGCTGAGAGAACTGGATGTCCTCTGCTCAGTCTCATACTCAGCTGCAGCTCTGTTTGCTTCTGGGATAATTTACATGATGGTTGATTGCAAATGTCTCTCAGAAACATACACAGCCAAATCTCCCCAGAAGTGGCTTAGCATCAAGGATAGTAGAAAATAGCAAGGCCTAAAAATAGTTACAGGGCCATTGATTTTTTTAGGGTCTCTCCAGTTTTTGCTGTGTACTGTATTATCTTGAAAACTCCAAGCTTTCATTTAAAAAAATAAAAAAGAGAGAGAAAGGAAGGATTTTCTGTTGTCTGCTGGGTGCAAAGTCTTGTGTTCAGCACAGAGGTCTTGTACTTACTATATATTTTGTAGTGAATATTTAGTGTAAATACATTTCTCATCATTTTTATTTGCTCAGTTATCATAAAGGCTAGTAAGTACATATTTTGCATTAATAATATGCAATTACTCAGTGCTTTACTTGAATATCCCTGCAAGTGGACTGAAATGGTACTTTTGCTTTCAGTAGAAGGATGATGGGAGTTAGAGATTTAAAAACACTGCTATTTTGTTTTATTTTAGCCTTTATCTCTCTAAAATAGTAGTCTCCATTGAAACAGCTTTCTTCCACCTCTTTAGGATTATTGTCTTCGGACTCTTTAGTATTATTGTCTTCAAACTATCATGAAAAGGCAGTGTGAAAAGCCCTAGGTATTAATATATTGCCTTCCTGGTAAGACATGGTGCAAAAGTGTCACAGCTTATTTTTTACTTCCTTTGACAGTGTTTGAATTTACCTCACAAAAGCTAAAATATTTTGCAGTTCATAGTACTTGTAGTTCCAGGGCTTTGGTTCTTTTGTTTATGTGTTTGTTTTTTAGGGAAAACTGGATGAACAGTATTGAGACAGCAGTCTTCCATTTATACACAGGGTGGGTAAACCACAGGCGGTAAGAAGCCCTGCAGTCGTACCCTCACTGTCTCATTTTAGTCCTTTATCCCTGAGAGTCATTGCCTGTCCACATCTCCTAACACAAACAAGAAATGTTCCATCCTGTAAATACTTGTCTTTTGGTCACCTTACCATTATGTGAACTAGACCAAGCCTGCCATTTCGTTTTATGCCGATTACCTAAAAGTCTTTAGCTCTACTGTTCTGCAGTAGATTGGCTCCTGTGGTATTCAGAGTATGCCCAGACTAGGAGCTAGATAAAGCTGTTGCTGTCTAGGAGTGCTTTGTTCACCTTTTCGATTATTCACAGTTGGTTTTAGTCCTTTAGTGTTCAGGTTTTTCAGCCCTCTTTACAGTATTTACCTGTGTTTACCTGTAAATCTGCAAACACTTTACAGTAAATACTTTTTTTTTTTTTAACCAGGAAGTTTTAATCAGGGAAGTTAGACCTAGCTATGTAAATTCAGATAAGGTGATATTTAAAATGAGGAACATAAAGTTTGATTCAAAGTTGTAGATGACCAAAATGGCTTCCGAAGGTTAATTTACATCTCTCAAAGCTGACTCCTGTAATAATACTGCATATCATTTTTGTGGAGGAAATGAAAGCAAATTAAGCAAGACTTTATGACTTTTCAACATCTTTACTGGTAGCTAAGGTTAGTTTTTATAGAAAGGTAGGGTGGATGCTTGCATCTGGGTGCAAGAGTCTGTGGACCTTGGCTCTGGTGCAAAGATGGCAGCCCTCCAGTGAACCTAACACTAAATGTCACCTGAATCCATCATTACCTGATTAAATCATTCACCTTCCTTATATAAGTGAAAGTCTGTGCATCAGCATTTCTTTCAAAGAATATTTTAAGCAAGCAGTGATAGATATCTTTCCTTTCCCCCGATTTCTCTGTGCCTATGGGCCAACCAAACTAGTGAGCAAGTACTTCCATCACGTCTTTTCAACCTATCGTAATGTCACTATGTAACTATGGCAGCCAAACAAGATGGGACAATAAAATATAAACACACTGAAACATGAGAACCAGAGAGACAGTCAGAAGTATACAGATGGCCCTATCCTTTTTACTGTCTCTGCTTTCCTTACAGTCTGGTACATAATATGCTGTATTTAGATTATTAGGGAATAAGAATGAGGATCCTGATGAGTGCATGGCTATTTCAAAAGCATCAGAAATACTCAAAAAAGAGATATGTGGTTTGCAAATAATACTGGGTATGGTGCTATATATCATTGCCATGAACCTCTATTTGTTATAAACAAATTTCTGAAAGCTTCCAACCCAACAATGAGACTCTGTCTAGATTGAAACTGAAAGCATGTGAAGTCTGAGCTAGCAAGTGATTTATTTTAATGCTACTATAACTTTTTAAATGACTTTTTTTTTAACTGCTGTGAAAGTCATTTGGTTTTAAAAAAATTTAGAGACTGAGATGTTCTGTGTGTTCATAGGCAAACAATGGCAGTTTTCCATGCTACCTTGGAAAGATGTATCTGAATTGGCCTAGATAGAATATCAGTAGGTACAAAATGCAGATTGTCCAGTCTTTCTCAGTTGGATAACTCTTCATTGACTCCCAGGTGGCTGGGAATCAGTTCTGTAGAAAGGCAGGGTGGGTGGGTAGGTCTTCAAGCTGTTGATTCCCTCTTAAGAGGACCTAAATGCCCTTGACTCCTATTGAAAATACAGGTTGACTCCAGTGGGAATCAAAAGTACTTGGAGCCTTATAAGTGACATTCAACACCCACCACTATCAGTTGTATAGTGAAAATTATGGTGGTTTTTAAGACACTGGAAACCTACCTACCTAAAATAAGTGGCTGATGCAAAAATATTATGAAGTCAGACCAACCAGCATTACCTTTACATTTTTGTTTTAAATCTCCATTCATGCTGCTTTCTAGGAATAAAAGAAAAAGCAATAAAAATACATATAAGAAGTTCTAAGTAGATTATAATTCAGTAACATAGTACAGTGTCTTGTTTTAAGCAACTCAACATAGTGATTTCATCTAAAATGTAGTACTTTTAAGCTGGCTGTATCTCTCTGTCAAATACCATCTTACACTGTAGAGCTATTTAAAAAGTGGCTGCTTCTCCTGAGTTTCTTATTGTACCAGAAAAGAGAACACAAGTATCAGAGACATAAGCATAATTCATCATATATGGCCCTATCATCTTAATTTTTTGTTGTTGTTGAGTTTTTGAATGGAAAGGCATTTGGGAACCAAATTTCAGAACCAGAATTCAAAGGTCTATAATTCATAGAGCTATCTACAGTATTGGGTGAGTCTATTTAAGGGTTTGCCAGCCAAAACTGGATTTGGTTAGGTTCAAATCCAACCTCATTCCAGCCTGATCCCATTTCTGAAATCTTAACAATATGAAAACTCTTATTTGTGAAAATACTTGTGCTTAAATTCAGTTGAGTTTTGATGGCAAAATAGGGACCACAGTCTAGGAGAACTAAAATTTTGGCCTGAGAGAAAATATTTTTACTTTCCAAAGTTCAACTTTGCTAAGACCTGCAAACATCAAATACATTTTTAAGTCCATCTGGGGCTTTTTCTCTGTTCTTTTCCTAAGTTAGCCTATTACTCGTTAGTTCCGCCAGCACCTGCTCTTCCTCAGTTTCTCTGGATATGTTCTTTTCTATTCTGATTGGATTACTTATCATGGCATCACCTAACACAGTGTTATTCACTCTGTGTTGGCTTGGATTCTCCTGGCTTTCTTTCTAAGACCTCTCTTTTATTAATTCCCAGAAGGACTACTGCCATAATCACAGCTACCTTTCATTTTCCCGAGTTTTCACATATGCCAGTTCACAAAAAGCAGGTGTATTCCTTTGATTCTGTGATCCAGGAAAATAGACCATGACAATGGTACCCAGGGTAAACTGTACTGCAGAAAGACTTAAATCCGGTGATGTAGGAACCTCTGCTAACACTTGGTTTTTAAATACAACACTTTTAAAAAAAGGTATTAGGTTACAGAAACTCAGAGTTGGGGAGATAAATGGGGCATCACTGAATATAAACAAAGACGTACTGAAATACTGTTCCATGAGTGGATTATATCATAGAATTTATTGCATCGAAGGAATAATTTATTCCCCTAATTTTTTCTTCTGGACCTGTATTCCCACACAGTAAAAATTTCAGTACTGATGTTGTCACCATTCCTTCTTCTCTTGTGATTATCTCATGGCTATTCCTTCTGAACACATTTTTACCCTGCATCTCAGGCTTCCTCATCTCTTTTACTTCTCCAGAGATTTCCTGGGCATATTCCAATAGCTCATAGCAATCCGTTTGCATCTTTAGTGTTATAATGTCAAATGTCACAGTGTGAAAAGGGAAATAAAGCTTCTACTAAGATTTGCTGTCTGTAGCTTCTATTCTTGCCAGTATTTCTGGAAGAGAGACCATTGTTTCAGTCTGTCCCACAGATGGCAGCCAGTTTCTACAGCCAGCTCCTCACTTCAGGTATCTGTGAGGTTCTACACTTATAACTGTTGATGACAAGAACTTCACCTGGGATGAGATGCCAAGGCATGAGGCACTGTGCGTTCAGTGGCTTCTTCTTTGTCATGGTTCAACTCCTTCTGTTACTGTGGGGGTCCAAAACTGCTGACCCATGTCACTGTCACTTCTGTGCAAGCAGTGACCAAAATGGTCCAGAGAATCTCGGCTAAGTCCTGTCGGTTGTCTGGCTCGTAAAGCAATCAAGTATGTCCCTATATCATTAAAGTTTTACTGTGACCGCACATCTCATTCAGGTAACCTCCAAACCTCATATATGAGATGAAAAAAATGGTACGTTGGTCCGCTTGTCCTTGAGCTGCATGTAAAGATCTTACAGTTTGAAGCATCCGAAAACAGAGAGCAGGCTATGCAGCATAAGTTTTAGCAGTTCACTTGCTGTCTTAAGATCAAATGGCGTTATTTTTAGTGAGTCAGTTGCATTTGATAGGCCCACGGTGTTGGAAATGTTTTCGCATCTTGTGGCCGAGATAATAACATTTAACAAATTAGGAGAAAAAAATACTGTTTTAAAATAATTGTTCCTCAGTGCATGAGGAGAGAAAAGGGACTCAGGCATAAATCCCATTGTATTATTATGGCAGAGTGCAGTGTGTTTGAGGAGTGACGATTTGACATATATTTTTATTTTCAAACGTCATACTAATTTGCATTACTCAGCCCTTTAACTGCCAAACTGTAGAAGTCCATTAAGCTACTGAAAGGAATATAGAAATTATCCTTTGGCACTTCAGGCAGGAGTTTTACATATCCACTGTTATTCTATCAGCCAACAAGCTGCAAGATTCTATTAAGGAGTAAGTGAGAAAATTATATTGCCTGCAAACTAATTGTACAAAAGACTCTGAAATAAGTAATCAGCGCCCGGTCCTTTCTGAAAACCAGCCAGGAGATATTATAAATTGCTCTATTGCTCTTGTCAGCCCAGTTTAAAGACTTAGAGCTGCCATGTTGATCTTGTTCATCATATAATGCGGCTACCTCTCCAGCTGTTGACAGGACTGGGCAAACTCAAGTTATATGCTTACTAGCTGCTCACTTTCAGCCTCTAGCACCATGCAGTAAACAAGTAAATGGCAGAACTTCCTTCTCAATCTTTCTCATTGAAACACAGTGCAGATCTGAGAATCTTTAACTGTAGGTAATGTAACAATGAGATTGTACAGATTGCTAAACGGTTAAATAATTTCTGTTTATTTTTGGTGTATGGAAGTAAATAAGAAATTTATTTTTATCAAAATAGATTCACTGATACTTTGAAGGTTAGGTAGAACGTATTTCTTGTATCTTATATATTCATGTACATATAAATTACAAAATTCCAAATGATTTTTTTTTAAGGAAAGCTCACTAACAGAAGTAGGGAGAACTCTATCCATGCAGATATTTGATAAAATACTGCATTCATATCTGAAGCGGTGACAAAATTTTAGTTCCCTTGAACTCTTATTGCGCTCCAGACATATTTTAAAATACTGAAACACTTCAGGAGAACCAAGCGTGGCCATTGATAAGATGTGGATCTTTGTAGCAGCAGTATATCCAGTTATTGTAATTCCACTGAGTCCATTGGAGGAACTCTTTCCAACTTCTTCCAAGTTTCTTATCTAGCATCAAAAATTAGGATCTAGCATCTGCTGTAAATATAATTCATTAAAGTAAAGCAGCCTGAATTGATAGGAAAAGATTTGACATCTAAGCTACGTTTCTGGAATTGAAGTGATGAGAATAATAGCTCATGTTAAAGTTCCTTAGGTGACAAGCATTTGGAGAAAATCTATTATGTTGTAATAATGTACTCCACACTATAGACCATTGTCGTGGTTCACAGGGTTTTGAGCAAAGTTGAAATTTCAGGATATGGATTAGAAGAGTTTGCTTAGGGAAATAAGCAATGCTGCTTCCATTGCTTTGGTTTTCAATACTGCTCTTTGGTGTCAGCGCCTGTACCTTTGTCATCTGTGCCTTTGTGCAAGGGTTCTGGCTATAGTGTGAGTACTCTACTTGCCTCAGTATGGAGCTTTGCTACTTGACATGCTGTGTCATAATCTCAGTCTTGGGTTTGATCAAGATAATTTTTGACCTTTTGCAAAGATTGTCTTTGATCTTGTGCAAAACACTTCGGATTCCCTGTTTCTTTTTTTTTTTTAATTGGGGATGGTAGTACATACATTACTACAATATGATGGAGTTAATTAGATGAAATCTGTGAAAGGCTTTGAAGGTCTCCCTGCATAGTGGTTCGTCCTTATTGATAATGCGTCACTAGAGTGTGAGAAGATAGTGTATTTTTTTAAGCTTGCCCTTACTACCCTTTCTTACACATCTTTCCAAAAGTATTATTTCCTAACTTTGCTAATGCATTTCAGAGGGAAGGGCTGCAGGAACTGTCCTGCCCAGCATATCCTTCCGTTTCTTAAATGTCTTTCTTCTCAGGAGTTAAGGAAGGGGAAGAGGGTTAAACTGAAGTTTGTTTAGTCAATGAGAGCTATTTGTATTCAGCTATGCCAAGATCCATTTTACTTGCCAGCACTGCTACTTCAGCCATGCAGCAATGTTTAGGAGGAATAAAACCTGGAAAGGCCTGAAAAGATGGTGCAAAGTATGTTGGTTTTATTAGCAGAACTTAAATTGTACTGTGCAGACTTCCTTTATCATTAATACTTAACCCATTTTCGATAGATGTAAGTGGTTCAAGTATTACTTCCTGTTGAATTAGCAGTTGCTGAGCATTTGAGTCTTTGTGCAATCCTGCAATCCACTAATGTGATATTTAATGAGGAGACATCAGTCTGGAGAAAGGTAGTCAATATAAATCAGTGTTTACAAAGTGTGATTAACTCTGAAATATTTCATCAATGCTGTGGTCCCAGGCAGACTCTATGCTAATTATTAGAACCTGCGCCTGTTTCAGGGGACTTTGACGGACCCCGAGTGCAGCAAACATGGAGCAGCAAAATTGCAATTATGCTCGGACTGTCTCTGATGACAATTTATGCATTTGGTGTGATGACCTCCTGCTTCCCAAGAGGGCAATAAACAGAATGCATTTTCATTAAGATACTAATGCACTTAATCACAGGGGGAAAGGGTTAGAAAGTAAAGAAATATCTTTAAAGCAAGATGTGACAGGCTGATGGGGAAGATACTTTATTTAAAAGTCAGTTTCCTGATAAAACTTCTGACTGCTGCAAAGTCTGTCATACTGAATGTAGTCATGGGCAGCAGGATGCATGGCTAGGCAGATGAATAAGCTGAGCTAAGCTTTCTGGCTTTCTATGAAAAGTGCCATGGTACTAGGACAAAAGAGAATGGACATTCTCTCATTTGGACTTGGATTCCCAAAGATGCGATTTGAAAAAATATGAAGGAAATGACTTATACATGTTTTTCCCATTAATTTTCAGGCTTTTCTTGTTATTTTTGAGAATAAATAATATGTTTGAAGTGCTGAAACAGTGCTTTGCCACAGAGGGCTTATGTTTAAGGATCTGGCTTGTTCTAGGCCTTAAGGAGGGTTGGAAGAGACAGAGGCAATCATCTCCCCCAGTTTTTGTTGTTCTGACAACTTCCGAAGGATGATTCCATTTCTGATGCCTCTCAGTACAAGAACTCTGTATAAAGTGCAGAGAGAAGGAGCGATGCCCTGGCAAAGAGGTCTGACCCAGGAGTTTTAGGATGTGCTAGGTGTGGTGATATCAGTGCAGCTAAGCATTGTCTGATACACTGTGCCTGCTCTTCAGGAGGGAGAAGGGTGAAGTTCTATAGAACCTCGTCCAGCTGATTGTGCAGTAAAGCAAAATAGTCACTTTCTTGTATTCTGCCCAAAGAAAGACTAATGAAAGTGGTGAACAACAGGAAACAAGGAGTGCTCAGGCTAGGAGCCCAAGTGTGTGGCTTGGTACATCCTACCAGCAGGAATAACCAATGCAAAGGATTTTGATTGAGACCATACATGGACCCAGACCCAGACTCTCATTAATGATTTTTTTTCTTTTTTTTTCTTTTTTTTTCTTTTTTTTTCTTTTTTTTTTTTTTACATATAGCTGTCTAAATTGAAAAAAAAATCTTGTTATTTAATTCGGCTTTTTATTTTTACTTAAAAGGTGTTTCCTTTTTATAGCATTGTTTATTCTTCAGATATTCCAAACTTAAACACAACAGCAATTGTATGAGTACTTGCATATCTGCCCTATTAGTTATTCAGTGATTCTGAATACCTTTTTTTTTCCTGTGCTTGCTATTACAGGTAACATAGAATACAGCTGCCCAGCAACGAATGAATGTGAAATCACAAAGCGCAGACGCAAGTCCTGCCAAGCCTGCCGCTTCATGAAGTGTCTAAAAGTCGGCATGCTGAAAGAAGGTAAGACTGATCAAGTCAATACATATCTCTCTGCAAACACATGCAACAATTGTAGGGCAATCAGGAAAGAAGAGAGATAGGTGAGTGTTCTGATCGGTTATTGTAAAGGCAATTTTCATGTATACTTGTTCTTCCTGACAGACTTAAATATCAGCTAAGGAATCAAGGTGTATCTACATGGAGTATATCTTCTCTGGAATGTTTCTTCTTAGGTGGAGTACAGCAAAATGTGCACCAGCAATCACTCTCTTTCAGTAGGTACCTAATAGAGTAATCATCAGGAAATATCCTCTCATTTTCCTTAACAATTTTACCTCATGAATTTTCAAAGATTTCTTTCTTCCATTCCCTATCTACTGTTAGTCTTTCCTGGTTCTGTGAGAAATACACAGTGTGCCCTCTCTTTCCTGTTTTTGATCATTGTTCATGCCATCGGGACAAGCGAAAGGGTTACTTCTCAGTTAAACAAACATAAATCTTGAGTATATCTACTGAAGTTGCTGTAACTACACTGGAGCAAATACTGGCATACAGAAGAGGAGAATCCACCCCTCTTTTTTTAAGCACGCAAGAACGCTTGCCTCTCATTGTAAGTATATGCTGGGTGTTTTGATTAATCAATTACATTTTGAAGATACTGAATATATAAACATATGAAGATAAACATAAGAAAATGTTTCCAAGAAACAATGCTATCTCACCTGAAACCTGATTCATCTACTTTACAAAAAGAGATAATTTCTTGAATCTTGGTTGCCTGACATGCACTTCTATTGCTTTTAAGGTATATGCAAGAGTACACTTTTATGTGCATGTGTTGCATACGTTGTTATTGTAGTGCATTGTTACCACCAAGAAAGAATAACAGAATACGTTATGGACTTCTGAGCTAGATAACCTTTTAAAATAAAATCAATGTAATGCTTTCTAAATACTGTCTCCAGTGGAGAGTACTTTGTGTTAAGCAGCCACTTTAAAATAGTCCCATACAATTTTGTTTTGTCAGTGCTTAAAAACTCAGCTTTAATAGATGGCTAATTTTTGCAAATTGCTTGATGGTAATTTAAAACAGATTTAGGTATACAGCTATCAGGGTAAAGTCCAAGAGCAACAACACAGACCAGTGGAGAGATGATGGGCAAATTAGGCCTATCACGCACCTACAGACATATTCTTATTGGATTATACTTACTAAGAATAAACCTTGTTCTGTACAACTGCTTTGGCAGGCGCTATGATCCTGTGAGCCAAATCCTGCTGTCCTTAGTCTTACTTGAACAAAACTCCTGTCAGATTCAATGGGGATTTTGACTCAGTAAGAACGGCAGGATTTGACCCTCTCTTCGAGTGGTAGTGGGCGGGTTCCTTACTTGCCAAAAATCTTAATGTCATTGACCACTCAAGGCAGTTCTTTAAAGCTGTAGTGCTTAGATAAACTGTAGAATGAAAGGAATGTCTGAGCATGGCACCTTTTGAAAGGGACTGGGCTTCTTAACATCTTTTTTGATAAGTTAAGTCCCCTATATCACTAGTAACCTAACATAAGATATATTGAACAACCTGTTTGGAAATGGAACAGTGCTACCATGAGTCCCTTCAGGTGAATTGGTTTAGACCCCTTTTTAAATTTTGGAGATAGAATTGCATGTCCCTTAATACATATATTTGCAAATCTAGTTTGTGTGCAGCTTCTGGGACTTCATGAGAAAATGGAGTGGCTCTTCTACAAATGAGTAATCATCTTGGTTATCAAAGTTGTGCACAGAATTACTACATTTCTGCAAATAATTTTGGTAACGGAGATAATTTAGACAATTCCGATTCATGTGAATTGGATTTTTTGCATGAATGATTATTGTCTATGGATGCAAATCAGTCCCACAATAATTTTCTTAGTCAGAATTACATGAATTGTCTACCTTAAAAGTACATACCTTTCTCTGAAAGTTCTGCAATGACAAAATAACTAATTCCTTTGAAGGGAAGGTTCCTTTGTTAGCCCGACTCCTTAGCAGGTTGTAGTTCTTCCACTCTTACTGTGTGAGTCTGTCAAAACACACTGCAATTTCTACCTATTTTTAATCACTGAGTCTGTTTATTTAAGAGAGAGTTAGCTTATCATCCTTTCAGGTAATGCTGGCCTACAACCTAACAGGACAAGTTAAAAGAGCCTGTAAGGGGGTTTTGTTTTCTTGTCCACTTTAGTGGCCACTTTTACTTTTGAAACAATGCTGGTTCATACTACACTTTTATAGCTGTATTTGGAATAGAGTTTTTTTTTCCATTTGCCTTTGTTGGAAGGTATTTTTGGAGACAATTGTCTGTTTTTTTTATTTGTTTGTTTTGTCTTGTTTTGTTTTTAACATATGGGAATGTCTGCAGATGAGTTTTTGGCTTTGGATTTGACAGCATCCTTTATGCACAGAATGTAAAGAAAGATGATATACATCTTTTTATGCATAAAGTGGTGTAAATTTATTGATTAGCACAGACTTACAGTAGGCATTATCTCTGCTCAGAGTATCTTAAATGTTTCTTTATGTATAGACAAGGATTTCAGTCCCATGCAGCATGTCAGAGATCATGAGGCAGTAAATCTATTCAAATGTAAACCTGTTCAATTCAATTACCAGTTTATAATAAAATTTGCTGCTACAGCCTCCACGTTTGTCACAGCAGTCTCTACATGCTGATGGCACAGCATGCCTGGAAATTGACAGCCTAAATCTATTTAAAAAAAAATTTAGTTGCAGACCTGAAATAAAATCAAGTTTAAGCAGCTTTGAGAGGAGCATCATATTCCTTACAAGAACTTCTGCACATCTGCCAATGTGCATCTTCTCCAGAAATCTTATGTTGCTGGTGGGGAGTTTTCTTCTAGAAATTTTCCTTAACAAACAGATTTTAGTGTAGTCATAAGTGATACAATTATCAGACATTATGCTTCCCTTTACATTTGGAAAGACTTTATTACATTGTCGTTTCATGGATTGTCATATGAAGTTCATGGTATAAATCACAGTACCTGGAAAAAGATCCTGAGTTTTATTTTAGCTTTTAGGGTGAGGTCTGAAATCCACCAGACTTACAGCAAATATACCTGTTGTGGCTTTCTCTTATGCAACTTGCATGTTAAATCATTTACTGGGGGAAGATATTAGCCCTTTTCATCCAGTCTTTCTGTGAGAGACCTAGCGTTACAATTCTGGGGCCATGTCTTGAGGGCCACGCACTGGGAGGGAATTGGATTTTTCGTCACGTGTAATACAGGGTGGAGCAGGGAATTTCTGCTCTTATTCTTAAGGATGTTGATGGGTCATAGGCAGCAACACCTAGATCAAGATTCTTAATGATTTAGAAGAATTAACACCTCTTAACAATTTAGGCCAGAAGCTAGAGAAGGAAGGGTAAAGCAATGTAATAGTGTGGTGAGCTGGGGTAGGATTGAAGTGATGGCTTCTGTCTGCATCTCCTGCTGAGAGGTACAAGAACATTTCTAAAGGTTGGTTCAGAGGAACACTTCATTTTGTTATAGCCCATGGACTGTTACTTGAAAACATGTCTAAGTGGATGGAGGTTTTTGATTGTGTTATACTTCATACTGAAGCATTCAGTATATGCTATGGAGCTTTTAAGCACAACAAATGCAAGTGTGTCACGGTTTCATTTACTTTCCTAGGTAATGGTTATTAATAGCACAGTAGAGTACACTTCAGTCAAAGAAGAAATTTTATACATTTCTATTTTTAATTTTGTTTTGGTATTACGAAAAATCAGATTTTCAAGGATCACAGCTGGTGCTTCTGAAATATCATTTCTTTGACTGTGCTCATGTTTTGGTGGATTGTCTCAGATTCACAAGAACAGATGAAACAACATAAAGATTCTTATGTAGTCTAGGGAAGAACATTTAAAGTGTATCCCTAGTGGTTTCTCTAAATAATATTATAATTGCTAGAAGAGGGGAAAACCCCACAATTTGCCCTCTTTTTTTTTTTTTAATGAATACTTTTAAGACGTTCTCTAGTTTTCATTTCTGTTACTTTATAATCAGTTTTTTAAGTTTGGCCTTTCAAACACTTCAGAAGCCAGTGATTAGTTTGCTTCAGTTGGTAGAATTAAATCTATGTTCATGTGCAGGATTAGGTGTTCTAGCTATTTTCCTTTTTGTACTGCTAGTCGAAGTCAGAAAGGGAGGTTGTGATTTTGTTTTCCTTTCTAAGGAAAAAAAAATGGATGTAAAACTGCATAAGTTGATGTGGGAAATCATGGATAGATTTCTGACCTTTTTTTTTTTTTTTTGCCTAATTGCTAATGGGTCTGGTTGATTTCGACTTTCAGTCTCCGGTTAGTTCTTTATGCCTTTTAATGTGGGACTGGCTTACTAGCAAGTGTCTGTTGTGGAAGATGCTATTCCAAATTTATCACATCGCAGAACTTAGAATAACTGCCCATATAAAATAATTCCACTGGAGTAATTATTCCAATATAAAATTACTTTTTGTTTAGATACAGTGTTCATACAACTATTTTCTCAAGAGGTTATTCCATATGTTTCAGTTTTCTCCATGGAGGCAAAGCCACAGCCACGGTTTTAACCGTCCCTATTCTGTAGGAAGGTTCAGAATTACAGTTAAGAAGGGAACCTATTGAGTAGCACTAACAGTTTTCAGATGACCTGAAAAACTGTGTCCTGTCTTAGCCCTTACTAGGCAGTGCTAGTTCATACGTCTTAGAGGACTGTTGACACCGAAACACCTACCATATATCTCTGATACCTGGATACTTTCAGAATTTTTAGAATTTTTTTTTTCCGGAGCTTTTTGCAGTGCTTGATATGCATTGCTTGTTATTACAGAAAGTGTAGATTGTAAGTGGCTGATACATAGGAAAACAAATTTATTTGAAAAATAGATCATGCCATCATGAAATGGTGGAAAATTTGGTTTGCTTCAAGTACATTTGTATTTTTCTTATGAATAGATGGCCTTTAGAAATTACCATCAGCTATTGTGCTAGTTAGAATAGGCAGGGTGACAGAACTCTAGCTTAATTAGTCCAGTTATTGAAAATGGGAGGCCAGATCCTCACCTAATATAAATGGAAGCTTGTGGAGCAACATTAGATCGTTGTTCATTTGTCAGGTTTAGCAATCTATGCTGTGGGGAAATTGGCAATATAACTTTTCCTGTTGATGAATCTTTACTGTTGGTAGTGTGTTAGCAGTTAGTCAGCCTCCAAAAATGAATAGAAAATCTCTAAGCTTATCATGTGGCAATGCTGACTTCAGTGTAGCCCTTCCCAAAAGAATCCTCTTCCCATCATTGTAGTACGGTTAGCATATTGTGCTTGTACTCCTCAGTGAGTAGCCCTCAATGCTTCTTGTACAGTAGTTTGCTTGGGTTTTTTTGAAAGGTTTTATACAGTCCCTCAAAGTAGACTTCCGCATCCCTAGGGCAGTGTTAAGGCAGTAGTCAGAATCTGCCTTTTCTGTAAAGAAATTCTGTATTTTAAGTTTTCACTTCAGCACTGACCTGAATAAAAGCAATTACTGACAATTTTAAAAATGCTTGAGCTTTTTAGATGGTCACAGTACTGTAATGAACCAGAAGTGTATTACACATTAAACTTTTTCTTAACATATGTTAACTTTTGCAGCTAGTAAAATTGGGGTGCTCTAAAGTATTTTTGCTTTGAACTTTGAGAGGTTTCATTAATTCAAGCACAAGTATGTTTTTTAGAGAGGCACGTGTATTTTCAAGCATAAATTATTATTATGCAAAGATTACTGTATGAACGTCTTTTACTTGTGTTAGGCAGCAGATCGGATTAAATTATCATATTGATCTTTTCTGGTTTTAACAATCTATGGAAATGAATCTGATACAGCAGGGAGAATATACAGTTTGAGTTTACCCTCGTGTGAAGAGATGTATGATACGCAGAGGAACAGATTAATGGGTTCTCTCTGAAAATAATAAGTAAAACTAAGCAATCTTCTTTATAACTAGAAATGTGTTATCACCTATGTTTTGAGGTTAGTGAAAAAGCCTGCTTAGTATGATTCCTGCTAACAATGTCTCCTTTGAAAAGACCTGTACATAAGACATTGCCAAGGTAAATTTCTCTCAAAGTCTAATACCATTAGTCTGCGAAGAAGAAAGCAGAAATTATTGTGGAGGAAGTTTTAGTTTCTGCTGCCTTCAGAAATTAGAACAAAGGGAAGGAGAAAGCATTAATGGTATTCAAAGAAAATATTTCTGTACAGGATGACAGTTAATAGGACTGCGTTGACCTCAGCGATATTTCTTATGCTCTCTATTGTAATATTACACTTAAGGAGCTCCTTCATTAATGCAGGATATTAAACAAAGCTCCTGTGTTATCGCATCAAGAGATAACAGTGCGCCTTCTGTTGAAGTCTCTTTTGAGTATCAACCTTTTTCTGTGTTCCAATGTTTTATGAGGGAGTTTGGTTTCTACTACAGGTATTTTTGGAAATGTCTCTTTTGCTCTTCTTTTACTTCTTTCCCCTTTTTCTTTTCCTCCTTCTTCCCCTTTCCATCCACCTCTTCACCTCTTTTTCCTACTTCCACCTTTTTCCCCTTTTTTCACTCCCTCTTTTCTTTGTCCCTTCCCCCTTTCTTTCCTTTTCTTTCTTTCATTCAACCTGTGCTTGGTTTAATGTATACTGGGACCTGTTAAATCTCCTTGGAAACAATAGAAACTAATCTCTAAGTGTTGTTGGTGTTCATAAGTAGGCCTCTTTCCTCCTAACCAAAATGTGGCCTGATAGCCCAGTTCAGACATTAGAACTGACAGCCCAATTTGTCTGCCCTAAAACATGGCTCATGACTGTCCACTCTCTGTAACTGATCAGGGCGGACAAACTATTCAGCTGCAGGTTAGTGTTCATCGTGAGCTCAGGCAACTAGCATTTCTATTCATCCATGAAAAAATTACTCAAGGCAAAGCAAATATTGGAGGTGGAGATGTTCTTTCTGTATATGGAGAAATCACGCTGAAGTACCTACAGTTACGAGCAGCTGTCAGCCCCCTGAGAAGTTCTCACAGCACTCGTGTTGCAGTGTTGTGCCGGTCTGGCTTATGGTCTGACTCTGAGCATTTTTGGTCCCCCTAATTTCTCCAAAATGAAACAGAGAAGTCCCAGCAGTTCACTGGACACAGACTTTACAGCCAAGTTTCTCTCTTACTGGATACAGTTTTGTTTTACAGTTGTCCCTCTGTACAAATACTCCATTTCCATAAAAGAGGCAATATAAATGAATATATAGAAAGCAGTAGAGTTTATATGTCTGTGTCTGAGAACTGTTTACATTCCTTGGCATTCCATAGATTTGTGAATGTACATTTTTGAGGCTAGCTTCTGCAGGTCTGAGGTCAAAGCTGTTGCTGGCCCAGTCATCTGCAGCTTGCTTGGGGTGAGATGTTAGGCTTGATTCTGCTCCCAGAGCCATCACTGGTGAGAGTCCTGCTGACTGCAGTTGTTTGCAGGGTCAGGTACATGTTGGTCAAGAATGCATTTGACCTATGGTTACATTATTGTTTTGTTATTAAAAATAGTGAGTGTAAAAGGTTTTGAGTGGAATTGAAGTCCGTGGTATTTTTCTTAGTGCACGTATCTTACCTATTACTTCCTCAGAGTTAGAAGGTGTAGGTTCTGTAGATTCGGAAGTCTACTTAAATTGGAATACCATTAAAATTAATAATATTAGGATGAGAAAATATAATTAGTGCAATCTGAGGTTGTTAACGGAACATCCCCATTTGTCATATATCTTCTTTTGAACGTAAAATAAGGAAGCAATATTTTTCTAATTTCCTAGAAATTATTTCATTTTTAAAAAAGATAATCAGTGGATATAGCCTCTGTGAACATTTGCTTCTGCACTGGAAGTACAGTGACAGCAATATAACTGATAAGGGAAGGTAGAGACAAGTCTGAAGGATGTAGGGCTGTGCATGATATGGCATCTTTTCCCATGAGCTCCCCGACAAATAGCTGCCTTTCATTCTTGGTCTCTGCCACCCATAAACACATACATCAATATGGCACTGCCATTTATTGCGGAGTGGTTGAATTCTTCTATATGGGTCCTGCTCTATATAAATAGGGGTCATTTTGTAAAGTGTGTCATTAATGTTACTTGTATTCTTCACTCTTCTCTTCTTTTTTGCACTGAAGATTCTTGCACATCCCATTCTTGAGGGGAATAGATTTATCATCTCTTGTAGAAGGTACATTTAACAGTGATGCATATACATATCTCTAAAATGCTGCTTTGGTGCCAACCCCTTTTTTGTATTTTACTTTGCACTCGCATGTCCTCAATAAGACTTTTCACTGTGTAAAATCTTAGTAGAAACATCAGGATGTATGGTAGGATTATTCAAGGTGACGTGCTGAAATGATGTAGGTGCTGCTAAGTAGAACCCATGTGGCAGATGTACAGGCAGACTTTTGCTACTTGGGATGGATTGGCACCAAAAAGGTTGGAGGTTCAAGAACTCTCTTGGCCTCTTCATTCAGCCAAAGCAACAAATGAGTTGAGAAGCACTAAAATTACCGTCTGCAATTGTTACCTCTGACCTCACATGGTGCTACCCCTCAAATATTTCACACTTCTAAATCTCTGCTGTCCTACAAAAAAATGTTTCAATCAACAAGGTTTATTGGGATGTTAATGTAAATAAGCCACAATTTTCTATCCATTCAATCATTGCCCCTTTTTAAACTGGATGTGTTTTGACCAGTGGGGGGTCTTTGTCACTTCTACTCGCTTAGTCACTATGTGAGACGGGAATATTATTTCATTTACAGTTGGTAATACAGCTTTTGTGGTTGAAAGTCAGCAGTCTGAAATCTGAAACAAATGTCATCTTCAGCAGTAAATTGTCATTATGTCAAATTTTGCCATGCTTAGTAGCCATTCTAGTAATAGATCTCATCTAACCAGCCTTTTTTCTTTTTTTCTTTTTCTTCGCGTATTTCAGAGAAAAGTGAAATTATGCGGGGACTCTGTTTCCCTCACATAATTGTGACTTAATATAGCTATTAATCTTTATAAATGAAAAAACATAGCTTTATTTTAAGCTGCAAATGTCTTTTATTAGATTAATGATTCTAAAGAAAGTCAAACACAAGCTATGTTAAAAATACTCACTTTTTGAATAATATCAGTGTTTTCCTGTTTGGTCTTTGTTGTTCCAACAAAGTTAATATGTTCATCTGTTTTTCCAAGCATCTGGTTTTAGTTCTCAGGATCATCAGGTATAAGCTCTGATGCCAACTTGCTGTACATTTTTAGTGCAGCAGTTTCAAACCCAACAATTGGCACAACTTGCTTCTGTAGGATCCTATTGCAGTCCATGTTAAAACAGTTAATTATTAAAATAGCTAATTTAGAAATATTAGAATACTTTCTGAAAGGAAGTCCATGATACAGTTCTATAATCAGCTTAGCTCCTGTCTGTGCCCTCTGAGGCAGAATTGTTGGTGTGCTGGAAATGTTTTGCAGCAAAACCACTTGACTAGCAAGAGAGAATGTTGCTGTCTTTGAGCATGCTGAGCACATGCAGACCCTGGAAATCAGCGAATAATATGAGACCATCAGCTTGACTTTCCTCCATCTTTCTTTTCTCTAGCCAAGAGGTAGTCCACACAGCTGTGCCATTCTTGGCATCTTTAGTCAGCCCTATCAAAATTATTTATCATGTTGTCTTTGCCCTTTGTCTTTTTCTAATATTCCTTTTCACTACTGTGGATGACTGAAAGAAGGCTTTCCAGATGGGCCGTGTCTTTCTTTCTGGTCTGAATCAATCAACAGATCCATCCTAAATCATTTGTTAAATGGTTGCGCAGCCACAGGGTGCTTTTAGTGACAGCCTACCAGACTGGGTTTACAATGGTGTCCAAAGTCTTATGTTTCCTAATTTCTACCTCATTTTCATATTTTCAACAATTCAACAATAGCTTAAGAAACTGGCAACTTAGTTTTCATTGTGTGACCCAATCCCAAGGGTTATCCACTGAAACATAAGAAGAAGAATGTGCTTGTAACTCGCCAGAACTACTGCAATTCTGGATATAGTATGTGGAATCAGTTAAGGTAAGATGATTGAGGAGGTGGCATAAATACACTTTGGATCCAGAATGAGGTACCTGCCCATGGATTATTGAATGTTAGGAGAGGTGTTACTCTGAACAGATTTTCAGGCTCACAAGTCATTTGCTGGTTTCCCTGTCAAACTTTTAGTGAAAGCACTTAAGCTTCCAATTTCAAGACAAATGAGATTGCTAAATATTGAAATAAGAGAATGAATGTTTACCTTAAAAAGTAGAAAGCTATTTTAAAGTACCAGTTTAAATGCATTGCTTTTGGGAATTCTTGCTCAAAGACGTACCAGAAAAGTTTCTGAGGTCATGTGTGTACTCCCTAATTTATACTTCAGGCGATCAGGCCAAGAATGGAAGCTGTGTGTGTGATGAACTTATGATAAGGGACTGAATAGGCTCGTTCTTTTCAACAGTTCTTAAGAGCATCACCCCAAAATACAAATCGCTGACTGTCTTTCAGACAAAAAAAGAAGCTGGAACACCTTTAAGCCTGGTGTGTACAGGTGTAGTCTTTGCTGATGCTTTCTTTCTGACAGAGCATGCCACTTGCCCCATTGCTTGGTCATGTGCAAGGTGCAAAGGAATCCAGTAATCAGAACAAATCCACAGTCTAGCTAAGATGACTTGAGATTCCTCTTTCTTCTTTTTATCTTCCCTCATTTTCATGATTTTCTATTCTTTTTCCGTTGCATACCACAATTGTATCAGAAGAATGCTGATGAGAAAGTAGTTGCTCTAAGCACATATCCTCTCAGCAATCTTTTTCTGGCCAGGTGAGAGAGAGAATCATTAATTTCTTGAGGTTCTTGTTCCTGAGCTGTACTGTTTTGTGAGTACTAGCCAGGCTGAATGACTGTATTTCCTCCTGGGCATCCTGGTATTGCTGAAGATATCCACACTGGCGAGATACTTCAGCTCATCTCTAATTAAAATACTTGTTGTGAAGTATTCTTAAATACATCTGCTTAATGAAGTTAGAAAAAGCATTTGGATGCAGAGTGTGAAGGCTTCAAATGTTGGAGTTTCTCTCTAGGGAGATTTGTGCAATCAGAAGGCATTCTGAATGCTAGCAATCCATCCCATTTTGTTCCCATTTGTTTTCTCTAATTTCCTGTCTTTTTAATGCTGGTTAGCTGAAATAAGTCCTCTTATTTCAGCTCCGCTCCACAGTTCCCTCCCCCTTGATGGACTGGCCCATGACACGTGCCTGTAAAGTGGCTTCTTGGGAATTTGCAAGTCTTTGAATGTGTTATCTGATTAAAGGGATGTATGTGTCTTTAATTCTCATCTGCAGTTCCACCTTTGACCCCATCTGTTAAAGTGGAAAGGAGTTGAGAGTCAGCAAAGTCCCAGATTCAACCCAGATAACCTGCAGTGTGCATATTTGAATGCTTTAACTCTTTGGTTGCCCTGGAAAACTACAGACTTCATTAAGTAACAGGTTTGATTGGAAAATGTGGCAGATCTGATATGAGGCAGGTGAATTGTTTTGTTTTGATGATATACGTAAGGTAGGATAATTTAGTCCTGGCTTACCTTTATATTAGAGAAATGAATGAACATCTACCTGTTTGTGTGACTTGAAAAGGCATATCATCTTGTTAGTGTGTGTGGTTTTGATATATTTCTTTTAAGAGTTCAGTCTCTTCCTTACAGAACAGGATCGAAAGTTCAAGTCCCTGCGTCTATTACACATACTTCCCTTTTGAATAGGAAGCTGAATTACATGATTGGGAATAACATTGCAATTTAGGATGGGATTTTTAGACACCCCTAAATAATACAGCAGAACTCATTTCATTTTAAAAGTAGATTTAAAAAGTAGATGACACAAGTGTCATTTTAATGATATTTTGCTAATATTGTGTGTTTTCTGCAGGACAATGTGATTGTGACATTTCCTATGTTTGCAGACGCTCAACATAAGTGACTAGAATACTCCAGTGCATTTGGACCTGTGGATGTTTTCATCTTTCCTCTGGTCATTTTCTGTCCTAGCTTTCAAACACTCTTACAACACTGAGGATTTTTGGTATCCCAAATCCCTCTCTCTTCTCTGAAAGCTAGAGCCAAATTCTTCCCCCACTTGTATCTGTTCAACTCTGGTGGTTTCACTTATGCTGTGTGGCTGTAGCAATGCAGAATTTGTCCTAATCTGCCCTTTATTTTTCAGTGGAGAATATGCACATGCAAAGTGAACATAAACACAATAAGTTGAACTGCAAATAGAAAAACATATATATATAGTGTGTATGTGTATCCACAAACAGAGAGAGATAAATAGCACACAGATAGGTTTGATAGTATATCTACTGTACATAATATTGTAAATGGTATCTTGCTGTGCTGGAATCTAGGCAATATGAGTTCAGTACTAAAGTGTTCAGGTTGCACCTGAGCTGGCTGGAGCCTGCCAGCCTCTGCAAGCCCACTGAGAGCATCTGTCTCGCCACCACCTTGCTCATGCTGTGTCCTCTGCAGGCTCTCCGATTCTTCCGACTATGAGCATAAATCATCCACCTGTCAGGAGCTCTAGCTGCCTGGATTATGCAATGCCTGCCTTCATTTGGAGATGGTGTGAGCAGAAGATTGCAGCAAATGGTTTGCATTCATTTTAATGCTGTTCCAGCATCTCTTCGACTTTAATGAGGGTTCAGGGTGGTGACGACTCCCAGAGACAATGAAAGTCCTAGAAACCCAGGCTTGCTTTGTATGTTTGTATGGCCTAGTTTANTTTCCTGTTCTTTCTCTTTTTTTTTCCCAAGGAAATGAATGGGTTGAAAATTGAGGCAGAGAACCAGTATTGCACAAAGCCAGCTGTCCACAGCTCTGTTTTTTGGCCTTGTAATACTTCCCTCCAGCTGAGCAATGAAGAATTTAAAAATCAGTCGTGTTTAATGTTGATTGTCCATTTGTGCTGTCTAAAGCTGCATAATGCTTAGTTGCCTTCACCTAACGTTTAAAAATCTTACCTTTGCAGTTTATTTAGTTACAGGTATATTAGATTATGTTATCAAGTGTGCAATACCATGCTGTATAACCCAAATTTAAAATACAGCTCCTCTATATTAAATTCTCCTCTTACAACAACAACAAAAGGATTGACTCACAGTAAAATTTTCTTGTTCTGGCTTGTTAGACCTGAGTTAATCAAGTTCCTTACACATAATATTGATCACAAATTATAGGCAGAATAAATATGGCTATTATATTTGTTCATATATGTAAACAGAAGAAAAAAAATGAAGGTTCTAAGACAAAAGCAGTCCAGGTCCTCTCAAAGGCATATGTTGAAGGTGCTGAAGGTAAGTCACGCTTTCACATTAGCAGTATCTGTCCCTAACCTTGAACAAATCTGATCATATTCTTGCAGGTACAGCCCTTAGTCTGTAGCCTTTATGACCATCAACCTCATATTCTTGCTTGCCTGAAAAACATTAGGTAGTACTAATAGTAAACATCCAGTATTCAGTTTGAATAGTATTTAGTAGACAGCAGAGGAAATCCACATCTCCAGTACCTGAACATTGCAGGTTCACTGTGTTTCACAGATTTTTAGGAAACAAACTTGTTTACTAACTTCGAAGAACATTAAGCTTGTACAACATGTTTGTTCTGTAGCAAGTGCTTCATGAGCTTGTCAACAATTTTTTTCAGAGAATACTTATTTTAAGTTTTAGAGCACTCCTGTGATATAGGCAGTAATATCCCCTTTTTGCAGTAGTTAACCTAAGGCAAAGAGAACAAGAGTTGCGTAGTAAAAATCGCACAGTGTTAATGGCGTAGCCAGAAGTGGAGCTTCTCCTCCAAGGTTAATGTGTCATTCAGCCCTGGACTTCAAAGTCCGGCCGTCGCCACCCCTTTCTCACCCAATGACTGAGAGAGAGAAAGCTTTATTGCGTGTTGGTTTTGATTTTTATATTTCTCTTTATAACACTTGCCCTTATACATGGATTCCTCAGTCTGTTGCTGATGAAAAAAATCATAAAAGGTGAAGTCAAATTAGGGTCAGCTTTTGTCAGCAGGAAAAATAAAGTTTTGATACACCTGTATATTACTTGAAGGTGCTTGCACAAATGCAAAGGAATCTATGTTACTGAAGTACTTTAAGTTTTCCTTTCTATGTGTTTGTTCCCATCACCTTCTTACACTGAGGATACCCAGTTCTGGAAGTCTTATGTAGCAAAATAGCCAAGTCTCAGAGAAAACTCGGTGAAAATTTCCAAAGCTGACACTGGTGGCAGCTGAAGGTGGAATACACAGCGCTACAGTCTGTACACCAGTCACGAATCATAATGACACTTGAGAGCTCTGCACACATATATGTTCTGCCCCCGTGTTCTGAAAGCCAGAGAATTTCATGCAACCTGGTCAGACTTAACTAGGACCACACAGAGCAAGGGAGATTTTTTAATAGGCTGTTTGGAAAAGAGTGAAGACCCTAATGAATGAAGTGTGTAGACTTTGAGATCTTTACTGTGAGCCTTATTTGCTTCTGGTAACAAGCTAACCTCCCATGCCATTCCCTCCCCCTCCAGTTTTAATTTAATGGAAAGGCAGCAGTACTGCAGTTTTATGCAAAGCCTCCAGTGAACTCAAAAAAGATTATTATTTCTCACTTTGTCTTTACAGATAACTTTAATATTTTATGCATCAGAACCCAGGATTATGTGAAGACACAAATGCAACACAACACTGACAAAATCAGATGAAAAATCTCACTCTTTTAGCTATGAAGAAATTAGATTTATCATCAGAAAAGCATTCTCTTTTCATTTTCTGAAAGGTGCTTTTTGACAGACCCTTTGCAGTGGACGTCATGCTCACAAAACATGCTGTCACAGGGCTATTTGAATATGGTGACAGGCTCATTATCATGTTGAAGACAACTGACAACACTGCAGACTAGAAATGGACAGGCTTGCCAATCAGCTGTTGAAAGGATTGCAGTTGAAATAGGGTTTTTTTTTGTTCTGAGAACAGTAGTACAAATTGACTACATTAATTCTTTTTATTATAGTTGCATACACTGTAGTTAAGGGTCCATCACTGTTTCCATTATAAATCCCTGTTTTCAAGGGTTTATTAGTAGACCATAAAAAATGGTTCCTGTTGAAATTTTGCATTAAAAGTATATATATTACCCTAACAGAACACAATTTCTGTGGTAGCTGTGTGGAGGAGGAAGGGCAAAGAAGAGGGATTGACTGATTTTTAGCTGAAAATTGCATAAAGCTGAATAGATTATTATTTTTATAGCACCTTAGATGTCCAGGAGTTTTATAGACAGGTTTGTGCCTCAGGAGTTTACAATTTCAGGATGCAGTACTGCCAACACTTATTATGGGATAGGATTTTCCTCACAGTTTCATTGGAATTAGTAAAGCACCAAATATTATCTGCCGTAGTAAGTTTTTGCAGATTCAAGCTGAGTAGTCAAACAATATTGAACGTTTTTATTTTCTTATAACTTAAAAATGGCTAGGATTTTTTTTGTTTTAATATTAATTTGCAATGATAAATGATAACGTGAGATTCAATTTCATCATCAGCAGGGAATTTTGCATATATAACAATAATCTAATATGAAATGATGCTAGATTCCACTGAGATACTCTAGTTACATGAACTGGGGAGGTTGGTAGAATTATCTGCTGTAATCCAAAGTGGCATTCCTGGGAAATCCTCCTCATCTTCCAACCAAGGAACTTCCTGAGGTACCCAGCTGCTGGAGTTTGTGCCTCTTAGAATTTCTGTATCAAGTATAATGGCATAAGTCTGCATACACAGAAATTTCTGTGTATGGTGGATCCGAACAGCTTACTAGTTATCTTCTGCTTAACTCTACTTGGGGTTTAGAACCAGAGTCTCGTGGGAGCTCAGTCCTTCTCAGATCACACCTTCGCACCTCAACAGACAGACATAAAACAGTGTCCATAGTTGTTTTCTTCTGTAATGTACTGGTGATCCCACTGCTACACCTCTGCAACCTAAGGCTTAAGGCAGGCTACCAGGGTGTGGGAATGGAGAGAGATGGCTACTGCATCCAGGATGGTTTCTCTGTTTTTTCCAGCGGCCTCTCTGTAACAGTTACAGAGAGAGCTTTTTCCTGGGAGATGGGATACCTTATCATTGCTTCTGACAGAGGAGGGTGTTAAGTCTGTGCAAGTGCTCTGAACCTCAAGGAACTGATATTACTAGAGTTTACAAGAGAAGTGATTCAAGTTTGGTGGAGAAAAGGCTGACCCTCCTGCGGGAATGAGGCTAGAGATCCTGAATAGACCAGGGCATTTCCAGGCGGTCTGGATGGATAGGTCTGACAGTTCCATGTGAATTGACCATATAAACTGGATCCTGGTGGCAGCAGCGTGTGTATATTGGCTAGTTTATATTCTGCCCAGAGAAGCCTAACTTCCTCCATGCTTTCTGCAGGGATTCTGGATCTCGGTTCAGGTCCCAGCTCCCTTCTGTGGGCCAGGTGGACAAAGCTAGGCATTGTGGTACATAAGAGGTATATATCCTTTTTGTTGGATTTGGTTGTTAAGTACAATGCTAGATATTGAAATAGAAAAAGACCACAGGTAGAGCCATCAGGTTTAAATGCATTTATCACACAGTCTGAATCTTTCCATATTCAGTAAATACTTGGTGTGGGGCTGATCCGGAAAGAAGACACAGCTTGGATAGAGTATTTTTCTGAGAGCTTTGCGTGGAAAAATAATTTTACTCGTAGTTTTATGGCGTCAAGCATTTGCAGGCTTAATTGATGCTCATTTGATTACTTGATTTCAAAGCACAATCAATTACCTTAATGCGTATCACTGTTCTCACAACTACGGTGATTGCAAAATTGTGAATGTAAAAATGGAAGTCACTTCTTAAGATTAAGTCTGCAGTCATATTTGCAATGTCAGAACTGTGACTCTCATGAATTACACCACTACATAGCAGAGGACTGTACTGTCATATTGCCAAAGCTATTATATCAGGTCAATTGTACGCATTCTTAAAAGCTTTAAAAAGTTTACTGCTTCTCTGATGAAGTCAGTCATCTGTTTCCAGGAGGAAACTTGCTGAAGACACAGCAACTAATACAGGATATTGAACCTTAAAAGTAATGTTCAGTTGCAAATTATTAAGGAAGATATTTTTGTCTTTCTTTTCATGAAATCATGGCTCCACTGAAGTCAGTGACAAAGCTGCAGTTGATCCCGGGGCAGCCAGGTTTTCATGGAGAGAATAATTCTAGTGGTTAAATCAGAGGATTGGAATCAGGACCAGTTTCTATTCCAGAACAAGTCACTTCTACTTTTTGTGCCTCCAGCAAAAATATAATAGATAAAATAATATGGAGCTATCTCACCAGCGTGTTGTGGGGCTTATTGAATTAATATTTATGTAACACTTCAAGATTCTTTGATAGAAAGTGCTATATATAGCTGCATACCATTGCAATAAAATCCTGAAAAGCAAATCAATCTGGAGTTAGTCTTATCTCATCCTATTATATGTAACTACTGGAGCTACTTATCATGGTAAAAACAAACAAACAAACAAAAACCCTATAAGCAGATGATAAGTATCAAAAAATCCCACAATTATTTTGAAAACTTTGGAATTCTAGGCTTAATATTTGAATTGAATTTTAGTTTTTATGGTGATAGGTCCTGTTTTAAAATACTTTCCAACCTAAATTCATAGTTGAAACCAAGCATAACATAGTAACTTTATGTGGCTCGGGGAGTAAATTAATATTTTCTTCTTATGTTGTAAATTGCTTCACAGACCATGCATCCTACACCTAGCCTACTAGACAAGCAAATAGCATTGTCTTTGAGTCATTGGTTCCTATGATTCTGTCTATGAACAAGTATTACTGATTCATTGATGCAGAGGTTTTTGTTGGCTAAGTATTTTTATATTTGCTTTTGAAAAGAAAACAAATATTCTTACCATTGAAAGCCACATTGATTTGAAATAAGCTACACATGAGGGTGGACTAATTACCTAATTTTACCTCTCATCAATCAAACTCTCATTACCTTAACCATCCCTGTGAAAAGTTATCAGAAATCGTGAAGAGCAGTCTTAAACAGAGCATTATAAACAGTGCTGCACAGAAAAAAAAGAACAAAAGCAACAACCCCAAAAGATCTGTGTACTGAAGAGACATTGGATGGATAAAGTTACTCATATACTCCAAACAAAGCAGCTTATCAAGCGTGTAACTTAATTTTACCTATCACCAAGTGCAACAAGAAAACTCTGAAATCTAGGCTATGAAGCCTGGAGGATATCAATGTTTTAGCAAAACATTGCAGGCATGGAATATTTTTTTTCCCCAGGACTGACCTAGTAAATTGTGCAAGCACCAGGAGAAATTTTGCCACCTGTCCCTTATAATCAAGGCCTGTCCCTTGCTTAGTCTCATTTCAGTGATATAATTAAATGACACCATTTTCCCATTTAAGTTGTATGAACACGCTGCCAGAATCCTATAGTCCTATCCTGGTACCAAGGAATGTGACTTAATTTGTTCCATCTATGGCCAAAAAAATAATCATTTGAACATGGTCCCTTGCCCTAATAGCTAACCCAGCATGGTATATTAGAATACTATCGTTGCAGCATTCATTGCAAAAATCAATAATCCACTAGATGGAGCAGAATAGAAGTGTAAAAACTGAGTTAAGTCTGGGATTTTAAAAAACAGAATAGAGTATCAAAGTGGCAGGACTTGGACAAAACAGCAGAAAAATGCATCGGTAGTATTTTTGCAGTGCGTAGTTCTAGAAAATCAAGTAGCTTTAAACATTTTTGAATTAACTTTGCATTCCTTTGGAGTTCTCTGTTTTTCTGTAAGTGATAAAGTGAGTATTCATCTCTGATCTAGAGAAGATGATGACGTTGACAAGAAAATTTTGGGGAATAGAGACCTTTTTTGGAAAGAGAAGTGCTTTTTTTTTTTCCTTCCCCAAAACAAAGACAACTTTTCTTTGGAGAAACAAGACAAAATAACATATAAGAGAAAGAAATGATAAGATTAGGAATCAGGTAAAAGAAAGAAGAGAAAAGAAGTTCTTTAAACATTTGGAAGTTCATGTTATTTGTTTTGAATCTCTTGAACCTTTAAAAAACCTTGCAAATCTGTTAGATATTGGAAATAGTTAAGATGAGCATTTCTAATTAGGCTGATCACTTCCAGTCTGGTTATCAATATGAGTCTTGTTATGAAAGGTAAAAACGTTTCTAGAGACAATGAAAATTCAGCCTTGCATGTAGACAGTGTTCTATAAAAATAGGTAAAAATCCCTTTTTTTTTTTTTTTTTCTGTTCTGGTTTGGTTTTGGTGGGTGATGTGAAATGTGGATAGCAGTGGCTCATTTGTGTTTTAGTTTCTGCAACATTCTGAAGTCATGATCCCTACAGAGAACAAAGTGTTACTCTTAACGTAACTTGCTATATTTTTTAATTAGTGACATTCTTTTATTCCCATCTATCTATCTATGGCAAAGTCAGATTGCAAACTGGACTGAAACCGTCAGGCTGAATGCTGAATTGAAAGAGATGCAAACTCCAGTTTTAGATTTAGCTGTGTCTCTGAATGTTTAGAAGAAAGAGAGAGAAGAAGTGAAGTGAAAAGGAAGATGAGTAATTGATTGGCTTCTGAGTAAACATGTCCACAAGGATAATGTTTGAAAGTCATGCAGTATATGGAAAAGTCCAAGCACTGCATGGGTGTTTGCATATAATAATGGTTTTCCTTCCGGTGTTTTGTCAGCCGAGAGTCCCTTAGGTTTTAAGTTGTTTGAAACTGGTTTTGCCAGCAGCAAACATCTATGTACAATGGTTATTTTACAGAAATTGTTACTAATTATTTTGTGGGTAATCTGAACTGTCAGGTACATGGAGGTTTTGGGTATAAAATCACAACCCTTTTCATATCAATAATCCTTACATTAATATCCACTTAAGAGTTGTGTAGGTAATGTGATGTTGATGGCAGTGGTATCAGCAAGTAGATTGATGAAAATGCCACAGAAGAGTCCAACAGCACAATTCAGCCAGTTTCTAAAAAGAGCCATGCCGATGTACATTAAGCACAACCTAAAGCCTGCATATTCTGCCCTAGGTCTGCTATGAAAAGGGTGGCCAATTATGCCACGTGAAGTTTGATGGTAAAGTGTAGGAAAGATTGCTTTTACTGCTTAGTGCTGGAGGTATATATGATATTTTGCAAACACAAGGAAAAATATGGTCGGTATTTCAGGGAAACGGCTATCAAATTTGGTTTGCTGACATCTGTAAATGTGTTTCTTTGTTGTCTGAGCAAGGCTTTGAACCCAGGTCTCCAGAGATGAAAGCCTCAGGCATTAACCAATTGCAGTATCTCACCCTCAGCTTTGTATTTAGTAAAACGCTTTAGATAGATGCAGGTGAACTTTATTTGTTTAATAGTGATTGTTTTGCCTTCTTTGAACAAAGAATTGTAAGAACTTTGATAAATGANAAACAAGCAAATAATCCCCCCTCACCCCCCTTTATTGGTATATCGTGGCAGTACAATCTGAAGTTTTTTCTTTCTCTGGAAATTCTAATTTTGATGCTGGACAGTATTCCTGTTATTTCCTGTCCTGAACTACTGTACAACATCGTTGTGAACTATCTGCTGCATTTCTCCCCATAGTTATTCCCTTTCTTCAAGATGTGATTGATTTGTGAAATACTTTGGAATTTGCTGCTGCTACAGAAATAGCAGGTGTTAACATATGTAGTCACACACTTACTTTGGAAAAGGAATAGTCTGAACTTCTTGCATTGCAAGATGTCTTCTTTTATGTGTCCTCTTCTGCTTCTGCCTCTTACAGCACAAGTATTCGTTTTGTTCATTGACAGATTTTTCTTTTTTTTCTTTTTTTAATTTCCAGCACGTGTTCACACAGAAATTTAATTGAAATTTGTACAATACGTATAGAATGAATATCCTTTTTCTCTGAAATGTCAATTTTATTCCAAATGGCCGATAAACGTCAAATTTTCTTAGAACTCCAAATCTGTTCTGCTTCGGTTTGTTTGAACTGGTGTACCATCATGAGGCCACGGGTTGCAGTCCAGAAAGGTCTTTGTGTAAATACAGTCTTAAATTAGTGCTTCCCTCTTTCTCGCTGCCTGTGTTGACCAGACACCTAGAACCTACACAGGGCATGTATGCACTGGGACAGGATCTCCACATGAGTCAGAAGCTGTGCAGGAGAGTCATGCAAGTGCTTTTAAAAACAAGTGTAATTTTGGTGCAGAGTGGTTATCACATAGTCTANTTTAAAAGTTGTCCAGTTCCATAGTACCTTGTGCATATTTCTGTGTCTGAAGCTGCTCATCAAATTACCACAGGAAGGCTTCCTGCAGAAACATGTGGAGATGAAATTCCCCCCCCC